>OY856186.1:251686947-252235634 GCA_963693315.1 Diogma glabrata
TATTGCGAGAAAGTGGGACGGTGAAAACGTGCTAACTAGATTGTGCATAAATTTACTATTTAATGCTTTCCTTTACTATTTGTTTACTATTTAATTCTACAAAAAATTCTTTTATTTTAATTGGACATTTTTCAACCGTTAGGAAATGTGCTTGGTTCGTACATTTTCAAAATTCTTTCTAGTGCTGGCATTACCGCCAGCCAGCGAGTTTCACTGTATCCAATAAGTTGGTTATGTTTGACATTACTTTTGCCGCAGAACTCCTTCAACTTAAACCAGTAAAGACAGTAAAATATCCAATTTTTTTTAACCCTGCCATTTAAATCAGCAGCACTTCTTATTGCATTATTTAGAATACGGGCTGCGAATCCAATACCCAATACATTCTGGTTCAAATTCGCGTTTAGCTTGCTTTTAAATTTTCACCCCTTGACGTGACACCACTAAAATTGGTGTTATCAGCGGAAATTGCAACTAGCTTTTTGTCAATGTTAAATAACAACAACAAAACAAAATAACAACAAAACTTATTTAAGCTACTGGAGCAGGCGGCTTATAGCAACGCTTTTTTATGTTTATCTGTATCTATATGTCTTTTAATATCATAATGTCCACTGTTAATTTGTAAATTCACTCCGACTGGTAATACAATAAACTTTTGCGTCGTTATATTTTGATTTCTTTATTGAGAAAAAAAATTAGAAATTAGAAAGTAATAATTTTACTTTTGAGCTACCTAGTTAAAGTGTGTTTTAAACAGAGTTTGAAACGCTACTTATATCACTCCTCTACTTTGTTCTTTCAGAGTGCGTAGCTTAAAAAAATATAACACTCCCACACAGAGGAGTGAGAATAGTCAAATATCATTCTTGCTACTAAATTGAAATAAATATTTTCTTTCAAATACTCAAAACTTTTATTTTTGCTTCAAATTTGATGCTTTCCAACGTAAAATGCTTCGAATGATTCGTTCAATTATTCATGTATTGTTAGAAAAATGAATATAATTTTGTTCTTTTGCAAATCGAATGAAAGAACAGGAAAATGTAATCTGCTCCAAAGGAGTAAAATCGAAAAAATAAAAATTTTACTCATACGAGTAAGAACGATATTCCAATTATGAACATTTTAATTTTTGAATATTATTTCAAAGGATTGAAATGAGTGCTCGAATAAAGTAAAATTGTAAGCTCTTGTTTGAAAATTTAAATGTTTGAATGAATTTATACGGAAAACTGCGTCTTTTTAAGTAAAATATTATGTATTTTATTTTTCAGAATATACTTTCGATCTCTCGTATATACACCGGGGAGATGTTTCTATAAACAAAGAAACCTTTTCGCTGAGGTAGATGTGTTAGACATCAAAAGACATTTGCAAAATAAAATGTAAATTATTGAAGTGAAAAAAACTGAGTTTTGTATTTCTATGAAAATTATAGTTAAAACACTATTTAGTAAAAAAATATTGCACTGGTTTGTTCTCTCAATATAGTTAAATCAACATATACATAACATCATACAAACTACAAGAAAAAACTGTGAAGCCATTGCTTTGACTAAGATATTGCGCAAACTGTACGTAGGTAGATATAAGGTTTTTGATTATTTCGATAATGTGGGCAAATGTGGTGGAAATATTTGTTTCGTGGGACGCTTCGTGGGACAAATTTCTCCGTGGGACAACGCACCGAAATGTGGGACATTTCCACGCAGCGTACGACGTCTGGGAAGTTTACTACCCATAAATGTGCGTAAATTTTTCATTTGATTCAAAATTGTACAATTATTGAGAGCTGCTTTTAAATCTATAAGAAAAACCTACCACAAAAAAATAATAGTTTCTCCCTCCTTGTGACTGTATAAAAAAAATGAACAAAGATTGACGTTTAGGATACGTTTTAGATTTTATTATAACCAACCAAACATATAATTTTTGCTATTTTATGAATTAAAAATTATAGTCCATATAATTTGTCAGCAAGTTTTCATAACATATTTTGAAAATATTTACATAACGTAATTTGTTCGTGTCGTTAGAAAATATTGCTTGTCCATTATAAAACATTCACTATTATAAAATCACTGGAAATAAACACAAAAAATTTAAATTACACCCGTAATTATTTTCATTCATTTTATAAAAATTAGTACAACTATCAAAAAAACTTTAGATATGTTATAGGTTTTTACATTTAGAATTGTTTTTAATTTATTGTTTTTAAAAAAGTCTTGTAAAGTTTGTACAATATGATATAGATAAAAAACAGGGCCAAACAGTCAAGGTTCTCAAAATAAGTGGGGCATGGAGGGATCAGTTTTTATTGTTTTAAAATTTTTTTTTTATTTTTGATCTACGGGTGTGACAACCCCGCGTACTCCAGTCCCCGCTATTGACATATGAGTTAACGTGAGATATCACATACCACTGGCAATAGCAGTGAGATATCACAAGCAAAGGTGACATCTTAGGGGTGGTGGCGGATGAACTGTATTCAGTCAACGGTAGCACCCTCAATCTTAGCTGTGAAATAATCCTTGATGATGAGACGCTATTGTTTCCTTGAAGAAACGAGCCTTCATATAACTTTGTGTGGGCTTTAATCATTAAGAAAGATGGTGCGTCACAGGATCAAGGAATAGGCAACCGGCTGGATTATTGGCAACTACATTTTTGTTTTGTTTCAGCAAATTTTTGTCAAAATTTGCGATTTACTTTTTAATTTACTTTTATTTTCTTTATTCTATCATAAAATATTGGCCTATGTCATATTTTCTCAGTGACAGAATTTTTTGTTTAGTTATCCATTTTTTAACAAAAAATATAAAAAAAAAAAGAAAGATTTACGTACATCAACACCTTCGAACGTATGTTGTTGTGGGACCTTGGTCTTAAAAGGTTTTTAAGTGTTATTGTGACACATATTGTAATTCCTACTACACAACACATTTTATTAAAAAAAAAATAATTAGGTTGTGTTCTCCTGCATGTACTTACTTTTAAGTTTATATAAATTACCAATGGCCAATAACAATTGAAGTTTGAATATTAAATACTGCACTATGAGCTCTCGAGGAGCCCTATACTAATGAAATGTTTTGTTTCCTCTGGCTCAGACACGAATATCTTATAAACAAAACACAATCGTTCTTCTAAAAGCGGTAATGCCGCGCACCTTATAGTACGATAGAATTTTGTCAAAATACGCACCCACGGCGTTTTTGGAAGAACGATCGTGTTTTGTTTATAAAACTGATTTCATCAGAAGATTAGAAGCAATACGACCGCCTTTCGTATCGGCGGCGCTCTAGTCCTTGATACAAAGAACGATAACGGTTTGAATATTGCGGTGAACTGTACTAATAATATAATGATAATTATATTATCAGATATATTTCAATTAATAGTATGCGATAAAATTGGTATATTAGTTAAGAAAATCTTCTAAAAATTAGACGAATTTACAAAATAACCGTGCATTGAAATTTTTATAGTGTATAATTCTACCACGATTGGATGGTTTTATTGAATCGATGTATTGAATTATTGAGAGTATCAGATCCTTGGGGGGGGCCAATGCCCCCCCCCCAGCAATACCCAATTGACGCCCCTGTATACAACTATAATTCTAAAAACTATTTCTTTTAATGACATTTTTTCTCATTTCAGGTTCACATTCACATATATGAATATTTTTAAGTTTTTGTATTTATAGTTTTAATAAAAATTTGTATAATGTGTTTTATATGATAATAAATAAATTTATAAATAAAAATTACTACAAATATTTTAAAACACCAAAACCAAAAATACGATACTCTAAACTTTCAATTACATTGTAACTAGCAGTTTCGATTTTGTATTGAAACAGGTTTCGATTAAGTTTCGATTACATGTTTCGATTTGGTATCGATTACAGTTTCGATTTGGTATCGATTACAATTTCGATTTCGGAGGCGAACACGATATTCTAAATATAATCGATACAGTATCGAAACTAAATCGAAACATGTTTCAATTGCTTGATTACATGTAATCGATACCGTATCGATAATGAATCGATTACGTACTACCTGGGATGTACTTGACACATTACATACAATGATAATTAGAAATTATTGTAGTTAAATTATGCATTAAAATTCATTGCAATGATAATAATAATTTTACTATAGTAAAAACAAATTAAACACAACATAAAACAATCTTGATTTGCAATAAAATATAATTATTTACTTTTCGAATATTTCATCAGAAAGAAAACGATATAAGTTTAATGTCAAATTGTTTTTAACAAATTTTATCATCAGTGATAAACGTTTTCTCCACCTATTTGGTGAAGGAAAAAAAACTTATCATTTTCACTTATGATAAAAATTTTTATCATTATCATTTTATCATTTGTAATACGAAATCTCAATTCGGGAAAAATATGAGTCTTCAATTTATCCTTTTATCATTTTGTGCATTTATCGTTAGGGAATTAGACCACTGGCTGATTTCACGTATTCTTCACCAACTATCCATTTGCAGATAACAAGGAATACGTTACGTCACTTAAAAAATATTTTAACAATATATGCGTTTTAAATATCATCAAACATAACTACAAAACGGTGAATTATTAAAATTGTCAGATATGATATGTAATTAAAGTTAATAATTGAATATCCAGATGGGCGTTCTCAAACTGTTGTAATAAAAACTATTTGTTAACGCACCAGAATGATAAGAAAAGCAACACACTTGTTGAACAACTTTTCAATCAATTAGTTTGTCTATCGTCAAATTCAATAATTATAATATTTACATAGTGAAAACACTTAATAATTTTATCATATTAGAAAAAAGTGTCAATCTTAAAAGTTAAATAGAAATTAAAATGCGTACTGCAGTGTTTATGAAAATGCAATATACCTACATACGATTAATGGGATACGATTTCAATCAAATAAATTCAAGATACAATACATAGATACAATACATTTTTGCATTTTTTTTTAATTTTGTTTCTGAATGAACAATATGTCGAGAATATTGTGTACAAATTTTAAGTCAATCCGAGTAAAACTAACGAAGTTACAGCGTTGCCGCAGGGTTGCCGTTTGACCCCATTTTCCCGAAAACGTCATTTTTGAAGTTCGTGAACATTAGAACTCAAAATCTACTGAACCGATCCTTTTGAAAATTTGAACATTACTTCTTCACATAAATCAACAGGTAATCAGGAAGAGTTTTTTTTTTTTTATTTTTTTCTATTTTTTATTAACAAATTGAACGCGATTTTTTGAGCTAAAATCGCGATTTTCACTTCCAAGTGCTGCAAAAAAAAAAAAACTCTTCCTGATGATTACCTCGAGAAATACATCACCTTCAAATCATATCAATTTTTTCGTTTTACATGATCCTGTAACGAGTTATAATGTGCACCGCAAAACCACTTTTTTTCAAGGCGCCTCTGGAGATTCAACGTCACCGGCTGATTTATCAATATTTTTAATTGAAATTTTTTTCTGACATACTTCAAAAGTTGTACAATAATATGTAATTAAATTTAATAAAATTATATTACTCATGTCACCGCAAAAAAATCTCAAAAATTTGCTTTTTTTTCGTCTTTAAAACCATACCCCCCCCCCTTAAATAAAAGGTTATCTATAGACATACATTTGTACTATAAACAACGTATTTGAAGCTCTCTTTTGATCGAGATATAATCTACGATCAACAAAACAGAGTAGACGCCTAGTAGACGCCCTATGCTCCTAAAATGGAGATAAGGGAAAAAAAAAAAAAGTTAAACTTATACCTCGTTTAGTTGCATTAGTCATTCATTAGTGCAAGAGACTTTCTCTGTTAATAATTTGTTCTAACCAGTTAAAAAGCTTTAAAGTCTTTAGCTAAAATTTTTTAATTAATTATTTACAAATATTATCCTGTAACATTTTTTTTCTAACTTAAGCTTTTGCACTAGCTTGTTTACCTATTGGACGCTATTTATATTACAAAAGTCTTGGTATCGATTACAACATACCAATTCCGATGAAAACAAATTTTTTTTTTGATATTTCACATCCTCTGATCTTTAAATTAGTTTATTTACTTCGGTCTGAAAGACCTAAGTATTACATTCTCGAGCCAAAAGTGAAATTTTTACCTCCACTTTTTTTGGTATTTCTCGACGTTTTAGGACCTACTGATTCTAAAAAAGCAAACAAAAAAATTTATGTCTGTCTGCCGGCCTGCCGTCACAACCGATGAAATCTAGAAAACCTCTGGACGGATTTCAAAAATTTTCAAAAATTTTTTTTTTCTAAAAATAGGTTTACTGAATAGGAAGAGCCGGAAGGACGATGTGTTCGATAACTGTACTAGAAGTGTGTCAAAAAAATCGTCAAGTGTGTCAAGACAAGGAAATTTGCATATTTTTTGCTTAAAAAACGTTCATTTTAAGCGATTACGAATAGAAACATAGAAAAATTATAGAGATTATAGAAAGATTCAAAGAACATATTCCAATGAACAAAACTAAACAAAATTTGAAGTCAATTTTTGCCAATCATTTAAATGATAATAAACTACAAGTTTCGAACAAAATTTAAAACCTTTACATTTATGTAGCAAAGGATTTTTAATGGATTCTCTTGAAGAGTTTCAAATTTATAAAGCATTAAAAAAATCTCCAAATTTAATTTTAAACGACCAACTATCTTTTAGTTCAAATATTTTATATAACTCTATCTTGTAAATTTTAATTCAAAATTCAAGTCATTTATATTTCATTCATAATAATATTTTAATCATTGTTTCATATTTCTTTAAAAAACAAGTAAATTGTATATGTATGAAATAGTTATTTACGTACCAAAATTGTTATAAGAATTTTAACGGCCCGAAGGCGATATGACCAGCCCGAGGGCCTCTGGTCCGATGTATTCATATCGCCTGAAGGCCGTTAAAATCTGATAACAACAGTGGTGCGTGCAACGATTTATTTTTCATTAAATGTATTAATAATAAACTAGGAGGGCCCGGCGTGCTTCGCTATGCTTATAAATAAAGTTTTTGCGTAGACATTTTGTTGACGTAGAAGCAATGATTTCAAAAAGTGGTATTGAGAAATGCTAGCATATAATTTTTAATTTTTCTTTTTAAATATATGAATGAAAAATAATCAGAACTCTAGCTGATCAGTTCGGATATATGAAAAATTAGCGATCAAATAAGTTAGTGATCAAATAAGCTTACTTGAAAACTTATTTGATCGCTAATTTTTCATATATCCGAACTGATCAGCTAGAGTTTTGATTATTTTTCATTCATATATTTAAAAAGAAAAATTAAAAATTATATGCTAGCATTTCTCATTACCACTTTTTGAAATCATTGCTTCTACGTCAACAAAATGTCTACGCAAAAACTTTATTTATAAGCGTAGCGAAGCACGCCGGGCCCTCCTAGTTTCAATTATTCAGTTATTTTTCTTTTTACTTGCAAAAATATACTTAAGTCGGATGAAATTTGTGGCACCTATTCACAAAACATTAACACCAATACCAAAACTACGTGAAAAAGCCTCAAAAATTCAACCGCACATAACTCCGATTCAGAGTACACAAAAAATAAAAGCAGAAATAACTTTTTTCCTTTCGTCAATACCAACAAAATATCAAAATTTCAGATTTTTTAAAAATCAAAAATTTAAAAATCAACCAAAAAATGTACGTTTTCAAAATAATAGCCCTCCTATAATAAGAAAACAAAGAAAAATATTACGCAAATATCTTTATATCAATAAACAAAATAATCGAAATAATATCGAAAACCGTACTTGTTCAAAGACAAAAGACGACTGAAATGAAAGAAAATAAATTTTTAAGTTTCGTTTTTGTTGTTCGTTGTTCGTTGTTCGATAGCTATAAGCTAATATATAAAAAAGAAAATATAAAAAAAGAAAATATAAAAAAAGAAAATAAATTTTTAATTTCGTTTTTGCATGTATGTAAACTTATAATGCATATGTATATAAAAAGTTTTCCGTATATAATAACTTTTTTTATTTATGATCCGATTTGTCTGAATCCGAATCCGATTATAGGTTACACTAATATCAGTTAGCTGTGAAAATTTGAAATGAATCCATCTGCGAATAAAAAAGCCTTAGGCTCCACAAAGTTTTGATCTAGCGTATTAATATATAAGAAGATTAGAGTAATTAATAATTATTGAAAAAAGTTTCATTTTAGTTTCCCTTCATATAGGTTGCTATGAAAAAATATTTTGATTTCTCTCTAAATGTACATATTTGTTTATAAGTAGTTGCTAAGTAGTCTTTGAATTTTCGAACAGCTTTAATCGTTTTAATAAAACAATTTGTTTTAATAAAACTAAAATTAGTTCCTCTCATATAGTATTAAAAAAATATACGAAAACTTAAAAAAGTATGGATTTACCAGATCTTGTCTCACAAAATGCAGCTGAGGCCATTGCCAACTTGCTGCCAATCAAATGCAAGGTCCGTTACGACCAGGAATACAGCCTATTTATAGAATGGAAGACCCGGAATAATATTGCAGCTATAGATGAGACCGTCATGTTGGCGTACTTCCAAGAATTGGTATGTTCTTTAAAGTCGTTATATATTGCACTGTAAGCCGTATTTATATTCCTTTTTTAGGGTTCCGTTTTTTATACGGAACACTATTGGTGAGAGTAAAACGTGTTTTTCACATTATATCGATTATCTCGTAAACTATAAATGCTATGGACTTGAAATTTGGCATGCGTATAAAACTAACCTGTCCACATGAAATGACGGATACAAATAAAACTAAAGTGGTTTTCGTTTGGTTTACAGGGCTGAGATGTGAGACCTTTGAGAAAATACATTTTTTTATAGATTCAAGTAGGGTATCATATGAAAGGGCTTTATTTCAGTATTCCATAAAAATTTATTTTGGAATTTTACACCTCACCCTTTTTTGTATAATTTTGAATAATGACGTTTTTTTCGCGTTTTCTTACCTCGATTAACTCCGAACCTATCTGATCGAAAATTTTCAAATGTACTTGGAATGATAGAAAAATTAGTACGTTTTTAATAAAAAATATAAAAAAGTGTCATATTTACATACTTAGATTTATTAAGGGGGTGGAAATGAGAAGGGGTAAAAACACTATTTAAAATGTGGTCAAATGGGGTGTCATTTGAAAGAGCATTTAATTTAAAAAACAAAGCAATTTTTTTTAGAATTTTGCGATGCCCAGGTTTTGAGTTATAGTAAAAAAAATGCGAATTTAGACCGTTCCCCCCCCTACGTTTCGACACTGGTTGACAGAAAAATTTGTAAAAATTCACAGAGTTAGGAAACTTGCTAAATTTTGTACGAAAACTATAGCGAAGTCTCCAATAATTATATTTCTGTGTGTTTAGAGGACCGGGGTAGAGGGGGTAAAAAAAAACTTTTTTTGACCCAAGCGAGTGGGGTGTCATTTGATAGAGCACCTAATTTGGAATTCGTTGCAGTTTTTTTTAGAATTTTGCGGTGGCCAGTTTTTGAGATATTATCGAAAAAGTGCAAAGTCCAGACCGTTCCCCCCCCCATGCGTTTCGACACTGATTGACAAAAAATTTTGTAAAAATTCACAGAGTTAGGAAATTTGCTAAATTTTGTACGAAAACTATAGAGAAGTCTCCAATAATTATATTTCTGTGAGTTTAGAGGACCGGGGTAGAGGGGGTAAAAAAAAACTTTTTTTGACCCAAGCGAGTGGGGTGTCATTTGATAGAGCACCTAATTTGGAATTCGTTGCAGTTTTTTTAGAATTTTGCGGTGCCCAGTTTTTGAGATATTGTCGAAAAAGTGCAAAGTCCAGACCGTTCCCCCCCCCCCCATGCGTTTCGACACTGATTGACAGAAAAATTTGTAAAAATTCACATAGTTAGGAAATTTGCTAAATTTTGTACGAAAACTATAGCGAAGTCTCCAATAATTATATTTCTGTGTGTTTAGAGGACCGGGGTAGAGGGGGTAAAAAAAAACTTTTTTTGACCCAAGCGAGTGGGGTGTCATTTGAAAGAGCACATAATTTGGAATTTGTTGCAGATTTTGTAGAATTTTGCGGTGCCCAGTTTTTGAGATATTATCGAAAAAGTGCAAAGTCCTGACCGTTCCCCCCCATGCGTTTCGACACTGATTGACAGAAAAACTTGTAAAAATTCACAGAATTAGGAAATTTGCTAAATTTTGTACGAAAACTATAGCAAAGTCTCCAATAATTATATTTCTGTGTGTTTAGAGGACCGGGGTAGAGGGGGTAAAAAAAACTTTTTTTTACCCAAGCGAGTGGGGTATCATTCGAAAGAGCACCTAATTTGAAATTCGTTGCAGGTTTTTTTAGAATTTTGCGATGCCCAGTTTTTGAGATATTGTCAAAAAAGTGCAAAATTCAGACCGTCCCCCCCATACGTTTCGACACTGAATGACAGAAAAATTTGTAAAAATTCACAGAGCTAGGAAATTTGCTAAATTTTGTATGAAAACTATAGCGAAGTTCCCAATAATTATATTTCTGTGTGTTTAGAGGACCGGGGTAGAGGGGGTAAAAAAAAACTTTTTTTACCCAAGCGAGTGGGGTGTCATTTGAAAGAACATCTAATTTAAAATTCGTTGCAATTTTTTTTAGAATTTTGCGTTGCCCAGTTTTTGAGTATCTTTTGAAAAAGTGCAAAATTCAGACCGTCCTCCCCTCCATACGTTTCGACACTAAATGACAGAAAAATTTGGAAAATTTCACAGAGTTAGGAAATTTGGTAAGTTTTGTATGAAAACTACAGCACAGTTTTTGAGTTATGGATAAGAAAGGGCTAAATTCAGATCGTGCCGCCGCCTACCTTTCGACGATGACTGACTGAAAAATTTGAAAATATTCACAGAGACAGGAATATTGGTAAATTTTGAATGAAAATCATATCGAAGACTCAAATAATTATATTTCTGTGTGTTTATGGGATGGGTGTGGGGAGGGAAAAAAACCATTTTCGACCCAAATGAGTGGGGTGTCATATGAAAGAGCACTTAATTTAAGAAATGTTACAATTTTTTTAGAATTTTGCAATGCAGAGTTTTTGTGTTGTTAAAAAAAAATATTTTTAGTATGTAGCCTTTCCACACCCCTAAATTTCAACACTCGATTGACCGAAAAAATAATCAAATTTAATCCATTTACAAGCTGGTGTAATTGAATCTTTTTTAAGTTACCAAAAACATCTATGGATAATATTTAACCTGAATTAACATTTTTTTGCCATTTTTGATCAATGTAGATTTGATTGTAATTTACTATTGACATTTACAATTTAACATTTATTTTGTTATGTGTCTATGGTCCTAATTCTTGATGATTCAATAATTTTTGATATTGTGTTCTTTTACATTCACGGAACCCTTGACGAGCGAATTTTATTCGCACTTGTCTGACTTTTTTATTTTTAGTCTGAAAAGTTTGCCCCTAATTCACTGTGGACATAATACTCGATGCTGAAAACCACTTTATCAGTTAATACCACTGTCGATCTTACAAAATTCAGTCGTCTCATTGCCTTTCTCAAAACGAAGTCGAATAATTACGTAACAAAAAAATCCAAATGGTTAGAGCCGGACCATATCCAATGTTTCATTCAAGATGCCCCTGATAGTGATTACCTTCTGCATAAAGTAGTTATTTTAATGGGTGTGTTTGGGGCCTTGCGAAGGGATGAGTTGACGAAGGTGTCAATAGACGACATTGAAGACAAGGGTTCCTGTGTAGTTGTTAAGGTACCTTCCACCAAAACTGGCCCCTCGTCAGGGTTTAGTATTATAGACGAGGATAAAAGTGGATAAAAGTTCCAGCAACTGTGGCAAAGTTTTTGAAATTAAAAGATTGGAAAGGATGTACTGGACATTGCCTAAGAAGAACATTGGCCACTCTATTGGTTGGAGCAAGTGCATCTTTCGAAACGTTGAAGATGCGTGGGAAGTGGAAGAGCTCTTCAGTGGCAGAAGCGTATGTAGAAGAGAGTGTTGGTACCAAAAATAAGGCTTCTAGACTTTTAATGGATGCGTTGGAACTAGCAGAGCCACCAACAAACTATACCGTGACAAATACAAGCGATCAAGTGATTTCAGTGGAACACACAAATTCGAACACTCTAGATCTGCAAACCCTTACATTTTCAGACAATAATTTTAATTATTGCAACTTTAATTTTTATATAAACTAATTTTAAATAAAATAATTTATAATAATTTATTGTAATAGTTATTTAGGTGTCCCTTCAAATACGTTGCTATGAAAAAGTTTACATAGCAACGGGCCGTTATGAGGACCGGTATGGCTAAATAACAACCGGCATTTATGATGTGATATGACGTTCATAACATTATTCAAATCGAAGCTGGTTATGAAAAATAACATTCTAATGAAAAATAAAATTATTTAATTCATAAAATGTTAGTATGCCATTTTTTCCATCAAAAATTTTAAGAATGAATTATTGTTTTTATTTATATTTAGTCTTATATTTTTGTAGCCGATGATGAATGTATAACATTCGAAACCCGTCAAAAAATATATATAACTATTAAAAGATTGTTTTGTGGATTTATTTTTACAATAATTTATTAATTTAAATTATTAATTTAATTAGAAACATTGAATTTGAAGAAATCTTGATGGTCGGGATTGGTATGTGAGACCAAAAACTAGATAGTTGCATTATATGTTTGTAAAAAAAATGTGGTCAAGTGTGTCAAAAGAAAGATTTTACTTCGGTTTATTTATTTTTTTACCCAATTTTTTGGGAAAAATAAAATTAATTATTTGTTTGACATGAAACTTTATTATTATTATAGTGAATTATGGCACTATAATTTGGTCAAAAAAATGATGTCAAGTGTGTCAAAAGAATGATTTTCATTTCTTTTTTTAGAAAATAATAAAATTGGTTATTTGTATGAAATGAAATGTAATGAACATAATATTATTATTATTGAGAATTTTATTGCATTATAAGTTTGTCAAAAAAATGATTTCATTTAAAACGGCTAAAAACATGCCAATTTTTTGGAAAAATAAATTTAGCTGTTGTATGACGTAAATGTAACATGGAAATTTATGAATTTGTTATAGTTTTTTAAATATTTTTGGAATTTTGAAAAAAATTTGTATTTTTGATTAAGTAATATTTTTTGCAATATTTTTAGAATTGGGCTATTATTTTGAAAACGTACATCGAAAAAAAAACAACTATTTTTTAAAAATCTGAAATTTTGATATTTTGTTGGTATTGACGAAAGGAAAAAAGTCATTTCTGCTTTTATTTTTTGTGTACTCTGAATCGGAGTTATGCGCGGTTGAATTTTGAGGCTTTTTCACGTAATTTTGGTAATGGTGGCAATGTTTTGTGAATAGGTGCCACAAATTTCATCCGACTTACGTATATTTTTGCAAGTAAAAAGGAAAATAATTGAATAATTGAAATAAGTAAGTTTAAAATTAATAACTTTTCTCTTTTCCGCTAGGCGGGCGCGTAAAACCTTGGTTTACTTCAAAGCTCATATCTCAAAAAGTATCTTTTTTTTTTTTTGTTTTTCACAAATTTTAAAGTAAACATATGCAGCTATGAAATTGAGGAATAAAAAGTCAGCAATTCAATATGGATTTTTTCTTACGATTTTTTAAAGTTTGGTATATGAAAAATTCACATGTGTTTTTTTATTAAGTTAATAATCCTGTACTAAATGTGGATCTAATAAATTAAACATTTCATATTTTAACACCTACAATAAATTTGAACCATTTTCTGTGTATTTCTGATTGAGAAACAGGTTTTTATTCAGAATAAGAATTGGAGATCCCAATGATCGAAGATTTTGTTATAATTTCAACATCACCAACACTAACATTAGAAAAAAACATTAAAAAAATATTTTTTCTATAAACATTATAATTTAATCAATATTATAAATAAATACATTAAAAAATTAATTTATATACTTTTTTTGCTTTTAAATTGAAATATTTATGATCATCAGAAAAAGAAAACATTTTGGCAATTATTTTATCGGGTGTAGTGTTATCCGGTAAAAAACAGTGGAATCCTTGAGTTCCACTTATGGTTTTAATGTCCGAAAACCGCACCGAAAGAAATTGTTCCTGTAGTTCGATATCTTCTGAAGACACATATGAAAACTTCATAACGTGGTTTTTTTTTCGACCAAATTTCCGCTCTTTCAAACAATTCCCTTGCTGTTGATATTTTTTCTCCTCTAAGCGAAGCTCTCCGGGCTTCTCTTTTAAGTGTTCCTCCAATCCCATCGGATGGATCCTTTCCGTGGGCAGTTGCAAAGAAATGCCATTCTGCAGGTATTTTAAAATCATCAATATGTTTGCAGAGATTTATGAAATTCTTCTTATTTTTATATTGAGCTGCTGAACCATCAGTAAAATATAAAATTTTGTTCATACTTGGGTATATTTCTTGCTGTTTTTCAATGAATTCAATACACCTTTCCTGGTATTTATGAACTGCAACTGTGTTATGCATTAAATGATCAGATATAAGGACAAAAGATAAGACCTCTAGTTTATCATTACATGATTTGTAGTAAACTACGATTGGGTGGATTGTGGCTTGAACTTTATTGAAATGTGCAGCTTGTATCTCATTCTGCGTTATCATTGAGTAGTTTTCTGAAAAATCCATAATAAATATGTATTCGCCGTGACGTAAGTTTTGTTTCGTATCCTTAAGAAACTTTGATTACTGCCTTGCGATGAAATCATGAATTTTTAATTTGTTTACCGATGTATGTACTAAATCTTCTACAAATTCTTCCTTATTTTTTTCCATGCGTTCTAACGAACATCTATCTTGCATTAACCATTTCTCATAATGTATTTCTTCGTAAAATTCAAGAGATTCCAAAATTGTTTCTGTGTAAGCTTCCACGATATTTTTACAATCATTGCATATATTTGTTGCAGAATCCACTGTATTATTAGAACAACTCAGTTTCCTAAGCAGATCTTTTTCATTTTTTACTAAATTTAAGAGCGGCTTACACATTAAACGTACATTTTCATGTATCATGTATATACAGACATTGTGTGTTCCGGCAGATCCGGCTAAAATACATTCCTTTGGTTGCAACGTAGTGAACTTTGAGAAGCTGATTTTGACATCTTTGTTTTCTTCCAAGAACATTTCGTAGATGTCGGTGAGGGTCCATAACACCAACCGCTTTGATTTCCTAATTTTTGTTGATCCTTTTGTAATAGTAACAACATCTTTAAGGCCAGGCATTGTTCTACTAATTTCCTCTGATAAGAAGTATGTTTGAATTTGTTTTACTATATTTTGTGACAAACTGTGCACTTGTTTGCTTTGAGGCAAACTGTAAGGACCTACTCTTTCCAACAGATCCATGGCGAATTCTACCAGTCGTCTTGATGCATTAAATTCATCCTGGATACGTTGATTTGACCAAAATTTACGTGGTAGAGTTGTTAACAAAAACACTTGTTTTGATTTACAGCTGGCATCTTTAAACTCTTTTTTAAGGTTCATAAGCCATGATGTATATTCACATTCCTCGTTTGGTGGTAACACTTTAACTGAATCTACTTGAAATATTCTTTGACTTATTGCCGATGTGACACTTGCAATTTTTTTATAACTTCCTGTTGTAATATGATTTTGTTTGATAGGAGATTCGGCTAACCTTCCAAGAACATTGTTAATATTTTCTAAAATGTCATTAAGTAGTTCAGGAACTGGTGGAGATATAGTATCAACCGAAACTGGTGATGGATCTAAAGATGCTGGAGGTATTTGAATATTTTCGTTCGTTGGAACATTTTCAACATCCTGATTTATAGAAATAATTTCACTATCGATAGTTTCCGAACATAAAAGCTGCTGTATAGAAAATATTAGTTGCATATTTTTTTTAATTTTTATTCATTTTAATAAAATAATTAAATTTACCTTATTTTTATAGATATAAGTGCGACATGTTTCACATATAAACTGGTCATCACGCAAAATAAAATTTAGGGTCGCGGCTTTTTTAATAACAGCTGGTGTGACCAGTTTCACATTGTTTGATGTCCGCTGATGATTTTTGAGACCGTACAAGTTACAGCACAATTTGAAAGGCATTTCTATTATTATCTTTTCTAAACGTTATGTCTTCTAAATATTTTGGAATATAATTGATTATAAGGCAATCCAATTAATATATATATACCCTTGAAATAGTTTTGACATAGGTAGAATCAGGTAAAATTAGGTAGGTACAATTTAATATATTTTGATTGGATGCAAGTATAATTTGGTCAAAAACCGTTTGTGGGCGTCATTAGGAATTTTAAATGTTAAAATTATGAGTCTCTAATGAGATTTTAGTTAGTAAAAAGGGGCTGAATAGACACTTTTTAAAATGAATAAACATTTTACACACCCTTTTAATAATTTAAATTCCTTTATTTTACCACTTAACTTAAATTAATTTTTAATAAGTTTTTAACAGAAAATGGTTCAAATTTATTGCAGGTGTAAAAATATGAAATGTTTAATTTATTAGATCCACATTTAGTACAGGATTATTAACTTAATAAAAAAACACATGTGAATTTGGTATATCCAAACTTTAAAAAATCGTAAGAAAAAATCCATATTGAATTGCTGACTTTTTATTTCTCAATTTCATAGCTGCATATGTTTACTTTAAAATTTGTGAAAAACAAAAAAAAAATAGATACTTTTTGAGATATGAGCTTTGAAGTAAACCAAGGTTTAACGCGCCGCCTAGCGGAAAAGAGAAAAGTTATTATTTTTAAACTTGCTTATTTCAATTATTCAATTATTTTCCTTTTGCAAAAATATACGTAAGACGGATGAAATTTGTGGCACCTATTCACAAAACATTGCCACCATTACAAAAACTACGTGAAAAAGCCTCAAAATTCAACCGCGCATAACTCCGATTCAGAGTACTCAAAAAATAAAATCAGAAAAACTTTTTTTCCTTTCGTCAATGCCAACAATATATCGAAATTTCAGATTTTTTTAAAATCAAAAATTTAAAAATCAACAAAAAAATGTACGTTTTCAAAATAATAGCCCAATTATGAAAAAAGTTTCAATTTTTGATATTGTTATAATTTTTGCAATATTTTTAGAATTTTGGAAAAAGTTTGAATTTTTGAATTTTTAAGAATTTTCGGAATATTATTTGAATATAGAAAAGTTTAAATATTTGATTTTATTCTAATTTTTGGATTATTTTTGGAACGCCCGGCCGTCCGTCATTACCTACGAAGTCTAGAAAACCGCTGGAGAGATTTCAAAATTTTTTTTTCTTAAAATAGGCATTTTAAAGGGACAGGTCCGAAAGGACGCTGAGTTCGACAACTGTACCGGTAGTGTGTCAAAAATGATTGAGTGTGTCCGAATTAGCAATTTTCATATTTTTGGCTTAAAAAAACGTTCATTTCAAGTGATTACGAGTAGGAACATTGAATTTGGAGAAATCTTGATGGTAGGGATTGGTATGTGAGATCAAAAACTAGATTATTGCATTATAAGTTTGTCAAAAAAATGTTGTCAAGTGTGTCAAAGGAAAGATTTTTTGTATGTCTATTTACTCAATTTTTTGGAAAAAAATAAAATTGATTTTTTTACCCATTTTTGGAAAAAAATAAAATTAATTATTTGTATGACATGAAATTTTATTATTATTATTAAGAATTATGGCGTTATAAGTTTGTCAAGAAAATGTTGTCAAGTGTGTCAAAAGAAAGATTTTTATTTATTTTTTTACCTAATTTTTTGGGAAAAAATAAAATTAATTATTTGTATGACATGAAATTTTATTATTATTATAGAGAATTATGGCATTATAATTTGTCAAAAATAAAGTCAAGTGTGTCAAAAAATGATTTCATTTATTTTCTTAGCCAATTTTTCGGAAAAAAATGTAGCTGTTTTTATGACGTAAATGTAATTGAACATGAAATTGGACATGGAAATTTTTGAATTTGTTATAGTTTTTGAAATATTTTTGGAATTTTGATAAAAGTTTGTATTTTTGATTTTGTAATAAGTTTTGCAATATTTTTAGAATTTTGGAAAAAGTTTGAATTTTTCATTTTGTTCAAATTTTTGGAATATTTTTTGAAAGAAATATGAATTTGTGATTTTGTAATATTTTCTCGAAACGCTATATGGAGAGGTTTTTGAGTAGTTTGCTGAGTGTATCATCTTTTCACTAAATTATGTTAATTTATGATCTGTTATGATTTTCCGGCAACGTATTGATGTTTCGTGTTAGTTTTGTAATAAATTTCTAAACAGAAATAAAAACATACTTATACTTTAACAAAGAGTTATGTATATCAACATCGCTGAACCTAAACTAAAAATGTCCTCACAAAAGTTTTTTGCCGAAAACTATATCAAAATTCTTAACCCAGACCGAAGTCTTGATATCTCAGAGCTGTGAGATTTCAGCCCTTCTATATTTTTCTATTGTTTCCTTTAATAGGCTTTAAATTTCCAATCCTATATTGGTTTCAGAAGACCATTGAATGTAGTTTTGAAATTAAATTGATTTGGTTTATGTTCACTCATGGAATAATTAGTATTGCAATCTTCCTTTACTTTGTTTTCATTCCCCTGTGTTTTTGTTTATGTCATTCTCCTGTGTGTTGATGTAATTCACCTGTGTGATCTAAATTTTCACATTTTCTTATGTGATAATTTCTGTTTCTTTATGGTCATAGTGTAGTCACCATTCTGTATATCATGGGTTGCCAAAACAAAATAAATGTTAAGATTTTTAAAAAAAATTATTTTTATTTTTGTTAACAAACAACAAAACATTTTTTTATTATACATGAACGACTGCAAAGATTACAATGTTGTAATCTACGTCACAACTCACACCTCATCATAAGTCAATATAAAAGAAAGAACAAAATAAATAAAAGATATTTCATTAATAACGTAGTCTATTAAAATTTCATTCATAACTAAGTAAATTCCCTTTACCATACCTACCACACTCAAGCGTAAGTATTATTGATATATTTTGATTTTTGAACAAACGTCTATAATATCATATACACAAACCAAATTAAAATATCACTCATTTTAAATATAAATCACTTAAAAATTAAGAGTATGAGCGGTGAACTTTTATTTATGTTAATTTGTATTTGTGTTAAAAAATTTTGTTTTATTTATTTTAATTTATAAAGAAATTATGAAATTTGTATAAAATTTTAGTTAGTGAACGTGAAACAAACACTTTTATGATTTTGTTGAACTTTTACTATTTGTAAATCGTACGTCATAGGTTTTTCAGAGTTTCAAGATTTTTGCACGAGTTGTGTTTATTTGGATTTCTATACTTAATATTTATGTGAAGCAAACTTGGATTTTGTTGTTTTGTAGGAGGTATTCAAGTTAATGAAGTTAGTGCTTTTTTTAATTTTAATTATGGACGGGAATGGAGTAGGGTTTGCTAATTTTGGTATTCAGATCATTTAAAGCTGGGATACGTGTAACTAATTATTATGTTATCATTGCATTTATGTCGAGGAATTGAGTTTGTTTTTAATCAATCGCAATCTTGTGTCGTACTTCTCATGTTGTAATGTGGATTTTCATACAAGACAATATTTTTAGCATTATCTTCATTTATTTGTACTTTGGTATGTAGTTTTCGGTATGTGCAAATTATATGGAGCTAGATTTTTATAATACGTTATTTATTAAACATAACAATATCACCCAAAATGGTGGAAGTGGACATGTAAAGAATGGAGTATTGTTTTACCTCCAAAACAAGCATATTGATTGGATGCAGCCGTTTTCAGATATTTGTAAAATTTATTGCACCTCAGATCTAGAACATGATTCTATTTTATGGAGTCTTGCACAGTGAACTTGCAAACTATATTTCTGATTTTGAATGTTTTTTCTACCTGAAATAGAAAATAGTAAAACTATTTACAAACAAATTCAAGACTTCGCTGCTTAGTATTCCTTCACTCGTGGACTAATGCTTATGTAGATTAATGCTAATGGGGAAACAATATACGGAACCAACACGCTACTTATTTTAAGATTGAGGACTATTTTTTTAGGAAGGAATGCAGTTGAGGTAGCCTAGGGTAGAGGTAGCTTAAGGAAGCAGTTGAGGTAGCTTAAGGAAAAGCGTCTCTGGCAATTCCATCGAAGAAGCGATAACCACCACAGTTATGTTAAAGGATAGGGTACGAGTATCCTTAGAGTATTCCCAGGTATAGTTAAAAAGTTGGCATATTAATTTTGACTTTTAGTGTGTGAACTCGGATGAAGGTAGAGCTTTGTCTGGGAGCGAGGAGGAGTAAAAGCTTTATTGCTAGGTCTACTAATTACACCGTTGGTGAAAATAAATGTTTTGCTTTTATCTTGTCTATTAAGAAGTTTCGTGCACATCTTGAAAGACATTCTTTTAAGATTATTATTAATCACACTTCTATTAAGTGGGCGGTGCAATAAAAAAATATGTCAGTTGCTCTGAGGAGTTTTGATTTTGACTCGATGCTCTTCTCATTTTAAATTAAATGAAGATAATCACTGATTCAAATCGTTCGATTTCACACTTGTTAGATGGGCTTGTGTTTAACAAAACAAAGCTTTTTCAATAGGATCCCAGAAAAAAGTAAACTGAAGTTGATTGATCATTGTAGTTGCAAAACTTTATGTCAGCTGCGTTGAGTTTATTTTTAGCAACGGTTGGTCAACCAAATTAAACCTTTGCTTCTCACAACGACCTCTTCGACCAACACTTTATGTTCCCTAAATCAATAAACTGCTAGAAACCAATGTTTTCCATATTATTGGTTGTCCCGATACTTTTGTTTTGGACAATAAATCGCGGTTTAAATCCGAATTGTTCCAGCTCTTTTTTTCAATGTTTTGTGTTGTAACAAAAAAACGCATCCGACTGAGTGAATCGAAGTGCCATCGTTGTACTACGTGCATATCTGGATAAAAATCATACTCAGTGGGTTGGGACGTACCACTAAGAGAAATTGTTACGGGTAGGACGTTTATCTTGTGCTCTCTGATTGTGCTCGGATTATTCTAGTATGCATTTTTGGTCTGCCTATGGTCACTTATGGAATGATCTTCTCTTTGCCGTCGCACAAAATGCTGTCGGTTACAACTTTCGTGCTTGGCAACACTTTTATGTTTCCGGTAAAATAATGCTCTTTGAACATTTGCTCTTATAAGTGACGGTCAACAGTAACGTGCCAAATTGGATCCGAAGTTTGTCAACAACAATTTTTAAGTTAGTTGGCAGCGCTTACGAATTGAAGAACACGATTTTGCGATGATGGGATGTATATATTCGTGCTGTTGCTCTTATATATTTTACCATTATAGTCAGCACGACCTCCTCCTTTCGTCCTGTTCTGTAACAGCTTGAACATATAATGACAAATGTGTTTAAAATTTATAATTACACTTTTATTTATATGCTTTCTCTCGTTTCGTCTTCCATTGAGAAAACCTGATTAAGAAAGAGAAAGATCACCAAGACTTAATAGTTGCTTAAGTTTCTAAACAAAGAAATAATTAAGTAGTTCAACTTCGATAAAAAATATACATCGCAGTTGTGCAAAAAAGAGGAGTAGTGCCGTGAATCCACTATGTACCATCTGAGTAACGATGTATTCAAATGACTGAGACCGAGACAGAGGTTGGTGCAGTAGTATTTAGACCAAATACTTTGAGCACATGTACATCTTCAGCTACTTCAACTTAGAAAAAAATATAAGATCAAAAGAGTTGCCATCTTTTAGATAGCCAAGCAGCAGTTAATGCGTTAAGCTCAAACACAATGACATCCAAGATTGTTGGAGGCATTTAAACAAGCTAAATAAGCTTGTCATGTGGATGTCAGAGGTAATGAAAAAGAAAATTGACAAGACGAGGTTCTTTAACATCTTTTGTCGTCCGAAGCCTTTTTGTGAATTGGGGACAAAAGCTATCCACGAAAGGATAAGGCAAGTAATCATGATGGTATGTTCCAAAATTTGGAACTAAATGGCAAGCTTAAGGCAGTCCAACGAGTTGATTGGACTGTTTAATTAAAAGACAGCAGTAATATGATCTAGGTTGAATAAGTACAATCTGAGAATACGGACAGGGGCTCCTACAGCACACTGTAAACGAAGAAAACACCTTAAGAACATCGAGGTGGGGCCAAGAGACGAATTCAAATTCTGACAATTGAAAAAAGAGACCCCAGGTCATCTTCTAAAAAATTGTGGAGTCTTGATCTATACACGAAAAGGTTGCACTGTGGAGTAAAGTATTGACGAGAATGATCTGCATAAACTAAACCCTCTCCATATACTGAAATTTCTAAGGAAGGCTGGATAGGAGGAGATGCCCTAACTGAGTATTTAACAGCGAGAGTAGAGTGGAGTACAATAGATCATTTTGGTCGCAGTACAACTTATCACCACCAAATTTAATATAATCTAATATAATCTAACTATCAGGATTAACCTACCAAATAGATTAATATCTCTTCTTACACGAGACTGTCCACCCTAATTTCTCTCTTTTTTACTATGCATTGGGCCTCATTGCCTTATATGTTTTACTAGTTTAGTCCCACTGGCTCCGTCAGTACAGCATGAAACCTTATATTTCTAGGCTTGGGTTTGAGCGCTTGCTCTTATATTTCTTTTATTACATCTTAGGATGAATATAGTCAGAAAAATTAAAATAATAAAAATTGTATTATCTTGAATCTTTTCTACAGAAAAAAAAACGGCAAAATAGTAAAAACGGTTATTTTATGAACTTAAGTTCCAATTGTAGTTTTTTTCTTTTCTTTAAATGTGTTATGGGGTAGGAATTACAATATGTTTCACAAACACATAAGAACCTTTAAAGAACTAGGTCTTACGACAACTACGTTCTCCATATCATCAACAATGCTGCCGAAAGCTACATATTAAACCACACAGGGTACCTTTATAGCCATTACCAGCTAAATAGCGTCCAGCTGCATTTTCGGGCTGCCTACCTAGCACTCCTTAGAAAAAAATCAAAGCCTTTGGAGACCAGTAGACTGAATATAACTCGGGCTTAAGTGGAGTACTTCAATGATAATTTTGTGATACTAACTTCTTGGCAAATATATTTTTGGTCTCTTTTTACACTACCCATACTATAGAATTGTCATTTGAATGAACGTCATTTGAATAAATGATTGAACTACACCTGGTGCGTAACTGGGCCACATTTTTCTATACCATTTTAAATCATTTATTCTAAATTATAATCTTACTTCAAAGTGAAGTGCAGGTGATTTCTGTGCTGCTTTAATGGTGATCCAAGTTTTCATTACTCGTTTGTCGCTTGGTATGGTGTGGTGTCTTAAGTCGGAGTAGTTTTACACACGCTATTTCGTGCACTGGCCAAATCACATTTTATATGTTTCTCGTATTTTGTAGTTTGTAACTTTTATATGAATACGTTTGTTACGTTTACGGAAAACAAATAATTTGTTGAATGCAGTTCATTGTTTCTCAATTGATCCACCATTAACAGCAGGCAATCGTTCTGAACAGCTTCGGTTTTGAATTGAGTTCTTTTGTATGAGAAATATAATTTAATCACTTCCTTTGCTTATTATCCAAAATACAATAGTTTCTCACTGACTAGACTACAGTTAGTTCACTTTTTGATTCATAAGATTTTTGTTGTACAAAATCATCCCAAAATGTTTTTTATTTATATAAACTGATGGTTTATATTCAACCACAATCCACCACATGGTTAAGTTTAAAATAACTAAACACAAGTTCGAGTCAAGTCTCTCTTACTTCACAAAATTACGGGATTTTAAGGTTTTGACTATCGCCAACTTAGGATATTTATATTTGAAGCTTCAAATGATACACCAATTCACTAATGTTGGAAATAGTCTTTAGTATCTCCAAAATTTTACTCAATGTAAAAACTTAGTTTTAATGATTTGAAGTTTAAAAACAAATTAAAATCGATTAGTTTTGAAAAAAGCTGAATATACAATTCTTTTGGTTGGTAGCCAAAAATATAATTATCTTTTGCCAAAAATGTCGTCTCTCTTTCTTTTCGCTACCAAACAAGAAATTTTCTATGTATCCAAAAAGATGTACAACCAGAAAACAAGTTGTACAACACTACAAAATCATCGAAAAAGGAAGATCCCTAAATTTTTCTAAGTCTATTAACAAACAGAAAGAAGAATTATTACATTTTACTTAACACGAAATAATACACCCCACACTAATAACGTTATTAAAAATTACGATAAGTTCTTCTCGTTCTATTTTAAATTTACTTTTGGTTGGTCAATGTACAAAACCAGGAAATATTTTTCTGTACAAATGATTAGATTTAATTATTTGAATGAGAACGATGACGTTTTAAATTAAATACTATATTTTGTGTATGATAATAATAATAATAAAAAAAATACTATTGGTGTTAAGTACCAAAAACATGGGCTCGTCCGTATAGTTTATTTAAATGAACTTCTTGTTCTTAAATATGAATGTATGATTACGCATTATAGTTCTTGTGAAATGAAAATGTTTTGGTACCCATATCAGCGTCTAAGTAAAATTTTAACACATTTGATTCTTAAGGCCTTGCCGAACGCTTTCATATATGACGATTTTTCTATTTTTTTGAAGTGAAAACTTCTTTAGCCGCGTTATGCAATTTTGTATGAGGTAAAATTTATATACTCGCGTTACCTTTTTTAATATGCATTTTTGAAGAACCAACAAAATATTTTTTTTAGACATGAAATACATCTATCATATCTTAACGTTTCAAATTGCGATGTGGATATCGCGCTCGACTGATGTTCTGTAGATAATGAGTTCAATTCCTGGTGTGGTACATATTTTTTTATTGTTTGAATATGAATGAATTCATAAAAATAATAAAAATTTCTTTTTATGAATTTCAAAAAATTGATCTATAATGCAGTTTTTTAAAGTTATATTGCCACTGTCTTTTGCAATTTGCATTCGAGTCACCATGCTAAATAAATATTGAATATATATAAAATTGAAAGTGTGTCTATTTGTCCTTTATGCATTAATATACATTAATCAACATGAAAACTTGGGAAGTTGTTATGTACACTTAATTTGTTTTTTATTTAACTATCGTTTTAAACGGTAGTTTGCTTTGATCAATGTTTTTTTTGTTGAACATAATTTTTATGAAATTAAAAATAACGTAAGAAAGATTGGATAACCTGAAATAATTACATTTGTATATCAAAAGTATATGCTTTGGAATTTAACACATCATGATGTTACAAATTTTATCATCTTCACCAAATGTGTTGTTGGTTTCGAATTGTATGTAATAAATGTTCCTAAAATTAAGTGAAAACTTAATACTTGTAACTTGACACTTGATAACATCGATTATATCGATTTTAAGTTCACAATTACGAGACGGAAATCGCATAAATTCTATACAAAGAAGCATAGCTTATGTATGATTAAACATGGATGGCAATCATGATAAATAAAATAATTAAAATGGAGGCACTTAGCCGATAGTGATTTGCAAACGGCAACAATGCGTATTAATACCAATGAATTTTCTTAGCTTTAAGCAGAAAGTTTGTAAAATTTAAAATTGTTGATCTATGGGTGTGACAACTACGCGTACTTTAGTCCTTGCTATTGGCATATAAGTTATCTTGAGATATCGTATACTACTGGCAATAACAGTGCAATCTCATTAGCCAAAGTGATATCTTAGGGGTGCTGGCGGATGAAGTATTTTCAATCAACGATACCATCCCTTACTCTAATTGTTATGCAATATTCTTTGATGATACACTATTTTTTTAAAAATAAAATGTTTTTGGTAGTAGAAATTACAAGGTGTGTCGCAACAACACATAAAAAACTTTTAAGAACAAGGTCCCACAACAACATGCTTTCTAAGGTTGATAGACGCAAATTTTTATATGATATGTTTTGATTATTTTAAATATAAAAATGTAAATAATAGTTGCTTGGAATGCTGATAGATGTGAAACCCAGAATAATTTTAATGATTTTAATTTAAACGTTCTGAAATTTTAATTTGCGATGCTACAATAATTGGAAGATACCAAAAAATACAGCTATTTCACAGGTTTAAGTTTTCACTTCTGTCGGCAGTCCCTAGCACTGCCTTCTTTTTTTTTTTTACCGAAAAGGCTGAAATGATCGGGTACAATCAACTACCCAGCATCTACTATTATTTTCAAACGGAAGGATATCAAAATAAAATCTAGTAATGGAATCAAAACAATTCCAACACAATTAAGTTTACGCCAACCAAACCAGATTGTTAACTAAGCTAGGAACGAGAAGAGAAATATTGAAGCATGTACAGTTGACTTATGCAAAAGTTTACATAAATTTGAGATGTTTGACAGTTTTTTTTAAAATAAAATGTAAGTCGCTGACCGTGGTCACCGACTGAGGGCGCACTGTCTGGGGTACATCTTTTGATCATTACAGGCTATAAACCGGTGCAAAGAAAAACGCACACACTGTATTCAGTACTATTGGAGCAATTACGATAATCAGAACCTTCAAGAGGGCCTCTGATTTCAAAGTTATTTTGGGTACTATAAGCTATATTGTCTGTTTTAAGTGGAACGGAATTTGGAATTTAGCGTAGAATCAACGCTATCACGCTCACAGATAAACGTGATTCGTCAGTTTGTGTTGGTGAACCCCCCTTCTCCCATTTATACGGTAATCCAAGTAGAGTTTTTTTTAGTTATTATTTTTTGACAAACTTCGGTGCAAATGTTAAACTTTTTAAACCAATTTATTGAATTTTTGAAGCTTTTATATGTTTCCTTCTAGTTTTGATTTCGCTATTCAAATTCGGGGTTCGCATGTCAGTTGTTTTCGTGATTTTCTCATCCTGACTGAATTACACCATTTTTCCCAAAAAAGAACAATTTTTGATGAGAAAATGTGTTTGAATTTGAAAAGAAAAGATTGGCTGTGTTTATTATTGCAGTTATTTAACTGAAATTTTCTATAGTAAATTGTGTCAAATTTTGGTAGAATTGATCACTATCGTTGAAATTTTACCTAAAATTCTGGGATCACTTATCAAACGAAATTTGAAAACCTACAAAGTAAATCGTTAGTCGAATTTTATTTAATCGATTAGGAAGCATGTTAATATTTTGGTTTAATATATTTGAATAATACAATAATACTTACGTGAAATGTTTATCTAACTGAATCAAGTACCTGGTCAATTTACTTGGTCAATTGAATGGCATCAACCTAGCTCCATCTGTAATATTTGAGACAAATAGCTTTAGGATTATTACAGTGCTCACAAAATGTACTAACAAAATTTTTACTATGAAGTAATGTCGATGCACCAAAAATTCAATGACAAAAAAAACGTAAACGTTTTCATTTCATGTGGAAAAAAATTTAACCTTCACAAAACATATTTATTTAGCCATCAAAATCAACTAACAAAACAACCTCTTTACAGATTATTATCTTATTAAGTTCATGAAACGTAATCGTTTAAGTTAGGTTTGATTTAATGGAAATATTTGGGAGTACAAAATTAGATTTGCACAATAATAAAAACAAACAAACGAAAATTAAAATAGATTGTGGTAGGAAATGATCACTTGATACTTGGACGGATTGTATCAAGTGAATGAAATTTAAGTTTTATATATTATGATGTCGATTTGAAATACATATATATACATACATATTCTTTTAAGTTTGTTGAATTTAATATTGTTTTTGTATAGCAATTATAGCTTAATCTGCTTCGGTTGTTCCCATTTTATTGTTCACATCACAAATTGACTTAACCATAGTCAATAGAATCGTAAATAACAACATTGAAATAATTCAGCTTCTATTAATTATATAACAATATGAATGACGGAATCTAATATGAATACAAACAAATCAGTAATGACTTGAATCGGAAAAGTTGACTGACAACTGTATTCGCAAAGTTAAATTAAATGTTGCTTTAAATGGATTAGATTGAAACAAGATAAATTTTGTAAACGTATAGTAATATAAAAACAATATTTTTAAACAATTTATCACACAGTAGAGTAAAGTCACACATTTAAAGATGAAGTCAATCATTTTGCAGAGAAAAAAAATACTAAGTAAAAAGTGTTATCATCAGAAAACTCAAGCAAAACTATAGTAAACAAAATCGATAATTCAAGCAACAAATTGAAATAATTTAAAAAGCAAAGTCTCTTCCAAATTGTAAAACGTGTTTTTAAATCACAAACAAATCTGAGCATTTTCCACTATTAGTTTGTCTACTGACGCACCAAATAAAATAACAAAACAATAAACTCAACTATTGTTTCACCATCATTCAAGACCCATATTCAAAATAAAATGCATATTATCGAGTTAAACCTGCTTTATTAAGGAAAACAACGATTTCCGAAAATCTTATGTTCTCATATCTTAAAAAAAACAGTAGTTTTTAAAGTTAGTGGTACGTAATTTTTAAAAAACCAAAAAATCAATAACCTAATTAAATAATTCAAAATTTTCCATTCCATTCCACTTCAAAAAGCTTTACAATAAAAATAAATTTTTTATTTCTTCTTTCCAAATTATTAGTTGCATAAATTAAGGTAAGAAAACGAAAAAGAAACCAAGATCAACAACATTTAAAACGTGAACAAAACTGACCTATGTGTTGTTTCATCTTGTGACTTTTTATTGCTGAAAGTTTGATTACAACAACAAGTATACACAAACTTTTAATGTTTTACGCAGTAAATATTTTGTTTTTAATTTTTTGTCAATTCCTCTTTAATGCATCTTTATTTACTAATATTTATTGTTTCCTCTTCAAAAAAAATCTTGCATTGCAAGTCTGTGGTTTTGACTTTTGAGACATTTTGGCACAATAGTCACGAGATACATACTATAATAATTTTAGACACTGAATAATTTTTGTCTATTAGAAAAGCCACAAACAATATGTGTTTGTGCTACAACAGCATCTTACAGGAATAACTCTGACTTTCCGTTGCGAAGAATTAGACTCTCATCGTATTGTAAGTATAAGTCAACAAGAACCAGGAATTTTAGTTATTAGTCTCCAAAACAGTAATTAGAAATAGATAGAGTAGATGGCATATAGCCAAGACACAAAAACGAATTACCCTATTTTTTATCAGTTAGCCCTCGGACAAAACCAATGGTTCTTGAAACAAGACAAAGTTTTTTAAGTCAACCAAATACTTATCAATTACTTCACGCAACACAATATTTAAGATAATTAAACGATGTACTTTAATTTTATCTTTAGAATTGATTTGATGATTTCTTCCAGTAAAAAACCTACATTCCTGACTGCAAAAAAATTCAAGTTTAATTTTATAATTAGCTCATAGATATTTGAATAAAATTCCGTCACGTTGCATAGATAATGATAATATAACTTTAATGTGTACTTAAAATTAAATGTAGGCGTTTTGAAATTAGAACATTTAAATGTGTAATTATTTTTAATTCTAAAATCGTTAAAGTCGTTTTTTGAATGTTAAGTCAATAATCACTGAGCTCAACCATCGATTGGTTGAGGCAATTATGCCTTAAACATTTTTTGTCTATAGAAATAAATATTTAAATTTATCTGAGTCAAAGTTAAATTCAGTTGCTTGTTTCCATTCCTAACCTTTTTTAACACTATGTACTGTTTGTGTATACATTGCGGTTAAATAATTCGTCCTTCTTCTGTAGAAGAAGGTTTACATGAATTCTGTTCTTATTGACCTGAGTCTAAGTTGTAGAAATGAGTCGATAACCTTGGATCATGCGGAGCACTGAGCAGAATATTTTTTTGTGCGTTTAAAACTGTAACAAGATTCCTCAGTTCAGATAATTCTTAGTATAATTCAGATAATTCTTCAGTTTTTTATAATGAGATTTTCATTTGTGGTAATACACATATAAATTTTTGGCAAATGAAGTAGACCAGAGAGTTTTAGAAGATTTAGTTTCCCTATATGAATTAAAACCGTTTGATACCAGTGCAACACATTGGTCCTCTAATCATCCACCCACCCTAATATATCTCTTTTTGACTAATATACCTTTAAAAGTATGTTGTTTTGGTACTGTTGGTGTGCCTGTCAATAGCTTTCATTCATTCTTGGTTGCATCGGTTAAGGTAGTACCACCTAAATCTAAACCAAAAATTTATGAGCTTAGGAACAATAAAAAAATGGCATGGAGAAGCTGCTAGGTGAGGCGTCTGTTCTAAACAGTGGGATGGTTTGTAAATAGCTACTGAATTGGAGGAAAATAGTTACCTTATCTCTATGATAGGTAAACTGTCTACTTAAAAGGATTGAATTAAAAAGTCTACATAAGCCTTGGATAACAACTAGTTTTTTGCGTTGTATGGCCAAACGTGATATGGCGTATCGGTATGCCCGACGGGTTTGTTGTTCTCTTCCAAACAATGGTTTTTTCCTTTCAGAATTCAAAGAACTACGGTGAATTTGCACTCGTCAAAACTGTTTACTGAAACGCTTATACTCGAAGAATCAGCTTCGTGGTCATATCAGTGGTCATATCGGTGTCTGAGACTGATGTCTTTAAGGCCATTAAAGGAATCTCAAGTAATGCCGTTGGTTATAATGGTCTTTCAATCCGTTTTTTAAAGTTGATAGTATTTCAAATCGTAAGTCATTTGACTTACTTAATCAATTTTTTATTTAGCTCATCTAGGTTTTCCACTTTGTGGAAGAAAAGTATTGTGATTCCTATTCCAAAGGCTGCGGATGTTAAAATCGTTAGTGACCTTCAACCCATAAGTATTTTGCCATGTATTTCCAAAATTTTTGAACGCGTTGCGCTTGCGTATGATCAATTGACTTTGTGTTTGAATCAGCAGGGTTTCTTAAGCCCATATCAGTCAGGTTTTCGAGCTGAGCACAGTACTGTTACTGCGTTGTTTTAAGTAAAGAATGACATTCGTGTGGTAATTAATGATGGAAGGGTTACTGTATTAGTTTTGCTTGATTTTACCCAGGCGTTTAGATCCATATGCAGTATTGTCTATTAGTTGACAAGCTAATCCATCACTATGGATTCTCTGATAGCTCTGCAGAATGGGTATGATCATATCTCCAAGATCGGTCACAATCAGTGAACATTGAGGGAAAAAAATGTCAGGGCGGAAATCAATTTTCTCTGGTGTTCCTAAAGGAAGCATACTCGGTCCATTGCTGTTTTCTTTATTTATTAACAACATTGGTGATGGTCTTATGTATTGCAGATACCATATGTATGCGGATGACTGTCAGGTTTGTCATTCATTTCTGGTATCAAGCATGAAGTGTGGTGTTATTGAGCTTAATCATGACTTAAATGTTATTGATAAATGGTCTTGTAACTATGGTCTGCATCTGGATGCCAGCAAAACTCAACTAACTGCTTGCGGTAGGCCACGTCATTTTCAACCCTTAAAAAAATCATTGCTGGATGGTAGACTTAAATTGCTGTTAGGTTGTTTTCTCCTTTTTCCGGTTGATAAATTGCGTAATCTGGGTGTATATCTTGATGAATCCTTGTCAGGTGCCGAACATATCAAATACAATTTGAGGTTAATTTGCTTTAAGCTACGTCAACTCTCTCAGTTTTATTATCTCTTATCAATTGAAGCTAAAAAAAAGGTTGATACAAGCACTTGTGCTTCCCTACTTTGATTATCGTGATTTAGTTTTCTTTGAACTAGGTAATATGCTGGAAACCAAGCTTAAAGTTGCTCTTAATAATTATGTTAGATCTATTTCTAGACTTCGTTTGTATGAACATGTGACGAATTTTTGTATTCAGCTTGAATTTCTTCTGACCAAAGAGAGACGTTAAATGCGAATGTCTGTTTTCCTCTATAAGCTTTTTAAGGCTGGTATTCTATCCTACTTGCTGGATATTATTGAGTTTTTGGAAAGTGACTATGATACTCGTTTCTATATATGCAATTTAAAAATTCCAGTTTGTCACTCGAAGTATTTTAAGGAATCATTTCAGTTAGCAGCGGCAAAAACATGCAACTGCTTGCATTCTCAGCTTTGAAGAACTGCAAATGTGAATCAATTTAGAAAACAACTGTTAAGTTTGTTTAAATTTTGACTCGGCGATTTATGTGTCCTTTAGATAATTGGGTAATGGATTTTCTGTGGATGGGCTACGATTATTTCTCTTTTTCTTTATAATCGACTTGATATATGTAATATGTAGTAAACAAAAAATTTAAATACAATTTATTATAATTATTGAAAATGATATTATGTAAACAAAATAAAGTGTTAATAGAAATAAAAATAAATAAATAAATAAATTGTGCATGAAACAAAAGCCCCATATTGTGCATAATACATGTACCATGAACATGATCTGCACCATACCATACACATCTCGTAAAACACCTTAGAACATATGTTCACACATATCACAAGCGCATGTTTTACAAATATTAAAAACGAAGCGAAACGAAATCAACAAAATAATATAGAATGAAATAATGTAAAAATTGAAAAAGTTTTTCAACATTTTCTAAAATGACTGGTTTATGAAAGAAAAATTTCGTATTTGATAAATTGTATCTTATTTTCATCTAAAATTATATGCGAAAGAAATTTTTTTTGTGAATGTATTAAAACATGCACAAAAAACAAACGAGTACTTTGAATACTTAGTTTTAATGATTAAAAAAAAAGATTATATGTTTTTGTTTGTCTTGTTTCATGTCGGCTTACTGATATTTAAATTTAGTTTTTATAATACTAAGCAAATTATAGAAAATTGATATTATTTTTTATATGTCAAATATTTAAATTTGTTGATTCCTGATTTTATTTTTCATTTAAATATTTAAATTGTATTATTAACAAAATGGCAAAAAAATAGACGCATCATTTACAAATGCAATCACCCATATACATTTTTAATTTACAACTTAAAAATCTAAATTTGTAGTCAAAATATTAGTCTAGAGAGATTCATAAGGTTAAATAAAATATTAAGTAAATTATTTAGGAATAACTTAAAAATTATTAAAATAAAGTGCACGAAATGTGGATACACTCGTCCAACGTGCACATTATGTTTGTGGGAAAGGTTGTATTTATTAACCACTAGCAGGACCCGGTGTGCTTTGCGACGCTTATAAATAAAGTTTGTGCGCAGACATTTTGTTGACGTAGTAGCAATGATTTCAAAAAGTGGTAATGAGAAAAGATAGCATAATTTTTAATTTTTCTTTTTAAAAATATGAATTTATTATTTCTGATTTATTTATTATAATTTATTTATTCGAGTGCTTGTAGGTACACTATATTTTTTGTTTTTCCGTCTAGTGCGTACACGAATAAATCAGAAGGTCTTCCTTACGCGTCAGCCACATACAGTTGTCCATGTAAGAAGCACGGATTCTCAAAATCTAATCCACATACTTGCAGTAACTGTCCTTGTGCTTTGTTGAAGGTCATTGCAAAAGAGAGTTGCACTGGAAACTAAACGTTTGCATTCAAATGCCATATCTGTTGGGATCATTAGAATGCGTGGCAATAGTACTTCTTTCCCTTTGTTTAAAATTGTAGCTTCAATGATATTGTTCATCATCTTTTTCACCGAGAATTTCAAAAAAATTGTGCAATTTCAAAATGTTTGACATATTTGGGATTTTCTTTTTAATAATGTACGACATAGGGCAATATTTCATGATAAGAGGAGGATGGAGGAAATAAAATATTTTTTTTTCAAATTTGCAAGAACAAAGCTGAAATTGGGCTACTAATTATCCTATTGCTAGAAGCATATACCAAGATCAAGTAATGTATTGTTTTCCTCCAGCATATATAATAGTTATGTGGAAGCTCATTTCTTCGAGCAAGCAAAAAAATTCATTCTTTAAAAAACATAAAAAAAATTGCGTCCATCAACACCTTAGAAAGCATGTTGTTGTGGGACCTTGTTCTTAAAAGGTTCTTATGTGTTGTTTTGACACACATTATAGTTCCTACTAACCAACACATTTTATTTTTAAAAAAATAGCGTGTAATCGTCAAAAAATATTCCATAACTAAGACTCAGGTTGCTATTGTTAATTGAAAAAAGTTCATCCGCCAGCACCCCTAAAATATCACTTATCCCCTTATATCAGTGATATCTTACTCCCGTTGCCAGTGGTATACGATATCTCACGTTGACTGATTTGCCAATATCAGGTACTAACCTATGTGGGGTTGTTACACTCATAGATCCAAAATTTTAAATTTTACATATTATGTTTTTGCGGGTGGGAAGTTATATAAAATGCATTGGTATTAATGCATTGTTACCGTTCGCAAATCACTATTGCAAACGTGTTGGCGGCTAAGTTCCACCATTTTTAATTAGTTTGTTTATCATGATTGCTATCCGTGTTTGATTATACATAAGCTATGCTTCTTTGTATATGTATTTGTGCGAATTTCATTTCGTAATTTTGAGCTTTAAATCGATAAAATCGATCTTATCATCTTCACTTAGTTTTAGACACATGTATTACATACAATTGCAAACCAACTACATATTTGGTGTGGATGAAAAAATTTGTAAGATGATGATGTGTTAAATTCCAATATACATATATAATTATGATATATAAATATGCTTTCATTTTTCAATCTCATAAAATTATGTTAAACGTAAAAAACATTGATCAAAGCAAACTAAGTGTACAGAACGATATTTAAATAAAAACTCAATTAAAATAATTATCAACATTTAGGCAAAACCCCTTAAGATAATTATAAGGGCCCTGGGGTTCCGTTTTTAAAAAATAATTTGCCAGCTACCTTTTCGTTAGTGTACACAACCACTTCCCAAAGTTTCATGATGATCGGATGAATGGTATATTAATGCATAAAAGACAAACACACATACTTTCAAATTTATATATATAGATTTTATTGTATTATTTTATTGTTAACTATGCCATTTGCTTTAATGGTTGGTGACTTTGTTCTGTAGCAGTTTTTGAACAGTTTGTTGCAGCTTTACTTTTTCTTGTACATAGAGATAATTTAATTTATTGCACGTCTTAACCCTTTTCTTGTAGTGGCTTCTTTAAATTTCCAGTTATTACAATTATTTTATCGTAATTTTATCTGAGACTAAATCCATAATGCTAGTGTCAAATAGTAATAGTATTGTAATAGTAATAGTATTGTAATAGTATTTTTCCCCAAAGCCATATCATCCTTAATAATTGTTTTACTTGTGTTAAGATAGTGAACCAGTTATCTATGGAAATTAGACGGGCAACCGAGCCTTGTCATGGTAACGTCTTCGGTAGAGTGACTCGATCTCTCACCGTACCGCTTATCCGGCCACCCAGAATCAATGCAATTTAATAACGTTTATTTATTATGATCTCGAAAATTTGCCAAAAATTGAAAGAAGTGTCGATATGATTTGCGACTTCCAAGGTTCCTATCACCGGCTTTTTGAGCTGTAATTTTAACACCCATCTTCCACTATTTAGGAATAACATCAAATTTAAGGCAGCTGTTGAAGCTAAACACATAGAAGCTAAAACCCTTCAGAGCTGCTGAACAATTACAACTTTTATTTTGTACTTTCTAGCTTTGCCACAGTTCATTCGCACGTTATTTTCTATTTTCTTCTTACCTGGTTTACCTCACGTTTGATATTAGTTAGATTATTGGTCTACAAGGTTGCCCCATTTGTTTTAATGTATTATGATTTGCGCCATACCGCGCGTTAAGTATGACCTCTGTAAGAACATAAACTACAGTTACACAGCCCATAGAAGAGCTAATCTCTTTGCCATTAACTTGCTTAGTACTTAGTTCGAGATTTTTATTTTATTTTATTTTTTTTTTTTAAACCTATGGATACTTATATGTAAATCATGAGATACGCTGGCAGAATGACTCTGAAAATCAATCTAGCCCAAGATAGCAGGGTGATCACTGGAGGTCTAAAGAACCATATTATGCGATACTAAAGTAACGTCTACTGACGACTCGTAGGTGTGGACATATGTGCCTAGATTCGCAGAATTGTACGCCACAAAGAGACTTTGTCGAGGTATGAGATCTTCAATTTTGTAAACTCTGCTGTTAGTGAAACGGTTAAACCTAACTTTCGAGCGAGTGTTAAATCAACGACAATTACTACTGAATCTTTTATATGGTTTAGTATCATACCCCGATTATTTAAATGATACTCGATAGGCTCGGGAAACTTAAAAAAGACGTTAACTAGAAAAAACTTTCCTCCAGATTATCTCATCTCTATACATAAACACAATGTGAATCTGTGAATAGTGATAGCGTTATGACTGTTATACTGATGTTGTGGATATACTTATGTGGGCATGTATGCAGTTTGCTTTGGTTTGAGCGTTGGAAACAGAATGCATGTTTATTTCCAGACCAGTTTTCTTTTTACCCTCTCCGTAGACCCCCTATGCACACAGGCTGTCCACGTTATGACTAGAGACGCATTTACGCATCTCGTGCACTGCCAGCACTGACTGTTGTAAATAAGTTTGTACAACTTTCCGTTTCAAACTCGATCCCAACGCTGTATAGGTGTGTTTCATTTCTATGGAGATTATAACTGTGGTCTCTGCCACCTTTTACGTTGTCGACATGTGATTTGTCATTTGTTGTTGTAGCACTGAAGAGGTTAGACATACTTGAATACCAGTCTCCTCCTGTTTTTCATATGCTTTCATTCTCAAACCTCCATCACACAGTTTGATATGGGTTAAGAGACTAGCTTTTATTGCACTATATCCCTATATCCCTGCACTATATCCCTTGCACTATATCCCTTGGTAGGTGAATTACCATTACTTTGGTTCTTTTATGTTTTTTACTCTTTTTTTACGGTTTTTTTCTCGCTTCTTCTCTCTCTTTTTTCCTTTTCCCATCAACTCTAATTCACACTTCTCTAGCACATCATTACACAATACAATTTCACCTTTATTGGACTCAGTCATGTTTCTCCCTGTTTTGTTTCTTGGTTGCTGCTGTTGAACAACAGCAGCATCTGAGTGTTGGCTATCCTGAACTGTTGACTGACAAACTAACCAGTTACAGAGTTGAATCAATCAATGTGGAAAGAAAAATCGGACAAGTCACGTGTTGGTGTTGATTTAATAACCAGCGCTGCCATGACATGGAAAAATTATTCTTCTTGTCATAGTCGGTCATAGTTTTAGTGGATGCATGCGCGGCAATGCGTAAAACATTGTTGTATGTTCCGTACACCTGTAGGTAGCAGATCCTTGCATTGACTGGCATGAATTTAATCATTGACTTTTATATGAGTGCACCATCGAAAAAAACCAGTACCATATCTTGTTTTTCGATAAATTTCAAATTTTTAGGGCAAAGAAATCCATTTTATATCCCTCCACCTTCGTTCCTATAGGTAAAAATTTTGATTTGACTTCGATGTTTGTCATTATTTCCGTGATTTCTATTTTTCACGATTTATTTTTTACAGAGGAGAGTTTAAACTCAAGTCTAACCCTCATTATTTAGCCAGAAATAAATTTTAGTTACCGGAGGTAAAAACAAGGAGGTGTATTAATCACTAGATGGAAAGCACTAGATCCTGCAGTAGACTGTTGGGACGAACGCAGAAACAAACAATTACCACCCTTTAGCCAAACACAGCTTTAATAGTAAAACGGCCTCAAAGTAAAATAATTTTCCAAAGAAAAGTCAAATTTCAAGGTCAATTACTCTAGAAGAAATAAGTCAATAAATTTGATGCACACATGTAATTATGCTTTATATAGTGTAGTTTATGATCCAGGCTACAGTACAAACCAGTAATTAGTCCAATATATAAAAATATCGTCTACACTCTACTCAATAAGACAAAGTCGAAATGCAGACTATTACCAGTAATTAAATTTGCATGGCTTGCATGCAATAAATATTAAATTATTTACTAAGAATACTTACTGTTTGGTGATTTTCTTACAATTAACACACAAGTCATGTTTTAAATAAAATAAACTTGTTTGTGTTTTTATTATCCCCATACAGTTTAATTGAAAAAAAGTTGCGCAAACTGCTCAGGTTATTTATTCAAGAACTGGAAAAAAATTTATCTTACAAAAAAATAAATCTTAATCTTACAGTGGTGGACTGTTTATAATGTGTCTCGTAGATGTATGATTTTTTATTAAATTGAATAACTCGTATTCTAGTTCCTCATACCAAGGAAAGATATTGCATTACATAACCAATTTTAGTGATTATATAGAGATTTAATTATTCCTAATATCCAATATTTTGTCCACTTATATTCAGATTCATGTAAAATACTTGTACTCTTACAAAAAGTTTAAATGTTTAAAAGAGTTTTATCTCTGGCCCAAAACTAAAAACAATTTCTTTATAAAAGCCTTTTGCCGATAACTATATAAAAACCATTAACACAGAACGAAGTCTTGATATATCAAAGTCTTCAGATTTCAGTCCCTTCATATTTTTTATATTTATATTCGTGCTCGTTTTATTATTTTTTACTATCAATTGTCCATGTTTTTACCAAACAAATTTCCATCCTTCTTGAATTATTTCTAAAACGAAATCAAAGTTTCCATAGACTTTTGAATAAGTCTAATAAATCAACACATTATAGCATGAAGCAAAATCTACCATGATGCACCCAAGAAACAGATTTATTTCGGAATATAGCAAACAGAGTTTAGTGCAACCCTTGCAAAATAAAATATATAGAAACCATGAAATAGTGCCTCAATTCTAAACTTATTTAAATCTGGTTGACATTTATCTTCATCAAAGTATTGTCTTTTTCAAGTTGTGAACAGTTGAACATGCGTACAGCGGCATTTAATTTTAGTTTTACACTTTTACATGGATGCCGATTCAGCGTTTAAAACGTCTGAACCAATTTCTATGTGTAGTTTCTTAAAGAGTTTTTTGCGTTATTGTATTAAAGATTTAGAGAATTCTGCGCTATATGCTTTACGTATAGCTTTGTTTTAACATTTTATTTCTTTATGTATAGTATAACATGTACTTTTCTGAAATCAGTCTTTGATATAGACTTTACAACATAGATTATACTGTTGCGTTTTTCTTATCCTGCTTCGAATCGGCCTTACTCTCAATTCGACAAACGCAATTTCCCGATTTCCATCTATTTACACGGTTTCATATACACGATACAACGTTTCGTTTACAATTAATTTCACTCAAACTATTTCCAATATCGCTACAAGAGGGATTTCCTTATATACAATTCTGCATAATTTGTCATTAAATCAATAATTCGAGGTCACTTCCGATTATTCGAGGTCAATCTAAAAATATTTTCTATCTAACATGTTGATTTGATGCATGAAATAATTCAATTTTGTTTGTTTATCATTAACCCCATTTCTTGGAAACACATCGTGACATCGAATACAATTGTATTTGATTGTATTTAGGGTTTCGAATCCGGATATCCGGATATCAAACTATCCGGATTATTCGACCATATTTTCACTATTCGATTATCCGGATACTTTTTTGTAACTATCCGGATATTAAAAAAACCTTTGTTTTGTAGAAAAAATAATCAAATTGCGTTTCAAAGTTCAAAATAAATATTTAAACTGCGTTGCAAAGTTTATTGGTGCGGTGAAGTGACTGTTAGTTAAAAATTTATTTACAACTTCAATGTTATGAAAACTGTAATCTTTGAATATTTTATGACACATTTCGTCAATCTGCAGTGTAAAGGGTTGATACAAATATTTATTTGATGGTATTATTTATTAGAACAGGATTCTTTTTGATAATTTATATATTTTGCATGCTTCAATAAATACAGTATATTATATAACTTATATTAGTAAATTTATTTAACAACAAACAGATTTCAAATTTTTAAAAGCACTGGCCATATATACATCGTCAAAACGCTCTGAAGTTTGGAATCATTTTAAAAAAAAATTAAAAAAAGATGTTGCTTTCTGTTAGCATTGCAGTAAACAAATTGGATGTAAAGGATAAATCATTTAAAAGTTCATTAAATAATCAAACATTTAGCTTCAACTTTAACTTCAATCGAGAAAATTCATGAATCATCTACATCAAAAAAACTTAAAAGTAATTCCGGTGATGGTGGCATTACAAAATTTCTTAAAAATGAAACCCCGTATGAAATTTTGTCTCGATGTGTGACAGAAGATGAGTTTTCAATGAATGCTATAGTGGAATCATAGATATGTCCGAAGTAAAGGCTTTGTCATGGCTAAAAATCACTCTATTGTAACGAAAAGTATTTTAAAACTTTATGGTATAAAAAAGAGAGAGTTGTTAGATCTCTTATTTCCACTGGAAAAAGCTGTAAAAGAATTAAGCGAAAATTCAGCGACGCTTTTGACTGTTGCAGGCGTTCACAAAGTTGTTTTCAAAAAGTTAGAAGAATGTGGAACGAATTTTTCAAAAATGTTAATTAAACAGATAAAAAATCGAATGGATGAACATCGTGATAAATTCCTTATGACTATGTTAATCTTTTCACAAACAGGCAATATTCCACATTCCAATAAATATTTTCATTATGTTACAAATGGTGCCTCTATTGCATTGGCGGTAGAAATTTTCAGGAGAATACATCCACCTGTGATTTTCATGACTCTGAAGAAATCACTGAAGAAATTACTATTGAAAGTAAGGATGAAGAAAGTCTAAGGAGTGAACTCTGTAAGATATTGTCACTGCAGAAACAACTTGAGAATGCAATTCCTTCAATTATTCTCATGTTGAGAAGTAGAATGAAGAAAGTTCCACATTGCTGAAAAAAGATTTCGTTTATTTAAATAATTATAATAAAAAATGACAGACAATTTAAATATTCTATATCGCGCATTATTAACCTATCTGGACTGCAACAGAGCGCGTATTTTCTATTGCTGGTCTCACCAGGACAAAAATTAGAACTCGACTCAATTTCGAACAACATTTAATGCAATAATTTTTCTAACATATGCGTTTTTAAAAATGAATCAACTTCGTTAAATTTATGATTAATTCTATTTTTTATTGTTATTTTATGATTTGCTACTATTTTTGTTATTTTGTGACTATATGTATAAATATGAATTAATATAGATATACGAAAAACATGCATAAATGAATTAAATACCGCAAAATAAAAAGCATGTCTTATTATTTGTTTTAATTATCCGGATATCCGGATTATCCGGATAATTAATTTTTTAAGTATTCGATATCCGGATAATAAAATAGGTCGGATATTTAGAAACCCTAATTGTATTTATGCTAACAATATGACACTATTTATTCTATATTTTAGTTTCAATTCTAATAGTTTAAGAGAAATATATTTTCACATAACTTTTGATATATTTTACAACCAGCTGGTCTCTGCTATTTTTATTTATGATATGTTTCTCATTTTTGATTTTAAAAGGTTTTGAATAACCTGAAATATATATAGATTTATAAAAAAAAACCTGTTTTTTTAAATTAAGAAACTGTTTGGGTAAATTAATAAAAGATAGACATTTTGTTAAAAAACTTTAAGCTTTTGGACAAATGGGCGGGCTTTAATTTTAACTTTTATCAAGGAGCAAGCTCGTATATATAATCGAGTATTTAAGCTTGGCTGTGTTGATGACTTCATCAAACATGGGTGTGTTGATGATTAGGTAAAATATTAATCAAGTGAAAGTTCCATCTCTACTTAGGCAGCATAAAATGGACTGGATCAAGGAAAACGACTTTTGCACAAACGAAGCTGTTTAGATACCTGGTGACCTCCATGCATAGTTAGTCTTGTCAACGCGTGGATGCACTTGTGGATGAGTTTGGTCATGTTAAGAACTTAAAAAATCAGTGATCTGGTCGTTATTTCGATCTTCTTTTTTATCACTGGAAATGTCAGCACTAAGAACAGTGACAATCAGGAACCATATTGTAGTAATGTGAGTCCTTCAAATACGCCACGTTCGATTAGTCTGCACTACATAAATTGCAATGTATAGGTCTAATACTACGGACATCTTGAACTTCTGTTTCCAAAATGTTGAAATCATAGGAAAAAATCCAAATGGCCTCTAAAAGACAAACGATTCAGGTTACAGCCAGAACTTTTAATGATATTGTGAAGAATCACCTAGTTGTAAATGTGATTGACAGAGCGCAAGTTGCTTTCATCATCACCTCTGAAAACTAAAGGAAGGGTGTATCGGTACCAGCTGATAAATTTGTATCAATTATCAGCGAGATTCCTAGATCGATTCCGAGAAGGTAGTTGACATCGATATCATATTATATCGTGCTTAATCTCTGACGCTGTATAGGGCTGACCTGGTAAAAAAAGCAAAAGTTGGTATTTAAAAAATATTCTCTGTTGACCGAAAACTAGTGGATGGTAAGCCCGAACATCCACAAAAGTCTTGGATATACTGAATACAGCAAGCAAGAACTTCCTCCTGACAACTGAAAAATAGCAAAACTTGAGGATGATGGCAGACAAGCTATTATCATTGACAACTAAGAATAATTAAGGATGCTAACTGAGAGTTACGGTTTGATAAACTTCGCCTTTAGAGAAGGCCTACACGTTTGATGAGTTGGAAGTTATAGTTGTGGAGATGAACTCAAAAATTGTTAAAGTTTCTTGAAGTCAACTTCCAGCTCTGAAAGAAAGAGACTGCTGCCTTCTGCTAAAATTAACGTAATATCAACTAGGTATTTTTTTGATAAAGGAAACCTGATGTCACCTATGACATGGATCAAATGCGATTACTTGAAATCAAGACTCCCAACCATAAACTGTTGTTTGTGAAAATCTAAGTAAGGTTCGGTTCTACATTCTCTTTTTAAATAAAACTAATCATGTTTCTATTAACAGGCCATAGCAGAGTTGGGCGAGGAGATAAACAGTCAGATGTGATACACCGTACGATCTGGACAGGTGCTGTCATAAATGTATACGAGGTGAGTTTTGTCTTATCTATTTGCAGTCTTTAGCTTCAGAAGTATTCTGAGTGACTCGTTTCCAGTAGTTTCGGTCATTTCCAAGTACTCACAATTTAGTGAAACCACTATATTCTCATGCGGATCAAAAGATAAATCATATCCGGTGTGGTTGACGAAGAAATATCCAATTTCCTAGGAGTTGTAGAGGTTTTTTAAAAATTCAAAGAAAACTAGGACACGTAACACTGCGCTACTTTAATGAACTACAGGAGTCTGAGGCATCATGCTTTTCTCTTTGAAAAGTATTAACAACAAGTCCCACCATAACGTGTTATCTTCAACGACTGGACAGTGAGTGATCCACCTGGTGTAATTCATAAAAAAACGCATTTCTCGGACTGCGGCGAGACACTTGTGAAGAAGTTTACTGTTTATTTATGTTTTTATATATTTGCAGGACATGCTATGTCACATGCCGTGGATATGGACTGAAATAAATGTAATCCTTATACTTCAGATGGAAAATGCGATCTCATTGCAGTTCCAAAGACTACGTTTGTCTATCTGCACACAAAATTAGCCGGCAGTTGTGGACTCAGTGCCAATTTATAAACATTGCAACTGGTTATCTCCTCTAGGTAGCACAAAGCACCTAAATTAAACTCTCCAAATCTCAATGAAGTCAATCCGAGTGTAGCAGACAAGGCTTACTTCTTGTACTTCGTTTTGAATAGCTAATTACCCTGGAACTTCAGCATTGAACTCCCTGACAAAGGGAGACATTTATTATAGCGTTTTATTCAGGCAACATTTTACTGCACGCAAATCCACGGTACTTGAGTGTTATGTAACTTAAGACTTTAGTGCTATCAGACTCGAGCTCCACGTTGTCAATTGCATACGCCACTGGTTTGGTGGCCGCCCTTCTACAAAATGGTTTATCAGACATTTTTAGTGAACGTTAAAATATCGGCATAATAAAGTTTTAATGAAGCTACAAAGGAGTGCACTCACCACAGCGCTAGAAATGTTCTGTCACCTAACTCCCATCGACATTTTAACCAAAAACATAGCGTCCAGTGCAACTGTTAGACCTGAAGTCTGCCTGTATCTCCTCAATTTTTTTTAAACAAAAACCTTTTGGTTACAGATTGTTCCATTCTGAAACCATCTTCAGATGCTAGTTTCACAACTTCTTTGAATTCCGAAAAAGACTGGGAATGTTAATCAAAACATTCTGGCATTTTTAAACGAGATGATTTATCAATTTAACATCCACCTTGTCTGGGTGCCTGGGCACTTTGACACTACAGAAAATCTAATGACCGACGAACTCGTTCTACTAGGCACTTCTTGGCTGATTTCACCAAACATGGTAAGTTTGGAGATACCGTTTGCCTCATTCAAAATGTTACTAAGTGTACACACCCAAAAATACAAGAAAGCATCACATGTGTGATACCCAGAAAAACATAAAAACTCTGATGCTTTTACGTGTGCAAGTTCCAGATTGCTCAGGAGACATGCGTGACACGAACTTTGATGTGGTCAGTCCACACCAACACACCGTTTGCCTACAAGCCTACACCGTTTTGCACTATTTTTCTTACTTAATTATTTTTTAATTATTTCACTTGAATTGAATCATTACATAAATTATTAATTACTTTGTTTGGCAAACCTTTCATTTATTTCTATAAGTTTTACATTTTTCCTATGTTTTTCTTGCATTTCCGTTTATTTCTTTTCTTTGTTATTATTGTTTGTGTACATAAACATAAACTTATAAAAACAAAACTAAAATTCATTTATTTATATTAAACAAAATTATTAACAATTTTTTTATAATATTAATACTCTTACCTATTCCCCACTTTAATCCAGCAAATAAGATATTTTGCTAATCAAAAGTTTTATTTAGTTGTTGACTACCAGTGATCGTGTTGGGTTTTTTTTTATAATTTTTATAAACATTAAGAATTAAAATAATTAATTTATTCTAAAGTTTTATAAATCTTGTGAACTGTAAATTTCATAATCGAAACAAATGAGGTTTTTATTAGGTATCTTTAAGTGAGGAAGAAAAAAGCTTTTTGAGTGATATTTTAAATTGAGTGAAACATTAACGTTTTGGATTAAATATTGACATAAGAGAATAAAGGTAGTTAGAGTAAGTGTAAATTATTAATTCAATAAATTTTGGTGATTAATTGTGTTGTTAAAAAAAAAATGTTAAATGATCCAAATTTAAGTAAATATTTGTTTGTGTAAAGATTTATTTTTTTGTGAGCTTTCATGGTAAAAATTACGTTTATGTTTATTTGTTTTTTGCTGATAGTTTTGCTTGAAAGTTATGGGTTTACGTCATTTCGTCATTGTCCAAATAGTTGTTTTTCCCATTTTATTTACCTCTGTTGAGCTGCCCCACCATCACGCAAAAATAAAAAAAATTTCAGAATTAGGAGCTTACAAAGCACGCAAGAATAAAATTTTGAGTTCAATCCCCTAGGCAGAAATCACCATTTGAAAAGGGGGAGCTGAGTGAACGTTCCCTCAGCCCCCACACATCTTAAAAACAACTCCAGAGGGTCTTGAATAGACTCATAATTAGGAGCTATTTAGGAGCTTTTAAGGCTGCATACCTGTGATTTTGGAGCTCCACTCCTTTAAGAATAGGGCTTAAAACAACCCTTAAACTAGTGTACAAGCGAAGATAAAACATAAAAAATACCATAGAATAAAAAATTTCTTTTTATCATGTAGTTCTTGAATTAAAAAAACATAAAAACAAGCAACTTTTTATTTCTGAGTTGCAACACTTTAGCAGTAAAACCAGCCCTTGGGTCAAACATGCATGAGGGAACTATGTTAAACATAATCGACACGAAAATGTTTCACGGTGGATAAACTTCCGATTTAGGAACTTTCTAAATATGTCACTCTATATTTTTGATTTGAATATTTTTGACTGCCAGCTAAAAATAGTCTCAACAGCTTCAGGAGGTCATAGAACGTAAAGATATCATAAAATTCCGCGTTGTTTAAAAACTTTGTAAAATTATATGAAAAACCATAGCCACAACGATTTGTTATTATTTTTACACTAGTGGAAAAAGAACCAATTTTCACAGGGCATAACGCGTGATGAAAATAGACTTTTCATAGGGAAAATAGTACATTTTGCTTTAAGAGGTGAAAACATGCGTTTTTGTAAGTGAAAATTTGTTCACGAGACACACTATTGTCGAGTGGGACCATTTCACGAACGCAAACTGTTTTTATCTCGGGTAGGATATGCAAATTTATCTATGATAGTAAATGTTTAAGGAACATTTATTATAAACTAGGGGGTGTCCCCTGAGCTTCAGACACTACAAACGACGAAGGTGATTGTGGTAGAATTTTTTGTTTGTAGTTGTAATAAAAATCACTCAAATCCTCAAAACAAGTGAATCCCCTATATACAGTGATAATTTTAAAAATCCGAGTAAGGATTGATCGAAATCGTTTGTAGAATTTTGTAGTAATGATAAATATGTATTTTGTAGTAATGATAATGATAAATTTTGGATTTTTTTTTTTCACTCAAAAAATTACAAATATGTACAGTGGAGGCAAAAGCTTGAAATATTCTTTTGATCTCAAAACTACAAACGACGTAGATGATTGTAGTCAAAATTTTTTGTTTGTAGTTGGAATTAAAATCACTCAAATCCTTAAAATAGGTGAATCCCATACACGTAGTGATAATTTTGATAATCCAAGTATGAAAGATTGTTCGAAATCGTTTTTAGTATTTTATAGTAATAAAAAAAATGTTTTTAAATTTAAAAAATAAAATAATGTACAGTTGGGCAAAATTTTTTGGAAAGCACTAAAAACAAATGATTTAATTTCGCTAGAAAAGGACTGGGCTCTAAGGGACGGGACTCTAAGTTATCCCAAGATAAATCGATTGCGACCACTTTCGTTAAAATCGACCCATCTGTTATTGAGAAAGCATTGTAAAAAAATTTGTCTACATACAGCGATACATACATACATACACACACATACACACATACAGACTGCCAGCTAAAAATAGTCTAAGCAGCCTCAGGAGGTCATGAAATGTAAAGATATCATAATTTCGATTTCGAAAATTGACACAAAAACAATAACTTCCCATAGCGGGAAGTTAAAAATTTTACTATAATCATCTAAATCGTTTGTAGTTTCTGAGATCAAAAAAATATTTAGCCTTTTAAAATATTAATCTAAATATTAAATTTATTAAAATTATTAATTATTAATTAATTAAAATATTAAAAATATTTATCATTACTACAAAAACAAAACTACAAACGATTTCGAACAATCTTGTATACTTGGATCATCATAATTATCACTGTGTGTAGGGGGTGCACCTGTTTTTAATGCACCTGTTTTTAATTTATTACAACTACAAACAAAAAATTTAATGCAAAAGTTTTAGGCAATAAAAAGGTCTATAACTTTTCCATAAGCCATTTTTTAACATAACCTAAAATTTGCCGTGAAAATAGAAAAACCGAGAAAAAAGGTCTTTTCGTTTTTAATTTTTATCTCCCACAAAAAAATTTTGTTTTTACACAATTTGGTGAAAACGTACTTTATTAACATAACATAAACACGAAACAATTTCCAGGAAATGCGAACTTTGATAAACTTGATTTTAAAGAGTTATTTTTCAATATGAGTGTTAAAAAATATTCATTATTTGTTAAAATTTACTTTTGAAATCCTTAAAAAATATAAATTTTTTCCGTAGTAATGTTCATTTTTTTTACACCATCTAAAAGTAGATGTTTCAACGAAAATAAAGATTAGTAATTTTTTTGAAAAAACTGTTTCCGGCACAGGAGAATTTTCGTGTGAAAATGAGGTCACTTTTTTAGTTCAAAATCAAAATTAAACGTAAAAATAAATATTTTGATTACAAAAAAATACAGCGTATTAGGGACATAAAAAGGTACGTTTTCACCAAATTGTGTGAAAAAAAAGTTTTTTTGTGGGAGATGAAAATTTTAGGTTATGTGGCAAAATGGCTTATATAAAAGTTATAGACCGTTTTATTACCTACAACTTCTACTATACACTTTTTTCGATAGAAGGTCTAGTTTCGCTCAAAATCGTGAAAAACCATTTTCTATCCCTAAAAGCTCACCCCATTTCACCCTCGTAACTCGGATCACCTTTAATTTATGTTTCCCATCATTTGCTCAATATTTTCTTCCTTATTCAAAAGTTTTCATGCTGTTACTAATTTTTCCCATTTTATGCCTGTTTTAAGGTATCTGCACTGGTCTATAATCAGAAGGTACGCATACAAAATAGATTAGAAGAGGTTGGATTATCATGGATAGTAGTTGTATCAAAGCTGTAAAGGCAGATGATTGTGATGACGTTCGGGGGTTATATTGGGGGGAGAGGGGTTGATGTTCTCGGGAAAAATTGTATTTCCTACGCGAGACAAAACAGTTTACGTTCGTGAAATTGTCCCACTCGACAAAAATGCAAGATTTGACCTCTTGTAGCATATTGTACTTTTATTATGAGAGAAATCATTTTGTATTTTATTCGTATTTATTTTTAATTTTATAAAATTAAAAATTTGTTTGTCAATTGACCAGAAGAGATTTCGAGAAAAATTGCCATGGAATTGAAACTCGAGTGAGGTGGCACTTCCTAAGGGGTTGTAAATCAGAAATATAGAGTGACATATTTAGTAAGCTCCTAAATCGGAAAATCATTCACCGATATAAAAAGATCCGTACCTCTATGCTTTAACATAGTTTCCTTATGCGTGTATGACACAAAGGGTGGCACTTTCAAAAGGATTGCAAATCAAAAATAAAGAGTGACTTATTTAGTAAGCTCCTAAATCGGAAGATCATTCACCGACATCAAACGATTTGTATCTATATAATTTAACATAGTTCCCGGATGCGTGTATGATAGAAGGGGGGCACTTTCAAAAGGGTTACAAATCAGAAATATAGAGTAACATATTTAGTAAGCTTCTAAATCAGAAGATCATTCACTGACATGACACGATCCGTATCTCTATGCTTCAACATAGTTCCCTTACGTAGTTATGGTACAAGGGGCACTTTATAAAGGGTTGAAAATTAGAAATATAGAGTGTTACATTTAGTAAGTTTCTAAATCGGAAGTTTATCCACCGTGATACATTTTTGTGTCGATTTTGTTTAACATAGTTCCCTCATGCGTGTTTGACCCAAGGGGTGCTTTTCCTGCTAAAAGGTTGCAACTCAGAAATAAAAAGTTGCTTGTTTTTATGTTTTTTAAATTCAAGAACTACATGTTAAAAAGAATTTTTTTATTCTATGGTATTTTTTATGTGTTATCTTCGCTTGTACACTAGTTTAAGGGTTGTTTTAAGTCCTATTCTTAAGGAAGTGGAGCTCCAAAATCAAAGGTATGCAGCCTTAAAAGCTCCTAAATAGCTCCTAATTAGGAGTCTATTCACGACCCTCTGGAGTTATTTTTAAAGTGTGTGGGGAGTGGGGTGAACGTTCACTCAGCCCTTCCATTTTCAAATGGAGATTTCTGCTTAGGGGATTGAGCTCAAAATTTTATTCTTGCGTGGTTTGTAAGCTCCTAAATAACTTCTAATTCTGAGATATAGTTTTTTTAATTTTTGCATGGTGAGGGGACCAAACCAGTTTTGGGGTTGTTTTAAGAACAGGAGCGGAGTTCTGAAATCAAAAGTATACAGCCTTAAGAGCTCCTAAATAACTCCTAATTATGAGCCTAGGCCTGATCCTCTAGAGTTATTTTAAAAGTGTGGGGGGGGGGGGCTGAGTGAACGTTCACTCATAATTTCTATGATGAATGCTGCGAGGCGACCGTAGCATCTGACTTCTGCAGGCCTTGTATTTAACTTCTAGAGCTGCAGCAACGATCAATACTAAGGAATATTGTTTATTATTTGCTTATCACTCGGAACAAGTTGTTGTCGATGTTGTCCCTTAGAGAACTTTTTCGTCAATACCAATTGATCAATTATGCTTACTAGCTTTAGGTTAATGTTGGCAAGATCCTACTAAACAACCCCTACAACATACATCTTACTGTCTCTTTTGTTGATTCTGGCATGACTTTTTCGGAATGCTACCCATCATCTTATAGTAAGTTAGAGAAAATGATTAATAGGTGCGTAGGATTTTAATTTCTTATCGTGGGCTAAACTGTAAACTTGCTTATTTTCTACGACCTCAAAGAGATTATTGATCTTGGTAACAGCGATTATAAAACCTAATAAAAACTATTTGCAGTTGTAAATTTAAATATTTTTCTGATCTGATTTTTATAGCTTTCCAAAATTCTAATAAATTTAAAAATCTGTTTGATTTCTGTCTAGTAAAAAATAATTCCAAGTATAAAGTAAGTAAGTATAAAATAAGTCCTAAAGTATGATTTAACATCGTCAAAAGACATGCAGGGATTTATCAAAACTCTATAGCTATCGCATTCAAAACAGAAAGATAACATTAGCATTCAGAAAGTTAAAGAGGTTTAAATAAAATTAATCTCAGATCAAGCTAGGATTTATTGTGAACCCGAATACAATTTTTTCAGAGTTCAAACAGGTCCCTGACCAGGTTAACCGTAGTTTGGATCATTAATTGAAAAGTCAGTCTGACAAAAATTGACATAAAGTTGTGTTGTAAACTTTTTATATTGACAGATTATAGATGCATAATAAAATAAATGTTTAATCGTAAACGTCAATAGTAAATCTCAATCACACCTGTATTGATGAAATATGACACCAAAAATGTTACTTCAGGTTAAATCTTATCCATAGCTGTTTATGATATATTAAGAAAGATTCAATTACACCAGCTTGTAAATGAATTAAATTTGATTTTTTTTCGGTCAATCAACGGGGGTGGAAGAGCTACATACTAAAATATTTTTTCTACAATTACACAAAAACTGTGCATTGCAAAATTCTAAAAAAAATTGCAATGATTTCTAAATTAGGTGCTCTTTCAAATGACACCCTACTTGACCACGTTTTAAATAGTGTTTTACCCCTTCTCATTTCCACTCCCCTAGTAAATATAATTATGACTATGTGACACTTTTATATATTTTTTATTAAAAACTTACTAATTTTTCTATCATTCCCAATACATTTGAAGATTTTCGATCTGTTAGGTTCGGAGTTAATCGAGGTAAGAAAACATGAAGAAAACGTCGTTATTCAAAATTATACCAAAAATGGTGAGGCCGGAAATTCCAAAACAAATTTTTAAGAAATACTGAAATAAGGTACTTTCATATAAAACCCTGATTGAATCTATAAAAAAATGTAATTTCTCAAAGATCTCAGATCGTATCCCTGTAAACCAAACGAAAACCACTTTAGTTTTATTTTTATCGGTCATCTTATGTGGACAGGCTAGTTTTATACGCACCTCAAATTTCAATCCATAGCATTTATAGTTTACGAGATAATCGATATAATGTGAAAAACTCGTATTACTCTCACCAATAGGGTTCATTAAAAAAAACGGAACCCTAAAAAACGTAAGTTATTTAATAATTAATGTTGATTGAGTCATTTAATAATTAATGTTTGATAACCAAAAAGCCCATCCAAAATCCCAAAAGAATATCAAACCAGATAATTGAAAACGAAAGAAGAGAAATGGACACATCCAAAGCGGCAATACTTACGACAGTGTCAATTTCTGTTAAAAGTTTTAACAGTGCTATTATTTTTTTGAATTAAAACACAAATTCTAGTGATTTTCAAATAAAAGGTGAATAAATGGTCACTGACCCAGCAAAAAAAACTCCATTGTTCGTGGAACTCTTTGCATCATAATCGACAGTTTTGGAAACTCCTAACACAACACGTTTTTGTTAAAAGAAAAATGTCAATGTTCGACAATAATCGTGTGTCACAACAAAAGTTCATATTTGTTTATCAAAGCTTTTAATTTTAAAACTTAACTAACCTTGACATTGAATAAAGATTTTGAATCAAAACTAGCTTTTTCGTTTTTTTTTTTTCAATATTAACTCAAAGTCAAGGTTATCTGAGTTTTGAAAATAGAAGTGGTAAGCAAACATGAACTCTAAAACAAACTACTACAATGAGTGAAAATTTAAATTTATGGAAATAAAGATTAAATGAGTTCATCATCTTAAACTATCATTTAAATTAAATGCTTTAGGGTTAAGTCTTAAGTGAGACAGACGATGATATACTTATAGGCGTGAATTTTGTAGACGATAATTAGTATTTTATTGTTTTTATTTGTGAAATTCCGAATTTAGTAAGTGTTAAGACAAAAAATCGTTTATAACGAATTGAATTATGAAATCACATTAATCTTAGACATCTTAGATTAGATGTCATTTTTGGATTAGTATATATCAGCTTAAACATACAAAAGTATTGATTAAAGCAAGTAAAACCTCTTTCTTTAATCTTTTAAAATCGCGGGTCAGTATCTTTTCCCAATAAAATCTTTTATTTGTGTCTCTAAATAAGTATACCTACACTACAGACACAAACAAACAACTTTTGCTTTATTAAAATTTAAAATTGATCTGATAGTTTCCAAACGATCAGAAAATTTTAAAACATTGGGCTACCAGGGCTATATTCGAAAGGATGACTTATTTGAAATTTATTTGTGAAGACTTATATTGGGTTTCCATCAGTATCAAAAAAGATACATTCATAGGTTGACTATGGTCGGTGTTAACAGTTATCAAACCATCACGTACCAAATATTTGTTGGGATGATTTGCTATGTATCAAATTAGGGACAGCGCAATTAGTTATTACTTTTACGATGCAAGCAAGGGTTCCGTGAATGTAAAAGAACACACGATCAAAAATAATTGACAAAAATTGTGTTGTAATGTCTTTATATTGCCAGATCATAGACGCATAACAAAATAAATGTTTAATCGTAAACGGCAATAGTAAATTACAATCACATCTACATTGATCAAAAATGACACAAAACATGTTGCTTCAGGTTAAATCTTATCTATAGCTGTTTATGGTACCTCAAGAAACCAGCTTGTAAATGGTTTTAATTTGATTTTTTTATATATATAAATATATAACATTTAGTACGAGACTGAATAAGTGAATAAAAAATACAATACACATAATCGAGTTCTATCGCATACTTGCCGAACATAATATTAGTAATATTTTATTGAGTTTTGTAATTTTTAAATTTATATTTTGAATTGTTTTTGTTGTTTAACCGACTTCAAAAAAGATGATGTTCTATGTTTCATTGTGGGTTTTTTTATGTATGTTAATTTTTTATGCATGTTTAATTTCTCAAAAACGGCTCGTTCAATTTGAATGATTTAAGCTGCATTCTATTTGGGTTGATTTCGAGAGGGTTCCATAGTCTTCTATGATGTAAAAAATACCGTTTTTCAGAAAATTTGAAAAACACGTATTTTTATGTATTTTGCGATAGCCAATTTCGTCAAAACATCTTAATCTGTTTGGATAGTTTGAGTTGTATTATATAGCTATAGATTTTGAGGTGGTCGTATATAGTTTTCTATGACTAAAAATATGCCGTTTTTTCAAAAGTTTATTTGTTAATAAAAATATTTGTGTTGATTAAATTTATTTTGTTAAATAGAAAAATTAATGCGTGTAAACTTTGCACGCGGTTGAAATAAAATTATTTGGCTACTGTGGCAGGTTTGAATAAAAAGATGAGATATAAAATAAATATGTCATATTGGAATTTAGAGTTGCATTTCTTGATAGTATAATTTTCAGCATGTGTAATAAAAAGCAAAATTTACATAATGTATTACAAAGTCAATTCAATTATTATCATAATTGAAATATGAAATTAGAGGTTCATGACAAATTTGCTAAATTTATTGAAAAACTTCATCAATTGTTGTACCAAATCTTGTTGTTAAATTAAGTGGATGTATTCATCGTGAAATTTAATTTGTAATACGTTGTAAGACTTTGTAAAACATGAAAATATGGCTTTTTATTACACATTGTTGTAAATTATATTATCAAGAATATTAGAAAGAAACTCTAAATTTCAATATGACATATCTATTTTATTTTATATTTAATATTTTTAGTAATACCTGCCACAGTAGCCAAAGAAGTTTTACTTCAACAGCGAGAGAAGATTACGCACTTTTATATTTTTTTTAAACAGGGTGAGTTTTTTAAAAAATGCCAGGCTTTTATCTCGAGAACCATGCTAGATGGGACAAAATAAACCAACGTGATATTCGTTAAGGGTCAAGGGGGACGTCTAGTGGTAATATTGAATGACCTTGAAACTTATAAGTATTGGAGATATGTGCTAAAGTAAGGTTTTTTTTTAAATTAGAACCCGCTGTTTAAATTAAGTAAATCAAACTACATACTTTTTGCTTACAAAATTTTTTTGTAAAGTGTACGATTTTGTAGATATGATGAAAATTGATTTGCACTAAAGCAAACGTGTCTTCGCTAAGTTCTTCAGTAAAAAAATAAAATTTCAATAAATTAAAAAAAACAACAAAAATCAATTTCACGCAGTTTTTTTTTAATTTATCGAAATTTTATTTTTGTTTCTGAAGACTTAGCGAAGACACGTTTGCTTTAGTGCAAATCAATTTTCATCATACATATCTACAAAATCGTACACTTTACAAAAAAGTTTTGTAAGCAAAAAGTGTGTAGTTTGATTTACTTCATTTAAAAAGACTCTTAAATATATGGGTTCTAGTTTAAAAAAACCTTACTTTAGCATATATCTCCAATACTTATGAGGTTCAAGGTCATTCAATATTACCACTAGACGTCCCCCTCGGCCCTTAACGTTCTCGAGAGAAAAAAGGATCGTTCTCGAGATAAAAGCCTGGCATTTTTTAAAAAAACTCACGCTGTATAAAGTTTACAAGAAATAATTAGAAATAAAATTTTTTAATTGATGAAATTCGAGATCTGGAAGGCTGACACTGAACCCAACCATTTTTGATTTTGATCGACTTCATAGTTGGTATACAACTACTATAAGTGAAATGAAAATAATCTTTTTCTCTAGAAAAATTTTAAAGTGTTCTATTTGAGAACAGGGTGGTCATGAAGATGTAGATACTAATTCCAATTCAAGGTAACTTTGAAATACAATTGCAAGAGAATGGTTTCCTCGATATCAACAGTTTTATGTTTGTTCGAAGGCTAATTGACTAGTCTATCGCCTTATATAAAAATATGCTGTAAAATTGTTGCTTAGCTTAACAAATTTAACACATCTAAAATTTTGGCCTTAGATGGAGATCTTTAAAATTTAATATGTTTAGAACAAAACAACTTTCTCTACATTTTGGCATTACATGGGGTAAGCTTGGAACTTTTTTATTGCGAAAACGGTTACAAACAATTTTATACGTTTAAAAAACATAGTCATCCAAGCTTTGTACTGAAAATAACTTGACAGCTGGTTTGTATTTTAAAAACTTAAAATAATTGTTATTTCTTGCAAGTCAGATTGCTTTGAGTTGTGTTTAAGTTATTTTTACTATATGTTAAGTTTGTAAAATTATTAATATTATTGCAATAGATAAATAATTGATTTCTACTTCTTATTGTTGTATGTAATGTGTTCTTGACATACAGCTTTGTAACAATTTGAAGTTTCTTAGTGTATAATTAAAATGTTCTGTCAACTCAAAAAATATTTGATGATTGACATATTTTTTTCGCGTGCAACAAATATTTTCGCATGCGACCAATGCTATGTATTTCGAAGAATGAAAAATATTGGATATTTTTTGTGCATGTGTTACAAAACAAAATATCTTAATGAATTACTTTGTTCAGCGTGATAAATAAGTTGTTTAAAAGGACAAGTGCGAATAAAATTCGCTCGCCAAGGGTTCCGCGAATGTAAAAGAACATAATATCAAAAAAGGGGTTGACATAAAGTTGTGTTGCAAACTTTTTATATTGCAAGATTATAGACGCATATTAAAATATTGTTTAATCGTAAACGTTAATAGTAAATGTCAATCACATCTACATTCATCAAGAATGACAGAAAAAATGTTACTTGAGATTAAATCTTATCCATGAGCTGTTATGTTAACTGAAGAAAAATTTAACCAGCTTGTAAATAGTTAAAATTAAAAATATTTTTTCTGTAAATCAGCGTCGAATTTTAGGGGGTGGGTTGGATACTAAAATAGCACTTTTTTAACAATAACTCAAAAACTTTGCATCGCAAAATTCTAAAAAAATTGCTATATTTCGTAAATTTTAAAACCCTATTACACTTTTCCCCTAAACACACAGATATATAATTATTTGAGACTTCGCTATAATTTTCATTCAAAATTTACCAAACTTCTTATACCTGTGAATTTTTTCAAATTTTCTGTCAATCAGTGTCGCAACGTGGGAACGCTCTGAAAGTTGAACTTTTTTGACAATAACTCAAAATTTGCGCATCCAAAAATTCTAAGAAAAAGGCAATGCTTTCTAAATTAAGTGCTGTTTCAAATGAAACCCCACTCGTTTGGGTTAAAAAAGGTTTCTTTTTTACCATCTTGACCCCATCTCCTAAACACACAGATATATAATTATTTTTAGACTTCGCTATAATTTTCGTTCAAAATTTACGAAACTTCCTGTCTCTGCAAATTTTTTTCAAATTTTTCTGTCCATTAGCGGCGACACATAGGTGGGGGACGGTTTGAAAATTGCAATTTTTTGACAATAACTCGAAAACTGTGCATCCGAAAGTTCTAAAACAAGCTACAATATTACTTAAATTATGTTCTCTTTTAAATAACCCTTTTAAATGATCCAAAATTTGTTTAACCCTTCTCCACTCCCATCCCTTTAAAGCACAGAAATATAATTATTTGAGGCTTCGCTATAATTTTCATTCAGAGCTTATCAAACTGCCTTTCTCCATGAATTTTTTCAAAATTTTCTGTCAATTAAGCTCGAAATCCAATGGGTTGCACTTTTTTGACAATAATTCAAAAACTATTCATTGCAAAATTCTAAAAAAAATGGCAATGTTTCTAAAATCAAGTGCTCTTTCAAATGACATGGGGCTTGATTTTAAATGATGTTTTTACTCCTTCTTATTCCCACCCCCTTAGTAAATATAATTATGAGTATTTGACACTTTTCTATATTTTTCATTGCAAACTTACTCATTTTTCTATCATTTCAAATATATTTTAATCGATCAAGTAGGGTCGGAGTTAAGCGGGGCAATAAAACATAAAGAAAACGTCATTATTCAAAATTATACAAAAAAGGGTGGGGTGTAAAATTCCAAAATACATTTTTAAGGCATACTGAAGTGAAGCTCTTGATACCCTTGATATACTCATCTCGATAAAAAAATGTATTTTCTCAAAGGCTTTATTTATTTTTTATTTATTTTTTAACCCGTCATCTTGAGTGAATAGGTAGTTTTATAAGCACCTCAAATTTTAGATCCATAGAATTAAAAAACAAAATAGATTTCTTGAGAATTTTGAAAAAATTTCTCGAGAATTCAGAATTTTTTGTTTTTTACTTTTCTCGAGAAATTTTCGGGGAAGAAAACTCGAGAAGAAGCACCAAAACCGGCCTAATCAATGTCTTGTATAACTTTAGTTTGGTGTTAGTAAACTTATATGGTGATCCGAGAAGAGGAATAATTGAGTAGAAAATTCAGTTACCTGCAGCAATTCGAACTTTTATGTCTGCATGTATGCTGTTGTTTGAATCAAGCATTGATACCAAATATTTAAAAGATTCACCTCCATCAACTCACTCATCACTCCACATCAACTATTTCTTCTCAGCCTCTCTTGAAACATTTATATAATTTATTTTTACGTAATTTATTGTTAACTGTGATTTAACCGAAAATAAGAAGTTTACACGAGTGGTAAATTTACCATCTATCTCTCACCCAACGATTTTATTTAACGCTAATAAAGAAACTTATAATAAAGCAAAATAATTTATATTTACAGTGAAACGCAGTAAAAATCACCTCAAAAAATGAGTACCGAAAAAGGACAACAGAATACTGCCTTTGTAGGTGATGATGGACAACGATTACCTTCCACCGAAAAAAGCAACAGAAACTCATATTCCTTAGAGCTAGCGGAGAAAAAGGATTTAGATGCCGATTATGATCCTTATGCCCATCGAACAGTTGAACATCCAACAACGTAGGTATACTTGCCGACATTCCTTTAATATTTTTTAATCGAACTTTGTGTTTATTTGCAGAGATACCGACACGTTAATACATTTATTAAAAGGTTCATTAGGAACCGGTATATTAGCAATGCCAAACGCTTTTCTTCATTCCGGCTACATTGTTGGAAGTATTGGAACAGTTTTAATAGGTATTTTGTGTACATATTGTATACATTTACTTATAGATGCAAGTTATATTTTATGCAAACGGAACAAGGTAATTTTTTATGATTACAGAATAATTTGTATTGTTCAATTTAAAATTTTATTTCTCCCAATTGAAAAATTTATGCAAATGGTTATGCTAAATTTGTTTGTCATTTAATTTGAATAGCTTTTTGTTTTTCTTAAAGATTCCAAAATTAACGTATCCCGGTGTTACAATAACAGCTTTAAATGGAGGACCTGATTTTCTTAAAAGTTGGCACCACATGTCTTGTAAGTATAATAATATAAATAAAAAATAAACTTATGGTTTTATATAAAATGATTGAAGGACTAGACTAGACTACCATATTCCATCCATTTTAATTTTCCAATTTCATAACTCTGCTAAGAAAGACTTTTCAATCTTTGTATAATAATTGATGCATATAATATTTAAATTAATTGCACATTTTTTGATTGACATATTATCCACCTTGACTCAATGCGTTGTGAGTTTTTAATTAAAATATATTAAAATTCATATGAATTTAGATTTTAAAGTTAATAGTAAAATTTTGAAGGCGATCTAACAGAAATTGTTTGTAATTATTTGAATTAATTTTCTCTAGAGTAAGTTTTATTAATAAAAATTTCTACGAATTGTCAAGGCTGTGAATTAATTTAAATAAATGTGGTATATGATTAACAAACTGTACGGGTTTTATTTGAATTACTTCCTATTTAAATACTTTTTTATTCGCCTACATATTAAAGTGTTACTTTATTACTGTGATTTGCGGCTTTAAAGTGTCACTTTTTAACCATATATTTTTTTGTCATAGTTACGTCCAAAAAACAAAAACACATTTGTATTTGTTTAAATTCTATAAAAAATAGAAATTTTTATCAAAGCAACCCTTAAATTCAAAATTTCATAATCCAATTAAAATAGTTGTTACCATTTGTTGTCATAGTTATACAATAATTTGGAAAAAATAACAAATATTTTGTCAAAGCTTACTTCTTCCACATATTTTTATTTCAAAATTTATGCAAATTTATAATTTTAATTTAGAATAAACAATTTTTTAAAAATATTTTGCTTGCGGCGAATAAAAAATAGTATATGATGCACGGACTAGTGCCTCGATTTGTAAACTTCACATACTTCCAAAATCTTTAGCTTTACGTCCTAGCATCATAATGTACTATTTCTTTAATATATTTACATGCATTATATATGCTAAGATACTAAAATTAGTTGGGGATTTTTATTAAAATTTACGTCAGCAGAAACGTCTTCGAATGTTTTTTTTTCTTTTTATAAAATGTGTTTTGTAGTAGGAATTACAATGTGTGTCATAACAACACTTAAAAATCTTATAAGACAAAAGTCCCACAACAACATGCGTTATAAGGTGTTAATGTACGCAAATTTTTTATTTTAAATATGATATGGCTTTACTAATGGTTTTACTAACTTTACTAATTGTTGTCTCTTTCTTTAATAATTCGGTAACTATATGTAACTGTTGTATAACTGTATATTTTGGATCGGTTTACATCCAAAATGAAATTGGTTTGTATATTCTCTACTTTCATGTGTTGATTAAAAACAGTCAATTTTTATTCGTAACCTCTACAGTCTACACCAACTCTGGTAAAAATCTTCTTTAATTTAATATTAATTTATACCCAAATATATTGTTGCTCAAAAACAAGTTAATTAAATTTACATCTTTTTGTTAGATATTATTTTCACTGTAATTTTAAAAATATAGAAAAACCACAAATTAATTACAACCTTAAATAATTATTGCTATTACAAAAACATTTGTTGGAATATTCCTGTTTTATCCCGAGTTTCAACATAACGATTTTTATAGATAAATAGATAGATTAGGTTCTCATCAATATCATCAATATGAAAAAAGATTTTTGCGGAAACTCAGGGGTCAAAAGTTATGCAGTCAAACTTCCAATATTTACATTATCGAAATAAATTTCTGAATATTTCGTAAAATGTTGTATCTCACTGCGTGTTAACACAAAATTTATAATAAGCATTTTGTGTAAGTTACAACTTAATAATCATTAATCATTCAGTCAGTTTTGAAGCAGCAGCCTTACTCTAACATTCAATAGCCTTCGTTTTACACCCAATTTCGATAACCTTCATTAATTTGGTACTATGAAATTCGAAGGCGAATAAACGCTATCGAATATTTTATTTGACATATAAAAGTTTAGATAGCGCAACAATATTCTCCTAGATTATTTTATAACGAAATTGTGTAGTGAATTCTTTGAATTCTTTGTATCGTATTGTATTGTATTTTTTTATTCGCCTACATTTTTTGGTCGTTTTTAAATTCGAAAAGAAGAATATTTCTTCTTCCTAAATAGTGAGTACAATATTTAATTCATGTTGTTTATACATTATTAGTAAAAGAAACATTTTATGGATTTGCACAATATTTTTTTATTGTGAAAATAAAAAACATACAACACAACAATTTGCAATTTTAGCGGAAATTTAAAAATATAAAAAACAAATATTTTCAAATTAATCAACAACATTGACACTATTGACGTTATTTACTAATAAAAAACTGACATTTGACATATTTAAAACAAAATGTAGTAGATTATCTATTTTTTACGGTTGACAACACTTACTAAAATTGTAGCAAACATTTTCTTGACTTATCGAATGCTAGAGTATGATATTTTAGTTTGGTCGAAAACAACTTTCGTTTTTAAAACGAAGGCTATCGAATGTGAGAGTAAGGCTGCAGGTTTGTCAAGCTTTATAATTTGAGAATTTATTATAATTAACTTAAAGGGGACACCAAGGTAAAATCAAAAGTTTGACACCCTAATAACTTTTGTGAAATCAGAATATTAAAATAAATTAAAACAAAAAATTAAAATGTAAATAAAACGTTTTTATTATTAATGTATATATGTGGATAAATGTGTAACAAGTGCTAAATAATGAACTTACCAGAAACCTAACCTCAATGAAAAAAGTACACGTTGCTTTGATTAAACTTGTATAACCACGTTTTGGGTAATTCTTAACCCTCGTACATACCTGGAAATAGAATTAAAGAAAAAATATTATTGTTTGTAATAAATAACATGATGGAAATAATATTGGACAAAAATATAAAGTTGGTGATCTACATTGGGACGTAACAATATATATATATATATATATATATATATATATATATATATATATTATATATATATATATATATATATATATATATATATATATATATATATATATATATATATATATATATATATATATATATATATATATATAAATATATATATATATATATATATATATATATATATATATATATATATATATATATATATATATATATATATATATATATATATTTATATATATATATATATAAATATATATATATATATGTATATATACATATATATATATATATATATATATATATATATATATATATATATATATATATATATATATATATATATATATATATATATATATATATATTTATATATATATATATATAAATATATATATATATATATGTATATATACATATATATATATATATATATATATATATATATATATATATATATATATATATATATATATATATATATAATATATATATATATATATATATATATATATATATATATATGTATATATATATATATATATATATATATATATATATATATATATATATATATATATATATATATATATATATATATATATATATATATATATATATATATATATATATATATATATATATATATAGATATATATATATATATATATATATATATATATATATAGAGAGAGAGAGAGAGAGAGAGAGAGAGAGAGAGAGAATATGTTATTTGGCTTGCGTATTATATTTAAAAAAAAGATTTTTGGTTAAAGCCAATAAATAATTAATATATTATTCTTTACCCAACAATTGTTTCGGTTTATTTAAACCATCTTCAAGGATACAATTATACAAAATAAAAACAAGCTTTGTTCAACAAAAAATTGACATAAATAAATAAAGAAAAGCTTTGAAAAATGACAATAAAAAAAACGCTAACTATAATGCAAAATAGTAAAAGAAAAACAAACAATTATACAATTCAAAAAATAATAAAAAATATGGCAGTTAAAGTTTGAACTTTCTTTCTAGACTTCATTTTTCTAAAATGTTTAGCTTCATAGAACAAAATCATAAATGTTACTTAAAAAATCTGTATCCGTTTGTATTTTCATACAATTTTTATTTTGTTTAATACGAATCATTTCTAAAATCCTACGTCTGTTTAAATTTGATTCTTTATCCAAAATTTTAAAATTTTGAAGAGGTAGATTAGCATTACAGCTTTTTTTGTGACTTGATAGTGCGCTCATATTGTCGATTTGCATATATATATATATAATATATATATATATATATATATATATATATATATATATATATATATATATATATATATATATATATATATATATATATATATATATATATATATATATATATACATATATATATATAGGGTCATTCCATATGGGATCGAACATGAGTTGCACGACATATCTCAAAAATTGTTCGAACGATATTTATTCGATTTATAAGTAAAAAAAAAAATGTTTGTAGAGCGAACTTTTTTTTTCCTCTCTCTCACTCTCGAGTTAGACTCTCTAAAAGTTTTCGCATTTTCAAGGAGTTTTGGGTATATGTGTAACGTGTTTCATCATATTTTCGGAACGGTTTGACCGATTTTAATTTTCTCAACGGTTTCTTAGAGAACAAAAAATATAGAAAATAATGAGACTAATAAATTTTAATAATTCATGATTTTCAAATTTTGGTGATATTTGGAATCTGTACTTCTTCTTTCCTTGATAACAAAAAAAGTAATTTTTTTAAATTTTTTAAACTAACGTCAAATCACTTGTATATAATCGCACTTTAATCGGTGGAAAATTCAGAGTGGTACTAGAGCAAAAATTTTGAAATATAGCGTTTTGAAATCAACGATTCATATCCTTTCCCACTAAAATTGTCTTTAAACTTTTTATTTCCATTTTTATCACCAGAAACAATAATAAAAGTATTTAAAAATAAAGAATACACGTTGGTAGTTTTGTGATATAATTACTATATTTTTATTTCAAACTATGTGTTTTAATATGGCTATCATTACATGTTGAATATGGTTTACATATAATGTTGTGGAGTTCTCTATCATTCGGAATTACATGATGTACTTTTTGTGTTCCATAAAAAACGTTCCACATTATTAAAATGTGAACGCAACCCTTTTCCTTCATTCTTATGTTCTTCAATAAATGCATATTCAAGATATATACCATGGATGTTGTCCTTTGACCAATTGAATAAATCGCAAGCATTGGCGAAACACGCTCCGTTTAACGTCCTCAAGGATTCCGCTCGTGCTAGTCTTTTAATAGTTCCACCAACTCCATCAGCAGGTCGTTTTCCATGAGCTGTAGCAAAAAAGACCCATTCTGCTTTTATATTGAAGTCCATGTTGTGATAGCATATGTTAACGAAATTTTTTTTATTTTTGAATTGTGCTGGTGATCCATCAGAAAAGTAAGTAAATTTTGTTGGTGCAGGAAAATCTCATTATTAGCTGTTCAAATTTCACTGGTAAATCAATTGCAACTAAAGAACTAACAGTGATTGCATCTCTATTTATACAAAAATCGAAATTAACATAGGCGCTATTTTTATGATGAATGAATGCTAGATAACGGAATAATTTTAATAACGTTACCACGTGTTGCTTTTGTAAAATGGTTGCTAAGTTAATGACGAAAATTAAAAAAGGGAAAATGAACAGGTGTTTTATTGCGGTGTGCTGTGAATATATATGGCTTTATTCCTATAAAGCACACAGGTGAGTCATAATTCTTGAAATTAAATAACAATAAAATAATTAATCCGCTATTTATTTTTCATTAAACAGCAACGCCCATTTTAGAAGACTGAATTTCTTAATTTTATTACTATACTTTTATTGTTTTATTATAGTACGAGATCCGGCTGCAGGATTAGTGCGCTCATCGATTTTTTGATAAAACCAAATTTTTATGTATATTTATAATTAGGAGAATATATATCTATCAGGTTGCCTATCAAAATTTGGCCGCCAGTATTTTTAATTAAATTATTTTTAATTGATTTTTGGGAACAAATTTCGTTCACTTGTTTTTTAAATAAAATGTCGTCTACATCACGGCAAATTATATAACGATTCTAAAAAATCACGGTTGCCGTTGCGCACCTGGCCGCACCTCTTCGCAGCCAGGCGTAAACAGGTATGATTTCGATACATTTATACGTTCATAGCGTACATTGATTAATTCTATATCAAATTAAAGCTAATTTTTTTCTTTTTATTATCACATATGGTTGCCTAATTAAATCCGGCCGCAAATAAGGGTTGCTGGCTGTTAAAGATGATAAATATTTAAGGTAGAGTGAAAGAGAGTTAAATCAATATTAATTTTTTGGGAACATTCCTAGTTTATCCCCTCAAATAAATTTGCGTTTTTTTTTAGATAAATAGAAAGATTAGGTCCTCTGCATCCTAATTATGAAAAAAAATTTGCGGAAATGAGGGGATCAAAAGTTATAAAGGATCAAACTTTCAATTTTACCATGGTCCCCCCTGCAGCGCAGGGGACGCGGAGGTGATGTGGAGGAGGGGGCGATGGGGGGAGCGCACGGGTGGGTGGCGGTGCTATTTTTGATCGAAGTTGTGCAAGGTCGCGGAAGCGAGTCAAAAAAATAATCAAAAATCAAATCAAGTTACTTCTAAAAACTCAAAGGGGGGACCAAGCTATTTTTTTAAATTTTAAAATTTTAGTGTGTGATAAAATATAAATAAATAATAAATAAAAATAAGGAAAAAAAAACTAAAAAAAAAACCAAAGGGGGGACCAAGGTAAAATTGAAAGTTTGATCCTAAAGGATCAAACTTTCAATTTTACCTTGGTCCCCCCTTTGGTTTTTTTTTTAGTTTTTTTTTCCTTATTTTTATTTATTATTTATTTATATTTTATCACACACTAAAATTTTAAAATTTAAAAAAATACCTTGGTCCCCCCTTTGAGTTTTTAGAAGTAACTTGATTGAGTTATAAATAACTGAGTTGTAAATAACTTTTGACCCCCTCATTTCTGGAAATTTTTTTTTTCATCATTAGGATACAGAGGACCTAATCTTTCTATTTATCTGAAAAAAAAAACGCTAATTTATTTAAGAGAATAAACTAGGATTGTACCATTTTTTGTTGTAATTTTTAAATTTGTCATTTTGAAAAGGAAGACTTTTTTTTGGAGTATTTATTAAGTCGTCTCTATTACTCCCCGGTGGTTGAGAACACTAACATTCGACGCATTCGCAATAGCTTAAAAGCGTCGTACAGCTGGCAATCGCTATCCTCGTCTGACAAATGATGTTACGCGCTAACTCTTTTTCTCTCTACCTTAAATATTTATCATCTTTAACAGCCAGCAACCCTTATTTGCGGCTGGATTTAACTAGGCAACCATATATGATAATAAATAGAAAAAAATTAGCTTCAATTTGATATAGAATTAATCAATGTACGTTATGAACGTATAAATGTATCGAAATCATACCGGATTACACCTGGCTGCGATGAGGTGCGGCCAGGTGCGCAACGGCAATTGTGAATTTTTAGAATCTTTACATAAATTGCCGTGAGGTAGACGATATTTTATTTAAAAAGCAAGTGAACGAAATTTGTTCCCAAAAATTAATTAAAAATAATTTAATTAAAAACACTGGCGGCCAAATTTTGATAGGCAACCTGGTAGATATATATTCTCCTAATTATAAATATACATAAAAATTTGGTTTTATCAAAAAATCGATGAGCGCACTAATCCTGCAGTCGGATCTTAGACTATTACGTTGTCGAATTCACCAAGTTTTAATTTTAGGTAAAATTGAAATAGGCGTAATCAAAGTAAACGGTAAAATATCAATAATATGTACTATTTTAATATATCGCAAAGGTTTTATAGTTTAAAATTCCGAAAATAGATAAATTTCAGTATGGAAAGATATACAATTTTGAGATTAAAAGACTGTATCTCAAAATTTTTGTTCTAGTACCACTCTGAATTTTCCACAGATTAAAGTGTGATTTTATACAAGTGATTTGACGTTAATTTAAAAAATTTTAAAAATTACTTTTTTTGTTATCAAGGAAAGAAGAAGTACAGATTCAAGAAATCACCAACATTTGAATATTATAAATTATTAAAATTTAATAGTCTCATTATTTTTTATATTCTTTTTTCTTTAAGAAACCGTTGAGAAAATTAAAATCGGTCAAACCGTTCCGAAAATATGATGGAAAACGTTACACATATAGGGGAGAGTGAGGTACATTTGACAAGTGGGGTCAATTTGACACCAGCCAATTCGTATATTTCCTCTTAACTAAACTTACTGACATCTACCATATATTTTTCCTTTCTAAAACGAAATATTATACACGAAAATTCTCAGTCGTAATGTAACCGTGGAACGAGGTACACGTGCTTTTCATTTTTTTAGTGTTTTGTTGTAAATTTTACGGTAAGTTTGTAAGACTATTTCAAAGTTATTTTTAGTGATAATTCGTTCAATATTTGTATAATTACAGTAAACTCTATTGAAAAAATATTAAATAAAACGGATTAATTAAATTGCGTAATGTTAATAAAAGACAAATATTTTTTGGAAAAAGATGCTTGTGAGGCACATTTGACACTGAGAAATGGGATACATTTGACGTTGTCAAATGTGCCCCAGGGGTACGTTTGACGATGTTAAATGTGCCACACTGTTCTACATTCAACAATCGTCGAATGTACCCCTTTATATGAAATTAAATTTGACTTTTTATTTTTATAAATATTTAAAGAAAATAGTGCGAAATTATAAACGTAAAACCCAACGACATTTAATCGACGAAACAGCAATGAGACAGGCAGTAAGTGATATTGTCAGAAATAAAGAAACGCGAAGTAGTGCAACTCGGAAATTCGGTATTAACAGAACAACATTGGTTATGCGATTAAAGAAAATTAAAAATTTTGACACTGGGAATGGTGAAGATTCGGGAAACAGCAGTGACGATGAAGTTCTGGTCAACTCCGGTAGAAAATACCAATCAAAATATACAGCAAAACAAATACTAACCAAGGAGCAGGAAGACGAATTGGTACTGTATATTAAAAGATGCAGTCGATTGCAGTTTGGACTTACATATGCTAAAATTCGTGAGTTCGGCTACCAATTTGTAAAGGCCAACAACATTAAACATCCATCATCTTGGAATGACAATAACCGAGCTGGGATTGAATGGTTGCGCGGTTTTATAAAAAGAAATAACACCATTTCATTAAGGAAACCAGAGAAAACTAGTTTGGCCAGGTCAACGGGGTTCAACCAAGCTGCTGTTAGTGATTTTTTCAGCAATCTAGAATATGTTTTGAAAAAACATAATTTCCAACCGAAAGACATATACAACACTGATGAAACTGGCATTACGACAGTCATGGATGTGCCAAAGGTCTTATCTTTGAATTATTTTATTTTTAATATTTATTGATATTTTTGAGTTGGGTTTTCATTTTATGTTTCTTCTAGGTGCTATCCGAAAAAGGTATTAAACAGGTTTCCCAATGTGTTTCAGAGGAGCGTGGTTCACTTGTCACACTTGTTGGCTTCATAAATGCAGCTGGTAACCATCTCCCACCAGCGTATATTTTTCCCAGACAACGAAACAAAGCAGTATTTATCAACGGCGGGCCATCTGGATGTGTGGGATTTGCGACAAAAAGCGGGTGGATGGTTGTGGAAGTATTTTTAGATATTTTAAAACACATCAAAAGGAACTTTAACTGCAGTATACAAAATCCTATTTTGTTACTTTTGGACAATCATTCATCACATTGCAGCTACGATTCTATTTTATATTGTAGAGATAATGGCATTGTTCTATTGTCGTTTCCTCCACATGCCTCTCATAGACTTCAGCCATTAGATGTGTCTATATTTGGACCATTTAAAAACTACTTAAAAGTTGCATTTAATAATTTTATGGTTAATAATTGTGGAAAAAAGATTACCATTTATGACGTGGCTTCATTAACGGATGAACCTTTTAAGAAAGCTTTTTCAACCGAAAATATTTTAAAAGGTTTTAGCTCAACAGGAATTATGCCATTTAATTCAATGCATTTCTCGGAACAAGATTTTATTGTGCACAACAAAAACGCTTCTCCCAACGTTAACAGTGAGCTACCGCCACATGAAGCAGAATCAATAAATATAACAGCCAATGACAATCAAAATCAAAATAATATATCTAATCCAGCTGCCTATTTAAGTCCAGAAGTGTTACGACCAATTCCCAAACTTCAATTTAAGCCGACAACAACTCGAACGGGAAAATCACGAATTTACACAAATACGCCAGAAAAAGACCGGATTGAAGAATTAGCAAATAAAAAGAAATCAAAGGAACAAAAAACTACTAAGAAGAAAGAGCCCAAACTCAAAAAAATTAAGAAAGCAATAGATTTCGAATCAACTTCCGAAAATGAATCCGATACAAATTTATTACTTGTGGACTCAGATGATTCTGATTGTTTATTTGAAGAATTTACAAATTTTGAATCCGACGAAACAAAATTAACTAAACTGGCTAAACTATGCGATGGTGACGTTATTCGGACTGGAGATTTTGTTTTAGTAAAATTTGAAAGCAAACAAAATGTTTATTTTACTGGGGAAGTTATAGAAATTAATGACGTAACTTCGCTCATAGTACGATTTTTACGGAAATCTCGTACAGAAATGGTGTTCGTAGAGCCAGCTATCGAGGATGTGAGCATGGTTTTGCGACGTGATATCGAGGGCAAACTTCCAATGCCGGTTCATCCACCCGGAACATCGCGATCAGCTAAAAGATACATTTTTAATGTAGATTTAAATAATTATCTAGTCAGATAATGTGATAAAATTAAAGACTAATTTTTTATAATTTTATACTTTTATATTATTTTATTAAATCAAACTAAATGAATTATTTAACAATAAATGAATTAAAATGAATGATTATCTTACGAATTGAGATTTTTTTTTTGAAGAATACCAACTGTCAAATGTGACCCTACTACTGTCAAATGTACCACCACAATGGTCTACATTTGAAGTTTGGAAGACATATTTTCAATTAAACATTTATCATAAAACAAGTATAAATAGAAAATTAAATCGTCGATAATGTTAAGCAGAAAACATCTTTATATGATCTAAAAACGGTTTGGGACATTTAGTAACAAATATAAAGTTTTTAGGCGACATTTTACAAATTCGTGTCAAATGTACCCCACTCTCCCCTACCCAAAACTCCTTGAAAATGCGAAAACTTTGAGAGAGTCTAACTCGAGAGTGAGAGAGAGGAAAAAAAAAGGTCGCTCTACAAAAATTTTTTTTTTTACTTATAAATCGAATAAATATCGTTCGAACAATTTTTGAGACATCGCCTACCAAAATCCCATTTTTATGTTCGATTTCATATGGAACGACCCTATATATATATATATATATATATATATATATATATATATATATATATATATATATATATATATATATATATATATATATATATATATATATATATATATATATATATATATATATATATATATATATATATATATATATATATATATATATATACATACATATATATATATATATATATATATATATATATATATATATATATATATATATATATATATATATATATATATATATATATATATATATATAGAGAGATATATATATAGATATATATATATATATATATATATATATATATATATATATATATATATATATATATATATATATATATATATATATATATATATATATATATATATATATATATATATATATATATATATATATATATATATATATATATATATATATATATATATATATATATATATATATAGATATAAATGGAGTCGGATTAAATACGGAAGCAATTATCAACGTATATTGAAGCAATATAAGTTACACGTACTAACCCCAACATTGACAAGCTTCAAATATTTAAGTGATTAGTTAATCTTTAGAAAAAAAATTATTTAAATGTTTTTGTAATTAATTTTAAAATTAAAATATTTATAGATGGTACTAGGGTGAAAGATGAATTGAATTGATTTTGTTTTTAAATCGTTTTATCTTTACTCTTACTACTTTCTACTTACTCCATACTACTTATGCCAAGTTTCATCAAAATCGAAAATGGTCAAGTTTTAAATAAATCAATAAATCATTAATATTGACTTTCTTGCCCGTTTATTTTAGTTTGTTCTAATCACTAAATCAGGTACATTAAGCTTGCTTAAGTGATTATTTTACAGATTATTTTATTTGCTCAAGAGATTATTTTACAGCAAAGTTATTTCGTCACTTTAATGGCTTTGTTATTAACAATTTTAACTTATTTAATGCCTGAACTTATTTAATGCTTGAAATTTACTTTTCGCCAAAAATTGTTATTAATACCTTTTACTGAATGACCTCACAATCAATTATTTATATTTCCACTTTAGACCAAGGCCAATCCTGTTAAAGGAAAAAAAATTCTTAGCAGTATACGAATGGTCGGAAAATATATCTAATAGTCTAAGTAATTAAGGAAAAATCGACCGAACTGAATAAAAGTCCCGGATAGGGGTGAAGGGGTGGGGGGTTGTTTTATATACGTTTTTAGGGGTTTGTATTAGTTTTTCGCGATTTGCGACTTAACTATGCATCCTATCAAAAAAAGTTGCATGTAAAGTTGTAGATACTAAAAAATCTAAATATTTTTTACTAGACATTATTGACAATAACCACAAAATTATCGAGAAAAATGCAAAAACACGTTTTTTTTGTAAAAACGTATAATGTAAAAACATTTCCATAATATGGAGTCTAATGAAAGTGGAAAAATTCAACTTAAGTAAAAATAAATAAGTGATGAAGAAGTTTCAACTTTGAAATTGTCATCGCCTCAACGGCGTAATCGATAGCGTGTCTGCCCAAGGATTCGAGCCGGTCACTGACGAGGTAGGTTCGAATCCCAACCGAAACACGAAAAATGTGAAGTGGAGTTTTTTTCTGAGAAACTTCAAACCATACCTATGAATTGAAAATATTCCAATTACTTCTTTACTTACTTGAGTTTAATTGATCTCAAAAAATTCAAAGTTTTTTTGTGTTTTAAATTTATAACTATCGCAAAAGTTTTATGAAATGAAAATCGGTGAAAATGTTTTTTTTTGTGTTTCAAACAGTCCCAAATTTTTTCAAAGCAAAATATTTAATTTTCGATGTTTTATGAAGAAAATTAAAAAAAAGACCTAATTTTCAATCGAAAAATTTGGTTAGAAAATTTTCGATTTTTGAACTTTACCAGTGCTCATTTTTTGTTGAAATCCCAACTTTAATATAGATTTAAAATATAATATTGTTTATGCACAAAAATTTTGTTGAAAAAGCAAAAAACCGAAAAAACTACTTTCAAATCATGAATTTCTTTTTCTTTGTTGTAAATAAACGTTTGCATTCATAAAAAGCGTTAATTCACATACGATACTATGTTATACAAGTGATTTACATATACTTAACTAATCTTGGATTTCAAAGTCCCGAAACCATCGTTTAAACTGCAATTAAATAGGTAAAAACACAGAAAACACAAAGGCTGTGACTGAGAAAAGATGCATAGTTTAGTCGCAAATCGCAAAAACTAATACAATCCCCTAAAAACGTATATACTACAACCCCCCACCCCTTCACCCCTTTCCAGGACTTTTACTCAGTTCGGTCGATTTTTCCTTAATTACTTAGACCATTAACTACATTTTCCGACCATTCGTATACTGCTAAGAATTTTTCATCTATTTCGATATTTATAACGGTTTGGCCCTGGTCTACTTATTATACTGTTGACTTCCCTATTTGAGCGCCGTTTAGTACAAATTGTGATAATTTTGCATGAAATTATACAATCCGAATCGTTCGTCTGTAGATTTTTTAATTAGTTTAGTTCAAATGATATTTACTTTTTAGCTTGATTACGAAAGCTTCTATTTTCCAACAAACCATGCATATAGGCGAAACTGGTTCATTTCCTTTAACTTGCTATAATGGCTCTTTAGATCAGGATAACTTTTGACTATTTTGATAGTTTATTTTATTTTGTATATTTATGTTGCTAATCATCGGAAACTGTTTACATGCTCTTAAAGTTCTTTCTTTTAATACGAAAGCGCTTGCTTAACATAATTTCAGAAATAACCGAACTTATTAGTACTAATTCATTTTTAATCGATTGCAAACGTTTATCGGCTAACAATAATTACCATTATAATTTTTTAACAAAAAAGTCTCAGACATATACTGCATATAAATGAAACGATCTACATGAGACCAATAGACGCAAGTTACGTCAATCTATTGAAACTATAAACAAGAGATATCAAGAGGTGTAGATCACATCAAGTTGACATATTTTAATTTGTGATACACAAAAAAAATATATTTTTCATTAATCAACTTTATTTGAATTACCTAAAAACGAGACAAAACCAAATGAAGGAATCGAGGCAATAAAATTAACGGCTGTTTGTTTGCCTTTTGTGTTTATTATCTGAAGAAAATAATAGATAGTTTGACTTATTACTCCTACCGTCCCATTTTGGGCGCCACTTTTTCGTAATAATTCTGCTTTAAATTATAGAGAATTTTCTATCCTTGTTTCTTTTCAAATATACATTGACCCACCCTAACAGATCCAGTTGAATTAATAAAAAAGGAAAAAAATCATAATAATTTTTAATCATTTCACAAAAAATCAACACATATATAGCAATACAAAAATCAAAGGCTACAACTTTACGTTTAATAAATTCTGAGCAACCGCAAACACAGTTACATTAGATAAAGATACTTTGATTAGATAATTTGATGTAAGTGATTCTGTTTTTGATTTGAAATTTGAATGATCCTATTTCTATTATTGAAGTAGGTCAAACACGATATAAAGAATAAAATTGCAAATTAAATTATGTACGAAGTTTCTTTGAGTTTTTAGGGTTCTTATGTTTTATGTTTTGTGTTTAGGGTTCTCTTTTTTATAAGGGTCCGTTCGTATTGGTGAGAGTAAAACGTGTTTTTCCATCATTTCAAGCATCTCGAAAACTATAAATCCTAAGACCTGAAATTTAAGATGCATGTAAAATTAATCTATTCACACAAGATGAGGGGTTGAAAAATAAATAAAATGGTTTTCGATTGTTTTACAGGACTACGATGTAAGTCTTTGAGAAAGTACATTTTTTTATCGAGTCAAGTAGGATATCGCGTATATGAAAGGGCTTCAGTATTTCTAAAAACCTATTTTGGAATTTTACACCCCACCATTTTTTGTGTAACTTCAAATAATGACGTTTTCTGTGTGCTTTCTAGCCCTGATTAGCTCCGAAACCTAATTAATCGAAAATCCTTAAAAATATTTTGAATGATAGAAAAATTAGTAAGTTTTTAATGAAAAAATGAAGTGCGTAATCTTTACACGCTGTTGAAGTAAAACTTATTTGGCTACTGTGGCAGGTATTACTAAAAATATAAAATAAAATAGATATGTCATATTGAAATTTAGAGTTTCTCGCAAACTATCCAAACAGATTAAGATGTTTTGACGAAATCGGCTAATACATAAAAATACGGGTTTTTCAAATTTTCTGAAAAACGGTATTTTTTACATCATAGAAAACTATGGGACCCTCTCGAAATCAACCCAAATAGAATACAACTTAAACTATCCAAATCGAAAGAGCCGTTTTTGAGAAATCCGTTCACAATTAACATACATAAAAACCCACAATGGATCAAAGAACATCATCTTGTTTGAAGTCGGTAAAAAAAACTAAAACAATTCAAAATATAAATTTAAAAAATTACGAAACTCAATAAAATATTACGAATATTATGTTCGGCAAGTATGCGATACAATTCGATTATGTGTATTGTATTTTTTATTCACTTATTTAGTCTCGTACTAAATGTTATATGAGTTGGATGTGTCGATTTTAGATACTTAAATCTAAAATCGACACATCCAACTCATATAACATTTAGTACGAGACTGAAAAAGGGAATAACAAATACGATACACATAATCGAATTGTATCGCATACTTGCCGAACATAATATTCGTTTGCCTTTTTTACCTCATTGTTGTTTGAATTTCTTCTTTATTTTTTATATCATTGTTGATTAAATATCTACTTTCGTTTTTTTTTTTTGGAATTGTGTGCATATATGTGTTTAAGATTGAAAATCAGACTGTTGTATGATAGCGATGAATATATGTGGTTATATATCTGTTCAAATGATTACTTCCGTTCAAAATTCTCATAACGCGCCTAAAGAAGTCAAATACTCATAATTATATTTTTGTACGAATAAAATGCACTTTTACGATTCACAAATTGTGCGTAAAGCAGGCCTTTTTTTCTATTGAAATAACAGCCTAAAATTGAAATAACTATGCCCTATTTTTGACAACATCAAACGAACTCAACAGAACAAAATATATTATGGCTATGTCCAAAAAAAACATACATATATTTACAGACATATATGTTTTGTGAAATTTTATTTTGAGAAAATTGTTTAATATAAGCATTTTTTTCTTTGTTTGTAATTTTATATACATTTAAAATTAAATAAATTGGATGCTAAAGAAATTTAGAAAAAAAATTAAAAAATCTTACGTGAATTTAACAATTTCCTGAAAAAGTGTTTTACAAGATATATGTATACTTAACAATGCGATAGATTAAATGAAACTGAAAAACAAAATATTTTAAATAAATAAATATAGAAATTAAAAAAAAATTGGTTGCTACTTGAATTAAACAATTTTCTCAACACACATTTTACTATTTTATGTAAATATATATGTATTTTAATTTATGCCAATAATAGAGAGTCTTACTCGTACAAAAAATATTGTATGTAATTCGGGCATATAGTATCTTTTTTAATTTCGAGTGTTTGTTTCAACAATTCCACTCTCAAGCAAAAAAGATATATTTTACGCCCTTAATATATAAATAGCTATTATTAAGGGTGTGGAAATGAGAAGGGGTAAAAACATTGTTTAAAACCAGACACCTCCCACCCCCTAAATTTCGTCGTTGATTAACAGAAATTTGTTTTCCAATATAAACCAGTTGGTGTAATTGAGTCGTTCCTTAGCTGTTTATGGTACAGCTATAGACAACATTTAACCTAAAGTAATATTTCTTATATCATTTCGATTAATTTAGATGAGATTGACATTTACTATTGATGAAACATTTATTTTTGATGTGTCAATAGGGTAGCGAAATCCGAAATTTGACGTCCACGCCGTGCTGCCTGGGCAATGCTGACAGAATTAGGTTGGTGTATTGGAGACAAGCAGAGTAAAAACTGCTTAGTCAATGACGCTACATCACGGCGAATTGGCGCCCTACAACCAATGCGACTCAAGTGTCTGTTCTCCATGTCAGGGGCGGCTTGGAGCGGGCGTCTGTCTTGAATCAAGCGGCTCGCTATATAAACGTGTAAAAAGGTTGTTTCTGGTGACCTTAATATGCAGAACGGACCCATTCACGACAGTTTGGGTTGGGCCTAAGGTTAACACCCTAACCCCGGAAAAAAACTAATATGTTAAATTTGGTTATCAGAAAGAGAAAAACGGACCCGGATACAACAACAGAATTTTACCTGGACGTGAAAAAGGACCAGACTACTGGATCGGAACGTGGAACGTGCGCAGCCTGAGCGCTCCTGATGCTCTTATAAGTCTAGAAACAGAAGCTGAGAGGTATAGGTTGGATATTATTGCTCTACAAGAAATTAGACAGCCGATAATCGGAAAACAAGATTTGGATAGTCACTCTCTATACTGTAGTGGTCATCCTCCTCGAAGAGAATTTGGAACTGGCTTTCTTGTTGGTGCACGCATACAAGAAGCCGTGATGAAATTTATCCCGGTCAGTGAGAGGATCTGCTACCTACGTGTACGCGGTACATGTAACAATATTTCTCTTATTGCCATGCATGCACCAACTGAAGCTAAGACCATCGACGAGAAGGATAATTTCTATATAGCACTGGAAGAGGTTATGAAACAAACACCAACACGCGACTTCATTATGGTTCTTGGTGACTTTAATGAAAAGGTTGGAAAATGGAAATGTGGTGGGTCCCAACAGCTTGCATTTGAATTCAAATGATAATGGTGAGAGAATGACTGAGTTTGCATTATCAAATAATTAGAGAATTGCCAGTACGTTCTTTCCGCATCGATCGATTCATAAGCAGACTTGGGTCTCACCGAATGGAAACACTCGAAATCAAATTGATCACGTTCTAGTAACAGCACGTTTATTTTCGGACGTTCTGGATGTGCGATCCTTTAGAGGTGCAAACATTGGAAGTGTCCACTTCCTTGTATGTGCAACGATAAGGTTCCACTTCCCAAATCCAGGCATTCCAAAATTCAATCAACGGAAACGTTTTAACATCTCATCATTAAATAATGCTGAAACAGAAGAGAGATATCAAATCCATATTGTCAAAACATTGGATAAATCAGAAACCATTAATGGAGATGTCGATAAGTCATGGTATTTGCTCAAAGATGCTGTTTTAAGCGCTGCTGAGGGAATACTTGGACGACCACAGAACCACTCCCAGAAGCCATGGATGGATCAAGCATGCCTTGACGCTATTCAATACAAAAGAAATTACTATCTGAAGTGTCTACAAGGACGCAACACCAGGTCCACGAAGGAGAACTATAAACTGGCAAGACAAGCCGTTACAAAGCTATGTAGACGAGCGAAGAGAGAATGGTGGAAGAGACAGTGTGAGGAGATTGAAAGCTTCAATAAGGAACATCAATCGCGTAACTTCTTTCAACAGGTTAAAACCTTAAAGAAGGGCCCTCAAACTAGATCGACTGCTATTCAAAACGAAGATGGGGAGCTACAAGTAGACCTTAAAAATATTTTAGATACTTGGGCCGCTTATTTTGAGAATCTTCTCAACTTAAGTGACCAGCAACAAGTCGGGCGACGAGCAAAGCTTATTCGTGCGTCAAAGGTACATGTAGACGAACCAACCAAAGAGGAATTCGAAGCGGCGCTGTCTAAATTAAAACGCAATAAAGCACCTGGTGTCGACGATATAACATCCGAAATGATTGTACATGGTGGCGAAACTCTATCCTTAAGATTGTTTGAACTTGTTCAAATGATCTGGAGGACTGAAACCATGCCACAGGATTGGAACACAGCTATGCTGATACCAATCCATTAAAAAGGTAATCGCCTTCAATGTGCAAACTACAGAGAAATCGCACTCCTTTGCCAGCATACAAAATCTTTTCCTACATTTTGCTATCCAAAATCAATCCTTTTGCTGAACAACTGTTTGGAGAATATCAGTGTGGTTTCCGGCGGGGCCGAGGTACTACTATGCTCTTTTCTCGATAAGGATGATTTTGGAAAAGTGTCGAGAGTTCAACATACCTGTGCACCAACTTTTCATTGATTTCAGGCAGGCCTACGACTCTCTCGAACGAGAGACTCTATGGTCTGCTCTGGTGTCAATGGGAGTTCCTGGTAAACTGGTATCACTATGCAAAATGACAGTACAGAACTCTCAACGCTGTGTACGAGTAGAGAACGAAATATCAAAGTTTTTTAAAGTCGACTCCGGTTTAAGACAAGGTGATGCTATTTCTCCTATACTTTTTAATTTAGCCTTGGAATATGTGTGCCGTCAAAAGAAACTACCGACTAATAACAATATCTTGTCAATAAGCTCAGTACAGATGATTGCATACGCTGATGATGTTGTCACCCTCGGCCGAAGTGAAGCTGTTATGAGTGAGACTTTCAAGTCGCTTGAGAATGGTGCTAGAAAAATTGGTCTGCAAATTAACTACACTAAAACCAAACATATGAATGTTTCAGGGGAGGCTGAGAAGAAAGATTTGATGTGCGCGATGAACGAATTGAGGGAGTTGAATCTTTTAAATATTTAGGATCAATGCTTGACTCAAACAACAGCATACTCACAGATATAAAAGCTCGAATCGCTGCAGGTAATCGAACTTTCTACTCAATTAAACCTCTCCTTGGATCACCGTATGTATCAACTAACACCAAGCTCAAGTTTTACAAGACATTGATTAGACCTGTTGTGATGTATGGGTCACAAACGTGAACCCTTACACAAAATGACAAATCGCATTTATCTGTATTTGAGCGTAAGATCCTTATTTTAATACTGTGTTCTTTACATTCACGAAATCCTTGGCGAGCGAATTTTATTCGCACTTGTCTGACTTTTCTTTTTATTTTCGTGTTGATAAATGAAATAGGATGGTGAATTAGTTAGATGGTTGAAACGAACCAAGGCCGATCGTAACAGGTGTTAAAACTCAGTCACAGAACAAGCTTTAAAAATGTATATTGTTAAGTTACGGGTCGTAGAAATAGGTTCTTATGACTCTTTTGATACTAAAAATTTATATTTTTGATATTTAAATCGACTATCTGATTTAACTGGCATAGGTTAAATATTTTTTGAACTAGCACAAGCTGTTAATTTGAAATCGTTCAAAAGATTTTTTTTTTCTACTAAATTGACAATATAATATTTGACGCTATAATAAGCATTTCAAAGCAGACAGCAGCTATAATAGGAATTTCAATCAAGGCTAAAATGAAGTATTATGTAAAATTTTGGAACTCCGTACATGTTTATATTTCATACTTTTTCTACCTTATTCGGTAAAATAGTTTGATTAGGCGAACCAAAAACTAGCTCTATTGTCCACATTGAAGTTGTGTTTAATACAATATAATATAGCGTGGCACAGCAAACCTTTGCGAAAAAATTATTAGAATTCGAACAAGAATGCATGGAGTGACTTTGGCATGTAGTCTCCTACAGATCAGTGATGTTAAAAATAATTTAAATAGACAGCTAGATTTAATTTTCACTTGTAACGTAAATAATTGTTTTGTTTCAGAAAGTACTCACACCCTGTCTATTATTGATAATTACCATCCTCCACTTTCACTTGTTTTCTCTTTTGAGAATGGTAATAATAACGTAGAGTCAGAAAACACATATAAATTTAATTTTCGAAAAGCAGATTTCAATAAACTTAATCATTTGATTAGCAACATTAATTTTAATTTTATATCAGAAACTAATAGTAACGTAAATGAAATTTGCTCTAATTTTTACAATAAAATTTTCGAATGCCTTCTGCAATGTGTCCCGTTTACGGCACAGAAAAACTTTTCCTCATCTCCTCCTTGGTATAAAAGGAGTCTTCGAGTTCTGCGCAATCGGAGAAATAAGCTGTGGAACAGGTGTTTGATTTATAGATCCCAGTTTGATTATTATCAATATCTAAATACCTACAATGAATTTTCTTTACTTTGTGAGAGTCTATATTCTGATTATATTCACCAAATATAATTTGACTTAATATCTGATCCTAAATGGTTTTGGCAATTTGTTAACAGTAAAAAAAACAGATGGATATCCTCCTACGTTAACATACTCAAACAATTCCTCTAATGATCCTAAAATCATTTCTAATTTGTTTGCAAATTTTTTCAGTTTGGCATTTTCAGAAAATACCTCTGAGCCCGATGTAAACTATTTCAGTTATTTAAGCAACTCTCCTCAAACTTCTTTAATATCAATTAATATTGACTGTGAATCTGTTCGAGATAAAATCAATCATTCTTCATGTCCCGGTGGGCTACCAGCAATAGTTTTGAAAAAATGCATTGATTGTGTGGCACAGCCTTTAACCTTGCTTTTTCAAAGATCCATTTCTTCTGGCATTTTTCCTTCTTTTTGGAAGAGTTCTTTTATAGTACCCGTTCATAAAAAGGGTAGCAAAGCTGACATTGTAAACTATAGGCCCATTGCCAAACTATCGTCCATTCCAAAACTATTTGAAAGCGTAATTTTTGATTATCTTTATTTTTGTTGCAAACCGATTGCTTCATCGCATCAGCACGGATTTCTTCGAGGAATTTGTCTCTAGCACCATAAAGTCCAGGGAATCAGGTTTTGAAGTGGATACAATTACTACTGACTTTAGTAGAGCTTTTGACAATCTGTCACATAAATTGATATTATTTAAGCTCCGCACCTTAGGTTTCCCAACTCATATTGTAAATTGATTTAGTTCATGTCTAAAAGACCGACATTATCTTGTCCGCCTTAGATCAGCTTTCTCTGAGCCTTTTATGGCTAAATCAGGGGTACCTCAATGTAGTCATTTGGGACCACTGATTTTTATCTTAGCTATTAATGATGTTTCACTTGTAATTAAAGACTCTAAAATTTTAGTATATGCGGATGATATGAAAATTGCCCGTACACACAGAAAAAAAAGACACATAATTTTAATAAGATTGTCTCATAAACTACTATTATGAGATTTCACGTAAAAAATGCACAATTTAAAGGATTCCATATTATATTTTAATGTGAAATCATCTAATATCAAAAAGAAAAATCATGTTAAATGAATAACTGTTTATTTCTGTTGTTTTACGAGTTTGCCTTTTGTTTTTACGAGATTTCACGTAAATTCGCAAAATACGGCATAAGCAAAATAGGGAATTGTACATTTCAATTACGATTGCCCTTATAAAAGGAAGTAAGGATAAAAGTTTAATTTCTTATCAGATTTAAAATTAGTTAATAATTAAAATTTGAAATTTAAGCGAAGTTAATTAAATTTTGTGAATTGCGTATTGTAAATAGTGCAATCTGTTAATTGGAGTTCAATAAAATTTAAAAATGGAATATCCTACAACGGAAATCGTTGAAGACTGTACAAATGTGTCGTGCATTATTATTCCTCCATTAATTTTCGACGAAAAAGATGTTGAAGAAAAACAGATTCTTTTAAAATCATGGGGTCTCAGTACATGTGAGATAATTAAAATTCACGGGTTTAACACAATAAACCTGTATATGCATTAACATCAAACGGCGTTGATGAAATGTCCATACTATACTATGCCATATTTTTTTGGTGAACGGGCGCTTCTCAAAAAAATTGTATGACTGGAAAAATTAAATGGTGAGTACTAAATTATTAAACTTTATCAAATATTTTTTTATTTAAACTTACCTAATTTTGAGGAGTTAGCACAGATTACGAAAACGCAGTAGCAAATGCTACAACAAGCAAAACTTTGGAGTGGCTTGAAAAAATCTCTAATGACATTTGCACAAGCTCAACTAAACCTATAACTACCTCTATAAAGTATATCATGTGTCCAAACAAAGAATCTGTTAAAAGTATTTTGGAAAACACCCATAATGGACAAAAAGTGTTAGAACACTATGAAAAATTCAAAACACTTGATTCATCGATGCAAAAATTATTGAATCAGAGTATAGTCGACCATTACATTGTTAATAATGACTTGTCAAAATGACTTACAAAGAAATAGAAGAGTGGGGCACTGCTATAGAGGAACTCTTCCAACGTGAAAAATCTGTAAGTTTATGCACAGAATTATCAAAATGAAAACTTAAACATTTTTTTAAGGCAAAGTATTTCCTGCCTCGTAAGCCGGGTCCAAAATCCAACAAGAAAACTTCCTTTAAAATGGAGTAATAAGCCGTTCGATCCTATAAACATCAAATTGTTAACACAAATGAAACGTTTTCAAATATCGCTAGATTTTTATACACTCCATTTTATATATAAATTTATAGTTTTTTTTCCTGTAGATGAGTTAGAAACACTAAAAATATGGCTTTTCAGCAACATTTCGTCCTGGGAATTGATAATTGAAAATTGGAAGAAAACGGCACCATTGAGAACCAAAGAATTTCAAAATCTCGAAAATTAAACTCTCAATGAATTACTAAAAGAATGGCCGAGATTTAATGATGAAACGGTTACCAGCTAGTAAGTACACATTATGTTAAACAATTTTAGTTTTAAATTTAATTTTGTACATTTTTTACAGATCGAAAATGACTTTGAATTTTTATTTCCGGACAAATTCAATTTATTATTATCATTATTTGATAATTTTGTTAGTAAAATTATGCCAATTTTTGACTCGGCAATAAAGGACAAAGCTTCTCGACAACTTTTAAAATTTCTTTCTCAGGATGATGTAGATATAAGTATGTAAAGTATATCATTAAATTATTATCAGGATGATGTAGATATAAGTATGTAAAGTATATCATTAAATTATTTTATCTTTTTGACATTTATAACTTTATTTATGTTACTCTATCAAAGAGATAAAGCATAGCACATATCTCGTATTTATTGTTTATATTATTGTTTTAACTAAAATCTTATTTACAGATTCAAAACATTGCATTGCATGTCTTTTGATACATGCGATCCTTCAACCAAAGCGAATAAATAAATATCGCAAGCCTTCGATAATAGAGGCTCAGGATGATTTTCTATTGTATGTGCCTTCTTTTAATATGATGCATGAGCAATTAGAAGAAATGTTGAAAGAAAAAATATTACAAAAGAAGAAAATTCAACCAAAAATTGTTGTGGAAGGACCAAAGTTATCTGGAAACTCACACATTTTTATGTGTATATAGATGGATTAAAATATCAATTCGGCTCTTTTGAAATGTGTCTTGATAAAGTTATAAAAATCAGTTTTGTTTTTCAACTAGAATATTCACACATAAGTAGGCAAATTTGGTCATTTTTAGAAAGCTATTTTTTTATTTAGAACCAGAACGGTTTTCTGAAGTTATTAATTTATAACGATAACCAAAAGATGACCAAATTTAATCGTTTTATGTGTGAATATTGTGAACATAGAATTCCTTCCAAGAATCTAATTTGAATAATTATGTAATTTATAGGAAAATCAGAAAACTTAAACTCTAATTTCTGAACTAAGTTGTTAATATTTTTATTTTGAATTTTTATTACATATATTGAATTGTTAAAGATTTATAAAAAATTATAATAAAGTAAAAAAATTTGAAAAACATCATCTTTTCTATTTTATCCTGTAAATTCTATACGATAAAATTTGTGATTTCACATCAAATTAAACAGAAAGCAAGTAACTTTTTAAGCAGACTTCACGTTTAAACAAACAGAAATCTTTAGAGAAAATCCTCTTGAATTTAACTGATTTCACTTTTTAAGATTATACGTTATTTCACCTAATTTTTACGTTCATTCACGTCAACTTTAAGAATTAAAAATAACGTGGTAAATCACTTTATTTTAATGTGATAGCCCTATTGGCTAAAAACCATAGGGATTTCACGTAAATTTTATTCAACGTTACGTGAAGATTTTTCTGTGTGTAATATTTCGTCAACTTTGGACTCAAATATTCTACAGAGCGATTTAAATGATTTCTTCAAGTGGTGCACCAAAAATTTCTTGGAACTAAATGTTTCTAAATACCAAACGATTACATTTTCTAGGAAAAAATATAAACTACCTACTCGCGGTTATACTATCAATAGCTTTCTAATATCAAGATCGCATTTTATTAGAGACCTATGCATTTTATGTGATAGTGAGCTTAATTTTAGATCCCATATCGACAACATCGTTAGTCGGGCCAATTCAGCACTTGGTTTCATTAAACGATGTTCTAAAGAATTTTCTGACCCTTATGTCACCAGGGCTCTCTATTTAACCATCGTTAGGCCACTGCTTGAATATGCTTCTCAAGTTTGGTCACCTTATCACCACGTACATATCAAAAGAATTGAACTTGGGCTGATCCACACAACTTGCCTCCATATCTGGATCGATTTAGGCTTCTTGGTTTGCACAGTCTGCAGAAACGTCGTGAAATAGCTGACGTTGTTTTTGTCCATCAAATTTTGACTGGTGCAGTTAATTCCTCAATCTTAGAATTCATAAACATTAATATTAATTATCGCGCAACTAGGTATGTTTTTTTATTCAGAATCTATCGCACAGATTATGGTAGAAATGAGCCCATCACAAGAATGCTACAGAACGCGACTAAAAATGCTCAATAATTCGATTTCCATCACAGTAAATATATGTTAAAAAAACTATTATATTCGAATCAATGACAACTGATAGCTCGACAAGTGCTTTCTGCATGATATCTTTTGTACTTCTTATACTTTTCCCCCTTTTTTTTATTATTTTTTTTTTTTTCGTTTTTGACTGTTGCTTTTTGCATGATTTTTGTATTTTTTAAGTGGCTTAGTGCCTTTGTGCCCTTGTGTTTAATTAACGGATTTTTTTTCTAATTGTACGAGTGCGTATTTTGTTTTATTTTGACCTTTCTACTTGTATTAAGTATTGTGGCTTTATATGCATGTTGTTTTCATCCGTCCTACTAACACTACAACTGAGCCTTGTCTGGGACAAGGTGAATTCATAGTAGCGATATGAAACTTAAAAAATGAAATAACAAATTGATACTTAAATTAATAATAATTGATATTTATTTTTAATTATTGCAGACATTTAATTAACACATTTTTGCTGATCTATCAGCTAGGGACATGCTGTGTTTATGTTGTATTTGTATCATCCAATATTAAATCAATCGTAGATAATTATACAACGGATAAAACTGATATAAGATTATTTATGCTATTAATATTACTGCCGTTAATTTTAATAAATTGGGTAAGTTAAAATTTTTTTAATGTTTCCATTCTAATATTTGCATCAAATTATTCGCAACTTGATTTCACACATCTTAAATTTCGCACCCCAAAAAGAACAGCAAATAGTTTTTTCAGAATAAAAAAATAATTGAAATCCAAACAGCAAGTTTTATAATGTTAGGAAACATGTATAAACATCTTGACTAAAAATGGACTTGTATCCGTGCATCATAAACTCGTCGAAAAAAGCTTTATCACAAGTATTAAGACCAAAGTTGTAGACCGATAGACCGATTAGCACATGTTTTTCTCCAAGCGTCGATTTAAAAGTTCATGATATTTCATTTTAAACGATAAAAACGAAATATGCGAAAATAATGGAAAACTGTGCTTATAAAATTTGTAGAAACAATAACAAACAAAACTAATTACGGGAATCTGGCAACCAAAGAACTTTATAAACTTCTTTGATTGCCAAATTCTAGTCATTAGTTTTCGCCACAAAAATAATATATTTGAAATATCCTTCGTCACAAACTGCGGGACGTTCCAGACCTTGCTAAGGTCTCGAACCGGATAACAGTTAAACAAATTTACAGAAAATCATTTAATCGAGCCAAATTATCATTTAATCGAGTGTATTAAATTAGTTTTAAGATAAATAAATTTAAAATATAATATATGTATCTGTATAATTATGTTTCTTAAATCACTTTTTATTCACGTTTGTAGGTACGAAATTTAAAATACCTTGCACCATTTTCTTCAATTGCCAATATTGTGACATTAGTATCATTTGGTTTAATCGGATATTACATGTTCCGTGAACCACTTTCAACAGATGGCAAGAACGCTGCAGGACCACTTTTAGAGTATCCTTTATTCTTCGGAACCGTATTATTTGCACTAGAAGCAATAGGAGTCGTAAGTGAATAATTTAATTTTCAAACAAAGAACATAATGTTATAAATTTTTATTTTTATTTTTAGATATTACCGTTAGAAAATGAAATGAAAACTCCTAAATCGTTTGGTAAACGAACCGGCGTTTTGAATAAAGCAATGGTTTTCATTGTTTTACTCTATGTTGCAATGGGATTTTTCGGGTACTTAAGATACGGTGCCGATATTAAAGGTTCTATTACATTAAACTTGCCAGCAAATGAAATGTAAGAATAAAAAGCATTTCCTCTGATGATATCCATAATTTTTTTTTTTGTATCTTTAACAGATTAGCACTTAGTGTCAAAGGAATGCTTGCATTTTCAATTTTCATCACTCATGGATTAGCATGCTATGTCGCTATAGATATTACATGGAATGAATATATGTTGAAACATTTTAAAGACAGTCCACGAAAATTATTTTGGGAGTACGTTGCACGAACTTGTTTGGTTCTAATTACATGTAAGTGTTTTCAATATTCAAACTAAAACGAATAAAGTTTATTCTTTTTATTTCATTTTCAGTTCTTTTAGCTGTAGCAATTCCAAATCTAGAATTATTTATCTCATTATTTGGTGCGCTATGTCTATCAACATTAGGACTTGTGTTTCCGGCACTAGTAGATATATCAACCCATTGGTACGAAAGACATGGTGCGGCTAAACTTTGGTTAATTACAAAGAATACAATTATATTTGTTTGCGGAATATTAGGTTTACTTATTGGAACGTATACGAGTTTAGTTGAAATAATAAAAACATTTTTCGAAGAAGAATCACACTGAGATATGAAGCGGAATAGCTGTATAAGGTTTAATTTATAAGTTTAAAAATTTTCCTAGAATGCTGTGACAATTGCGTATAGCGTATATAGTTTTTAGGTATTTAATTTAAGATAAATCTAACGTGGTGTAACAGTATTCTATTATTATTGTTATACAAATTTGTATTATTTTTTGAAATATGAATTTACATATCAGATTGTATTATAAATATTTTAAGATTATTTTTATTAATTGTTACTATGTATATTGCATGAATATATTTTATTGTTATACTCATTTAAAAACAATGTTTCTTAGAGCTGCTACAAAACCAATCACCCTCCGTCTCTACGATATATCTTTGTGGATTAACGTTTGTCTTCTTCATATATAAAATGCATTAAATTAATTTATCCTTCGTCAACTATAAATATGGGCTTAGTTTTGTTTTTTACATCCATAATTGTATTTTATAAAATAATTTGATTGTATTTTAGAAAAAATCAACAAAAACATGTTTGCTCTAATTATATAAAAATAATAAGTTCAAACTAATGCGCACTTTCCTCTCTCGAATATTCAAAAAATCAAACGCTACTACAATTAAATTGAATTGAATTTCCATTGTGAAAAAAATTAGATTTTTTGATGATTCTTTTGTTTCTCATTTTTAAACTTTTGCTCGAAAAATTAAATACATCATTAAACTTTAACTCAACAAAATGCTATTATGCTTCAGTTTGATATAAATTTATTATAAAGTCTACAGACTATGTGATATAAAAACTCATCCATAATAACTGGGACGTTATGAGAGAGCGTTATGAATTATTAAATTACGTTGACAATGCTCGTTAAGTTTATATCGCTAGTGATTCGTCAGAATCACTCGGTATACCTTTTGAAGCTTAGATTACACAAAGACATTCGGCATTCTTTTTTTATAATAGTTTTAGGCCTTCACAATTTGGCTGTTAGCACCAACTGACGGAGGCAATATTACTTTTGTACTTTTGCCTATTTGTTCTACTAACTCCGTCTGGAACATCAGGGTTCAGTTTGGAAAAGCCAAAATGAAATTTTGCTTAATTCAAAATTTATTTAAGAAATAAATCATTTATTGATCAGGTTTGGTTGGCGTGAAAGCCAGTTTATTAGTTCATCACCTACAGTGCGACCACTTTTAAACTCAGATAATTTAATTTGCTAAGTTTGCTATCACCGATGAGTCTGAAATGAATTTCTTAATACCTCATACTTAGCGAATGACAACTGCTTATATACCCACGAAATAAGGTGGTTAATTGGGGTCTAGGTCCTGCACGTTTTGGTTAAGTGTACATACTACTATAAGCAAAAGAAATTTTGAAGCATTTGGAAATCTCACAAAGGAAATCTCTCTTTGTTCAGTCTCACAATGTCAGCCTCTAATTCTTGCAAAGTTTCGCTGACTCTTTGTTTTCGTGTTTTGAGCTGCATGCGATGGAGAGCTTGCATATGACTTTCCCCATATCTTACTTCTAAGGCCTCCATTATCTTGCTGTAATCACGCTCTGTCGCTGATAGTGTCTGCAAAATTTCAGCAGCAGGTCCCTTCAATGCCAATATAAGCGCGTTTGCTTTTTGCTTGTGATCAACCCCAGTTGTTGCTATCTCAAATTGCATCTTAAATATCTGATACGATGTAGATCCATCAAATGCGGGTATTTTCACTCTAGCTGAAGTAGTTGATGGATTGATCATTTTACCTGACTTCACTTGTGCTATTTCTTGGCGGAATTCACTCGAAAGATTGCGTAATTTCTCTTCATGTTCGTCGGTAACTTTCCGCAGCTCCCTTTCTATGTGGTTGATTTTAACCTCCGCACTGGATACACGTGACTCGATTACTTCACGTAGACTTTCTATCTTTGCCATCATATCAACTGCCAGTTTCTCTTGTCGGGCCATCAGATTGTTTCCTTGTTTGGCCATCATATCAGCAAGTTGTTGCTGCTGCTGTGCCATCATTTCTTTCATCAACACCATCATCGGATCAATTGCTGGGGCATTCTGAACCGGAGCTTCCTCCGGCTCTATTTCCATGACCTCTGTGTTTTCACCTGCTTCTTCTAAAACTTTACGCAGCCGAAATGCCAGTTCTGCCTTCGTTCCATGGATTGGAGCATTCCTTTTCCTCAACTCGTCCTTCAGCTGGGTCTGGCTGAGATCACTAATATTTACTGTCTTGACCATTGTTTCAATAATCCCACTTCTGACACCACTGTAACGACTCTGCGTTGGTTCTTTTCGATTATTGAGCAAATACGACCGTAAAAAGACGGATCTTTAGTTAGCAAAATCTCAAACTTTATTTATCAACCAATTACGGCAGCTTCCGATTTTAATTACAATAAATTCTAGGGTCTCCAATTTATAAAAGATAAATTTCACCGCTTTTCCACAATTTGCATCAATAATATTCGTAATCGTAAAATCTGTATTTACTCTTCCACTAGGTTCAAAATCTTTCTCTATTAGTACCCAGGCTCAAGTACCACCCGATTATTCCCTATACTTGCGAATATTTATAAACACTTTCAATTGCAAAATTAAACTGCCTATCTGATATTTTGTTCGCTTATTTATATCCAAAAATAAATAAGTAGAAACTTGTGCTAATCAGTTGTTGTTTCCCACTGTATTTTTCTAGAAAACAATTTGCCACACCTCCTTTAATTCATACTTTTATTAATGTAAACATTTGTATTGGCGAACCCATTCTATAACAAATTTAATTTGCATTAATTTATGCAAAATGTATTAGTTAAGTAATTCTTTAATCCATCTTTGCAATAGTTTGAATGTGGAAAACATTTATGCAGAATGTATTGGGTATGTATGAGTAAATTAAATTAACCCATTCTGGTCGAAGTTTATTACAATATGGAAAATTCACATGTGTTTTTACATCAAATTAATTATGCTTTACTAAATGTGAATCTAATATATTGAAAACTTTATATTTTAACATCTGTACTAAATATTGAAACATATTCTGTGCATTACTCATTGAAAAACAGGTTTTTATTGAGAATAAGAATTTGAGATTCCAACGACCGAAGATTGTGATTTACTTTCAACATCTTAACACTAGCATTAGCATGAGACTATTATTAATAAATATTTTTGCTATGAAAATCATAATTTAATGAAACAATAATAATATTAGAAACAAATACATTAAAAAATTAATTTATATATATTTTTTGCCTCTGAATTGAAATATTTTTGATTATCGGGAAAATGAAACGTTTTGACAATTATTTTATCGCGTGCAGTGTTATCCCGTAAAAAATACTGAGATCCTTGAGGTTCACTAATTGTTTTAATGTCCGTAAACCGCTAAAGAAATTACTCCTGTATAGGGTTTCTAAATATCCGACCTATTTTATTATCCGGATATCGAATACTTAAAAAATTAATTATCCGGATAATCCGGATATCCGGATAATTAAAACAAATAATAAGACATGCTTTTTATTTTGCGGTATTTAATTCATTTATGCATATTTTTCGTATATCTATATTAATTCATATTTATACATATAGTCACAAAATAACAAAAATAGTAGCAAATCATAAAATAACAATAAAAAATAGAATTAATCATAAATTTAACGAAGTTGATTCATTTTTAAAAACGCGTATGTTAGAAAAATGATTGCATTAAATGTTGTTCGAAATTGAGTCGAGTTCTAATTTTTGTCCTGGTGAGACCAGCAATAGAAAATACGCGCTCTGTTGCAGTCCAGATAGGTTAAGATATATTAATAATGCGCGATATAGAATATTTAAATTGTCTGTCATTTTTTATTATAATTATTTAAATAAACGAAATCTTTTTTCAGCAATGTGGAATTTTCTTCATTCTGCTTCTCAACATGAGTATAATTGAAGGAATTGCATTCTCAAGTTGTTTCTGCAGTGACAATATCTTACAGACTTCACTACTTAGACTTTCTTCATCCTTACTTTCAATAGTAATTTCTTCAGTGATTTCTTCAGAGTCATCATAATCACAGGTGGATGTATTCTTCTTAAAATTTCTACCGCCAATGCAATAGAGGCACCATTTGTAACATAATGAAATATTTATTGGAATGTGGAATATTGCCTGTTTGTGAAAAGATTAACATAGTCATAAGGAATTTATCACGACGTTCATCCATTCGATTTTTTATCTGTTTAATTAAAATTTTTGAAAAATTCGTTCCACATTCTTCTAACTTTTTGAAAACAACTTTGTGAACGCCTGCAACAGTCAAAAGCGTCGCTGAATTTTCGCTTAACTCTTTTACAGCTTTTTCCAGTGGAAATAAGAGATCTAACAACTCTCTCTTTTTATACCATAAAGTTTTAAAATACTTTTCGTTACAGTAGAGAGATTTTTAGCCATGACAAAGCCTTTACTTCGGACATATCTATGATTCCACTATAGCATTCATTGAAAACTCATCTTCTGTCACACATCGAGACAAAATTTCATACGGGGTTTCATTTTTAAGAAATTTTGTAATTCCACCATCACCGGAATTACTTTTAAGTTTTTTTGATGTAGATGATTCATGAATTTTCTCGATTGAAGTTAAAGTTGAAGCTAAATATTTGATTATTTAATGAACTTTTAAATGATTTATCCTTTACATCCAATTTGTTTACTGCAATGCTAACAGAAAGCAACATCTCTTTTTTTAATTTTTTTTAAAATGATTCCAAACTTCAGAGCGTTTTGACGATGTATATATAGCCTGTGCTTTTAAAAATTTGAAATCTGTTTGTTGTTAAATAAATTTACTAATATAGTTATAATATACTGTATTTATTGAAGCAGATGCAAAATATATAAATTATCAAAAAGAATCCTGTTCTAATAAATAATACCATCAAATAAATATTTGTATCAACCCTTTACACTGCAGATTGACGAAGTGTGTCATAAAATATTCAAAGATTACAGTTTTCATAACATTGAATTTGTAAATAAATTTTTAACTAACAGTCACTTCACCGCACCAATAAACTTTGCAACGCAGTTTATATATTTATTTTGAACTTTGAAACGCAATTTGATTATTTTTTTTACAAAACAAAGGTTTTTTTAATATCCGGATAATTACAAAAAAGTATCCGGATAATCGAATAGTGAAAATATGGTCGAATAATCCGGATAGTTTGATATCCGGATATCCGGATTAGAAACCCTACTCCTGTAGTTCGATATCTCCTAAAGACACATATGAAAATTTCATACGTGGTTGATTTTTTTCGACCGAATTTCTATCATTTCAAATGATTCTCTTGCTGTTGATATTTTCATTCCTTTGAGCGATGCTCTCCGTGCTTCTCATTTAAGTGTGCCTCCAACCTCATCCGATGGACCCTCTACATGTGCAGTTCCAAAGAAATGCCCTGCTGCAGATATTTTAAAATCAACATTATGTTTGCAAAGATTTATAAAATTCTTCTTATTTTTATATTGAGTTTCTGAGCCATCCTTAAAATATAAAAGTATTTTAATACTTAGAACGAACCAAAAGTAATGACCAGTATTGCAGCAATAGCCGAGTACTGCCAACCACGACTGGACCATTAAAAAACATATAAAATATTATCATATGTAAATTTAAATAAATTAAATACAAAATAATTAAAATAAAATTGAAATGTTTAATGAAAAAAGTCAGACAAGTGCGAATAAAATTCGCTCGTCAAGGATTCCGTGAATGTAAAAGAACACAACATCAAAAATTATTGACAAAAAGTTGTTGTTATAATGGCCCTGATTTGGAGCCAGATATTATGTTTTGCCACTTTGGGTGGCTTGGACCTTTATAATTACGCGTTTCGTTTAATTAATTCATAAGATTTAATACAAATGTATCAGTTCCCGCATGGAGGGATCAGTTTTTATTGTTTTGAAAATTTTTTTTATTTATGATCTACGGGTGTGACAACCCCGCGTACTCCAGTCCCTGCTATTGACATACGAGTTAACGTGAGATATCACATACCACTGGCAATAGCGGTGAGATATCACTAGCCAAGATGACATCTTAGGGGTGGTGGCGGATGAACTGTATTCAGTCAACGGTAGCATCCTCAATCTGAGCTGTTAAATAATCCTTGATGATAAGACGCTATTGCTTCGTTGAAGAAATGAGCCTTCATATAATTATGTGTGGGCTTTAATCTTTAAGAAAGAGAGTGCGTCTTAGGATCAGGGAATATGCAACCGGCTGGATTATTGGCAACTACATTTTTGTTTTGTTTCAGCAAATTTTTGTAACAACTTGCTATTTACTTTTATTTTCTCTATTCTATCATAAAATATTGGCCTATGTCATATTTTGTCAGTGATAGGAGTTTTTGTTTAGTTATCCTTTCTTTAACAAAAAATATAAAAATACAAAAAAAGAAAGATTTACGTCCATCAACACCTTTGAACGTATGTTGTTGTGGGACCTTGGTCTTAAAAGGTTTTATGTGTTATTGTGAAACATATTGTAATTCCTACTACACAACACATTTTATTAAAAAAAAAAATATAAGTTATTTTGTTTTTATTGTTGCAATTAATTTGATTTAAATGCAATAATATCAAGTTACAGTAAAACTAAATTAATAAACCAAATGAATAATTAATCAAAATTAAACTAAATATTAACCACAAGAAAATGTATCACATTTAATTAAATTATTTAATATAAAATAAGTTAAGATACACGGAACAACAGTTGCCTCCAGCACGAATCGCTAAATCTAGGAATCTCTTACCGTTATTAGAGGTTTACTCTAACATTTTATGCAAGAATGATTATAAAAATAAAGAAAGAATATAATACTAATTGTAATAATCTAAAAGAACTAACTTGTATAAATTTGTTATAGAATGATAATCAGCCATGTCTCCTACTTCAATGGTTTCCTCTAAATGTTTCCATTTCTCTTAAACTACTTTATACAGCTTAACTCCAAGTTAGTTAGTAATAATTTATGCGTAGGTTTTCCAACATTTATTGCTTTTAGTAAGTTTCACTTAATATACAGCTTGACTTCAATTTTAATAGAAATAATTTATGCGTAGATTTTCCAACATTTTAATTTAATATATTCAAAGTATATAAACATTCACTATTTGTGGTTAAAAGGATTTTAATTTCCAAATTATATTTTTTCGTTTTCTATTCAATTCATTCACTATTGGTTTTTTAAATAAAACTCAAACATTTAAACCATTTTGATTTTGACAGTAATTAAACAACAATATATTTTTGTTTGATATGATAAAAATAAAACATTTGTTTATTAACTATTTATTACTGTTACCACATAATTTTAATGGTTTGCAAAACTATTTTAAATAACATTTTTCAAGCTTATTTGTTTCAACTTTTGACTACTAATTTGCAAGCCGACCAAAAATGGAATCTTTCTTTTTTTAAAAAGAGAAAATTTTTAATTTTAATTTTATTAGCTTGAAAATCAAGAAACGAGTTAGATCGAAAAAAAATGTGGTTTTTTTCTCCTTTGTTTGATTTTTTTCTGATTTGAATTTTTGTTTTCATAAGGAGAAATAAATTATAAATACAGTGATACCTCAGAAATGAGTCCACCGTTACATTGTGTTGTAATGTAAGCTGACCAGATTATTTTCAAACCAAAAGATGACATTTTTTTTAAAACAAACACCCTCCTCTCCCCAACAATCTAATGAAATAAAAATTTCGTATAAATTAAAAATTTTGTAACAAAACTGAAATTTATTATAAAATTATTGAGTATTAAAATATGCAAAATAATTAATTTCGCCAAAATCGTGCATATTTTTTTTAATTATTCATGTCCATATTTGGATGACTGACTTCTTTCAATAGGGTTTCGCTGACTTGATCGTCAATACATTTAATTGAAATTTGAGACTTTTCAGATGTCCGTATATAATATTAATAGTGTAACGATTCTACATAAAATCCTCAATTTTCGATATACAATATTTCAAAAATAAAATCAACGTCACATTATTTATAAGAAAAAGGGCCAAAACATGAAATAAAATATATCGAAACTAATTACGTAGATTTTGAAGCTTTCTGTGTAAAGAATGGATTTTCCTGGAATATACGAGAAATTAAGCAGAATTATATATAAGTGTTACGTTTTTCCAACCTTACTTCGAATTGGCCTTACTCTCAATTCGAAAAACGCAGTTCCCAAATCTCTTCAGAGTTCGATCACTGATTAGTAAGCACAAACACCAGGTTTTATTAAGTATTCAACCCTTTAATTATCCCACAACAACAGGAAACAATACAGCAAACAATATTCGTAACTAGAATATTCTTTCAACAGCTTCAAAAACTCCAACGGTTTATTGTAGAAATTTCCAGTAACACAACGTTCAAAATAATACACAAAATATTTCTACTCAATAACACTTATAACTTTATTCACAAAACTAATTTAAAAATCACTTTTATAATTTTAACTTCACTATCGTAGGTTTAAAATAAAACTAATTATTAATCTACAAGAGGCAATCGCTTATATACCATTCCGCTTAATTCTATACAATTCGAGGTCACTTTCTAGAAACCTTGAGAAAATAGTATAATATTCATAACAGTAGAATATCCATAAAATCATTCAATTTTATTTATTGTCCACCCAAGTTCTACGAAATAAAACAACAACACTATTCATTTCATTAATTTGTTGTAGTATTTTGTTGATTTCATTTTCCTGGAAGTGACCGTAATCGTCTAGATATTTCTGTAATCGTAACATAAGAAATGTCTTTTCTAAAATGAGAAAAGTTATATTTTATACTGCGATGATTTAAAATGCGACTGCGATAATGTTAATAATTTAATTGTAATGTGATTTGAAGCTATTGGTAGAATATTCTAAAAAGAAATGCTGTATTGTTTTCCTGTTCTTGTGAAACAATACTGAATTGTTGAATACTTAATAAAGTTTGATGTTTTTGCTTACTAATTAGTGATCCAATCCAGAAGGTGTTTTGGGAATTACGTTTATCGAATTGAGAGTAAGGCCAATTCGAAGTAAGGTTGAAAAATGTGACAACAGAAAATACTCTTTTAACCGAGGCGTTTGGTCCTGCTAGAGCAAAAAAGAATCTATAAGTTTTGAAATTTTGGCATAAGTAATGCATTCTGTCTCAAAATGAATGACTATTTCGACCCATCGTTGGTCATGCTCGATTTGGTTGTCATTCCACAATTACAGCTTTTGATAATCCCAATACATATTTATTTTTCTAATTTCATTCATTCATAATGCTATATGATAAAAAAGATGACAATGATGCTGATTTTTGTAGAAGATGAGAAAAAGATGACATTATTTTTAAAGATGACGATCATACGTAAAAGATGACTGTCATCTTCAAAAGATGACGTCTGGTCACCTTATTGTAATGTCCTTATATATCCAGACCATAGACGCATAACAAAACACATGTTTAATCGTAAATGTCAATAGTAAATTACAATCAATTCTACATTGATCAAAAATGACTCAAAAAATGTTACTTTAGGTTAAATCTCATCCATAGATGTTTATGGTAACTCAAGAAAGATTCAATTACACCAGCTTGTAAATGGTTTAAATTTGATTATTTTTTCGGTCAACCAAGTGTTGAAATTAAGGAGGGTGGAGAATAAAAAACATATTACATACCAAAAATATTTTTTTTTCAATAACACAAAAACTGTGCACCGCAAAGTTCTAAAAAAAATTGTAATGTTTCTTAAATTAAGTGAGCCTTCATATGACACCCCACTCGCTTGGGTCAAAAATGGTTTTTTTACTCTCCCCACACCCATTCCTTAAACACATAGAAATATAGTTATTTGAGACTTCTCTATGATTTTCATTCAAAATTTACAAATTTGCCTGTCTCTGTGAATTTTTTCAAATTTTCTGTCAATCATCGTCGGTTCTGAATTTTGCACTTTTTTGACAAATAACCAGCTTGTAAATGGTTTAAATTTGATTATGTTTTCGGTCAATCAAGAGTTGAGGGGGTTGGAGAATAAAAAACATATTACATACCAAAAATATATTTTTTCCAATAGCACAAAAACTGTGCATCGCAATGTTCTAAAAAAAAGTACAATGATTTTTAAATTAGTTGCTCTTTCAAATGACACCCCACTCGCTTGGGTCAAAAAATGTTTTTTTTGCCTCCTTTACACCGGTCCCCTAAACACACAGAAATATAATTATTTTAGATCTAGCTATAATTTTCATACAAAACTTACCAAACTTTCTAGCTCTGTGAATTTTTTCAAATTTTTCTGTCAATCTGTGTCGGAACGTAGATGGGGGGGGGGGATAACGGTCTGAATTTTGCACTTTTTCGTCCATAACTCAAAAACTGTGCACCGCAAAATTCTAAAAAAAATTGCAACAAATTTTAAATTAGGTGCTCTTTCAAGTGACACCCCACTCGCTTGGGTCAAAAAAGGTTTTTTACCCTCTTTACACTGGTCCCCTAAACACACAGAAATATAATTATTTGAGACCTCAGTAGGTAAGGCTCCACCGTGCGGTGAGAACCAAAGCCCCTATATTTCATGCATATATAATTGGTCTAGACTTAAATTGCAATAATTGTTTTAATCTTTTGTAATTGTTGTTGTAATTTGATTATTAGCATTGAATAAGAGTTAGCTTTGGTAATGATATGATTTTTGATTTTTTTTGACCTGGAAAATGTTGTACTTGAGCTAGATGATTGACCCAGAGACAGTGGACATTAAATCAAGTGGTTGTTAATCAATTAAATTACTCAACTTGACACTGAAAATATTTAGAATGCTGAAATAAGAGTATACTTATACAAAAACATGAGATAACGTCGTCTTTTGAAATGGAAAATTTTAATAAAAGAAAATACCATAAACGTAATTTTTTTAATTTATTTCAGATTTTTTCATTTACATATCCATATATATATATATATATATATATATATATATATATATATATATATATATATATATATATATATATATATATATATATATATATATATATATATATATATATATATATATATATATATATATATATATATATATATATATATATATATATATATATATATATATATATATATATATATATATATTTCTTAAAAATTTAATTTGTCAACTTAAAACTTTTATTGGTGCAATCTTCTGTTAGTACGATTTCTTCTTCATTGTTCTTGAAAATGAAGAAGTTCTCTTCCTTCACTAGTGTGGTGTAATCCTCATCATCAAATAATTTTGTGAGTTTTAATGGCATAAAAATTATATATTTTTCAGTTCGAAAACCCACTTTTCTCCAAACTTTGTGAGTATTTTTTTCACACCTTTTAAATGATAGAGGTTGTTTATCTCCATCTCTGCTATCTTTAAAAATTGCTTGGTGAAATTTGTTTTTATTTCTTTGTTGAATTTTTTCAAAAAAATGTCTTTCCTAGACATAATTTGTTGAGTTTCTGATGATGATGTGTTAAGTTCTTGATGGTGATGTAACTGTTTTTGATTTTGATGTAGTTGTTGTTGTTGAATATGATGAAGTGAAAGTCTTTTTCTCTTCAAAGGTTGCGGCACCTGACAATTTGTTGCAATAAATTCATCTAAGAAGGTTCCTGTTGTATTGTCCATTTTGTTATATTAAAGTTTAACTATATTGTTGGCTTTTTATACAAAATCATAATATTTTCAATTAATTCGAATCGACCTGCATATGAATATCTTTATAATTGTTGTTTGCAATTTGATTATTAATTTAAATTGAAATAGTTGTTTTACTGTTTTCTAGTTTTAAAACAAAATTGAAATTTCAAGAATTTATCTGTAGCGAATTTTTTTTGTTTTTGTTATGTTTAAAAAACAAATATATTATATTTAACTTTCTATTTAACTTAAATTATATGTGGGTAAATTTCTATTTGCTTTAATCAGCTAAAACTTTTGAATCTATTTTAAAAATATTCGGTGATTTTAATTTTGCAACTTTGTGTTTAACCTAATTTTATAATTTAAATCAATTTAAGAGAAATCGTATTTCATAGATATTTCTCAATTCTTTTAGTTTTTTTTTTTTGTGATGATTGAATTTAATTATTTGTTTTTCGTTACTGCTTTTTATCTGAGGAAACTAATTTGATTGTGGAGAATTTTATTTAAAAGACCTTACTGAAATTTTTATTTGTTATTTGTTTTCTTGTATTTCGAAAGAAACATGTCAAAAAAATTAATACTAAAAAGGTTTCTTACCCCACGCTTAGAAGAGAGTTTTACAATTGAATCACAACAAAACAAACATATAAAACGGTTTAATCTGCATGGGCGCGAAATAAAATTCAAAATTAAACCAGTACCAGCAGATGTTGATCCTGTTATTTGGTTTAAAGAGACGATTTTTCAAATTGTTAATCAAGTAACAAAAGATGTGATCCCAAGTGCCCAAATTGGTTTAACATTTTGTGGTGAAAGTTTTGAACATCGTGGTCCTGCATGGCTCAGTTTTCGAACAGCTAGTGAATTAAAGTTTCACCATACTTGGGATATTCTTTCAAAAGTATTTCAAAGTAATTCAGAGGGTGAGTTCACACAAAATTTGCTATGTAAAGAAGAGGTCTGTTTACAGTTTTCAAATTTCTTTTACAGGTTTAAATACAGATACTTTTTGTATTGCTGTTACATACGTCCGTCTACCATTTGGAAGAGGTAGGCCAAATAAATTTACCAACTTTATTGAGGAATGTCGACAACGGAAGGGTATAATAGTAATTAAAAACAAAGATAATTTATGTTTACCTCGTGCACTTGTCGTGTGCATTTCTAAAATCGAAAAAGAGGTAGAATATAATAAAATTTATTCGGATGCAGGAAAACTCCAAACAATCAGAGCAAAAGAATTAACACAAAATGCAGGCGTAATTGTTCCAGCACAAGGCTGTGGAATACATGAGTTAAACCTCTTTCAAAATTATTTGAGCAATTATAAAATTGTCGTATATCAGTATAACACTAAAGGTCGACAAGTTATATTTGAAGGAAATAATAACGGAAAAAAACTTAATTTGTTATTTCATGAAAATCATTATAATGTGATTGGTTCATTGGCTGCTGCTTTTTGTACGAAATATTATTGTGAAAGTTGTCATATTCCGTACTATCATAAAAATGATCACCGGTGTTCAGCAACTTGTCCTTGTTGCCAAAATTCAACACCGTGTTCCAAAAACGTTACAGAAGTTTTATGCAATATCTGTAACAGTATGTTTAGAGGAGTAAAATGTTTGGATTTTCATAGAGCATCCACATCAATTAACACAAAAAGTATTTGTGATAAAATAAAAAAGTGTTCAAATTGTTCAAAAGTTTATAAGACAAATAGACAACATATATGCAACGAACATCTTTGTAAAATTTGTCATCTACATGTTCCTGCGGAACATCTATGCTTCATTCAGCAAAATAAAACACAAAAAAAATTTACAAACTGTATATATGTTTTTTATGATTTGGAAACGAGACAGGAAAAAAATATTACTACGAAAATAAGACAACATGAACCAAATTTATGTGTCTTGGAACAACGATGCGATACATGCATTGACATCGAATCGTTAGTTTTTTGTCAATCATGTAAATTCAGGCAAAGAATTTTCAACAAAAATAATGTAATCGAAACATTGATGGATTACATAATAAAATTAAAAAAGGAATTGCGAGAAATAATTGTCATTGCTCATAATGGACAATCTTTTGATCATCAATTTATTTTAAATTATATTTTAAATAAAACTAACATTGAACCAAAACTAATTATGAGAGGCACAAAAATTATTTTGATGCTGATCGATAATGTTAAATTCATCGATTCTCTTAATTATTTTCCGATGGCACTAGCAAAGCTTTCAAAAACCTTCAATTTATCCACAGAATTGAAAAAAGGCTTTTTTCCGCATTTGTTTAACAAAGTAAAAAACGAGAACTATATTGGTACTTTGCCAGCTATGAAGTATTACAACCCAGATGTGATGAAAGAAAGTGAGAGAGTTGAGTTTTTAAAATGGTACGATGAAAATAAAAATTGTGAATTTAATATGTCAGAGGAAATAATTGAATATTGTAGCAAAGATGTAAAAATTTTGACAGAAGCATGTTTGAGTTTCAGAAAAATATTTTTACAAGAATGTAATGTTGAACCATTTTTAGAAGCAACAACAATAGCCTCATCTTACAACCTTGTGTACAGAAGAAATTTTCTTCAACCAAATACAATCGGTATTATTCCAAGAAGTGGTTATAGATTGGTCGATAATCAATCTAAAATTGCTATACAATGGCTTGTATGGGAACAAGACAGTCGAAAAATTAATTTTCAACACGCAGCAAACGGTAGAGAAAAACTAATTGGTGGAGTAAAAGTAGATGGTTATTGTGATGAAACTAAAGAAATATTTGAGTTCCATGGTTGTTATTATCATGGACATCCAAAGTGCTTAATCCACAAACGGGATACTCCTCTATATGATGACACTACTGACACTTTAAATCAAAGGTACGAAAGAACGAAAGCTAAAAATGCATATTTAAAATCTCTTGGATACACACTGATTGAAATGTGGGAATGTGAGTTTCGATGAGGAAAAACAAAAACATGTTTTATTTACAAACTCATCCTACAATTTTTACTGCTCCGCTAAGCCCACGAGATGCATTCTATGGTGGAAGAACTGGTAACGTATCTACCTATTACAAAAGTAGAACAGGTGAAAAAATAAAATACGTAGACGTCTGTTCGTTGTACCCTTGGGTTTGTAAATATGGTAAATTTCCTATAAAACATCCGAAAGTCCACGTTGGAAACTCGGTTTGCTCCGGTATCGATTTACAAAAAATAAATGGACTTATTAAATGTAAAATACTACCACCAGAAAAACTTTTTCATCCGGTTTTACCACTAAAACAAAATAATAAATTGATGTTTACGTTGTGTCAAAAATGTGGAGATCAAAAAAATCAAAATGAATTTTGCTTACACTCTGACGATGAAAGGGCGTTGTCGGGTACATGGATAATCGATGAAGTCTTAAAAGCCATCGAAAAAATTACATAATTTTACAAATTTATGAAATTTTGGAATACGAAATAGCACAATACGATAAGGTCAACAAAGAAGAAGGATTATTCACTGAAATGATGAATAAATTTATAAAAATTAAGCAAGAAGCTTCAGGTTGGCCGATAAATTACAAAACAGAATCAGAAAAACAAAATTATATTGATTTATTTTTTGATACAGAAACAATTAAACTGGAATATAAAAACATAGTAAACAATCCTGGCTTAAGATCTTTTGCTAAGTTAATTTTAAATTCATTTTGGGGTAAATTTGGTCAACAAGAAAACCAACAACAAACAGCTATTATAAATCAACCGTTTAAATTAAATGAGTTTTTAACAAATCCTTCAATAGAAGTGTGTCAAATCCTGCCAATAAACGAAGAAAATGTAATTGTGAGTTGGCAGTATAAAGATGAAGCAGTAACTTCTCTTCAAACAACTAATGTTTGCATAGCTGCTTATACAACAGCACAAGCGCGACTTCATCTTTATAGTTATCTTGAAGAGATCGGCAACAGAGTTTTATATTACGATACTGACTCAATAATTTATGTAAGTCGAAAAGGGGAATACGATCCACCTGTAGCGGATTGTATTGGAGACATGACTGATGAACTTCAATGTTACGGGGTTGATAGCTATATAACTGAATTTGTAAGCGGTGGACCAAAAAATTATGCTTTTAAGGTATATTCTACCAAGGAAAAATCGGAAAAGGTTATTTGCAAAGTTAAAGGCATTAATTTAAACTATGAAACATCTAAACAGGTGAACTTTGAAACAATTAAAAATGCAGTTCTCAATCCTCAAGATTGGGAAAATATTGTAGTGATATCTCAAAATATTACAAGGACAAGAGATCATGAAGTCAATACAGTTTCTGCTACAAAAAATTATCAACCAAAATCTGAAAAACGTAGGTTTTTAGAAGATTTCAGTTCCGTACCGTATGGATACAAAAAAATAAATACAAATCAAATGTAAATTGAACTTTCAATCATTTTGTTAAATATATAAATTATACAGTTTGAAATGGAAATTTTTTTGAAAAGCGCAAGTTGAGTACATTAATAAAATAAAATAACACTATCGCAAAAAAAAAAAAAAAGAAAAATATGCATATTGCTTTTATATTAGAAATTTCACTTGTTTTTCCATTTCAAAATTGATTGGATTATTTAATTTGCCCGCATGATATTTCTTTTTTTCTTTTTGTCTTTCATAAACATTTTTTTTGTGATAGAAAACACAGAATAAAAACTTTTTTTATTTTTCTCAATTGTATATTTATTATTTTAATTTTTAAATATATTACATGAATCTATTTTTGAATATGATCTCGCGATGAACTTGTGCCAAAATTACAGCTAAAATTGGTTCAATCTTTTTGATACGTCTTTGAAATCTGTTTCTATCACGTGCATATTCTTCATATTTTCCCCGTCGAGCAACTCTATAGGCATAATCCCACACATACATAACATGAAGGTCTAATTTATTGTTAAATGATACTTTTTTTGTTTTTAACATTATATTATTTTATTCTTTAAAATATATATGTAAATATTAAGACAATTCCTTACAGCACATCTGAAACGATTATTTGAAGGATGTACTGGACACATTGTCTTAAAATTATCAATTTTTAATAATGATGGAATGGCAAGATTTTCAATTTTAAAACTGTCAATATACTGTCCAAGGAAAAGCTTGTTTTGCTCTCCCTTTACATAAATTTTTTCAGCTTGTTCTAAATAGTGTTTAATAATTGATTTGATGTTAACATAGTCAACAGATCCACCATTCCAATTTAGTCCATTTATTTTATTGCTACAATATCGATTACTGTGTTGTGCTTCTTGACTTAGTTCTTCTTCGTGATAAGGTGGTTTGAAATGATACACGATAGGAATCAAACTTCCTTTTTCAAGTAAAGCGAGTTCTTTGACGAAATACTGTTTTTCGTTTCCTTTAAGAAATTGGAGATCAACTATAAAAACACGTTTGGTCATTGTGAGACTATATAAGAGACTGTCCAAAAAGAAAAGATTTCTTTTTATATTTGATCTCTGTTTTTATTAAAATAGAAATTTGAATAGTTAAAAGTACCCCAAAAGTTAGATAATCTTCACTATAACAATGTTATTTCATCCATTTACTATGATGGTCGCTGGGCCATCTTGTTGTGGTAAAACCACTTTTATTTTTAATTTATTAAAACATAAAAACAAAATGATTCATCCTCAAATTGAGAAGATTGTTTGGTGCAATCCCGATAAAGAAGCTGTTCCAAAAAACATTATAGGACTTGAACATTGTAATACTATTCCAGATTTTAGTGATAATCAAGAGCCCTTGACAATTATAATAGATGATATGATGTTAAATTCTCACGATAAGAATGTATGCGAATTATTTACTAGAGGTTCTCATCATAGGAATTTATCTGTAATATTTGTAACTCAAAACGTTTTTCACCAGGGAAAATTTTCAAGAGATATTTCTTTAAATTGTAAATATTTAGTACTTTTCAAAAACCCTAGAGATAAATCCCAAATACTTCCTCTAGCTCGTCAAATATATCCAAAACAGATCAAAGAATTTGAGAAAGTATATAATGAAGTAACGAACTCACCATATAGCTACATTTTAATAGACCTTACTCAAGATATTAATGATATATTTAGATTAAGAAGCGACATATTTGGAAGAAATTTTTGTTTTTGTACAAAAGACCAATTGGAGCAATTTGGTGAAGAATATGAAACGATTACAAACCAACCGACATATATTGCACCTGTTAAAAAATTCTAAGAGAAAATTTCAAAAAGTTATAATAAAACAATGTGAGCCGAATGTAATTAAAACGATCTGTGAAATAGCGTTAAATATTTTAAAAGGAAACTGTCATTTAAATAAAAAAGCGACAAATCAATTAAAAAAGTATAAAAGCGACCTAAGATCACTCATTTGTCGTAAAAAGTCGTTAGACAGCAAAAGAAAAATTATAATTCAACGTGGGGGATTTTTACCTGCTCTTCTTGGTGCAATTTTATCGGGGATAATTGGAAATTTTATAAAATGAATAGTACAACATTTAACAAAATGGTTATATTAAAACCTGAAATATATTACAAGCTAAAGCAAAATTCAGACGTTGAACTAAATGAGTTGGATAAAAATATGAAAAAAATTTTATTAAACAAAAATTTGTCCGATACTCAGAAATGGTATTTATATCGTCAGAACCTGTTTAAAATTAAAAACAAAAAAAGAAGTTTATCTAAAATCGACGGAAGAGAAATTAAAACAATGGAACCAAAAAGTACTCAAACTCGTTTCAAGTCAATCACGGAACCAAAAAGTACTCAAACTCGTTTCAAGTCAATCACGGAACCAAAAAGTACTCAAACACTTTTCCGTAAAAAACCAATCCTTAGAGAGACAGAGACTCAAACAGACGTAATTAATAAAAGAAACTATGAAATGCAATTTCCTGAGGAAGAAATATATGAGAATGAGGATGATGAAGTATTTGATAATCGAGTTCGAGAAAATATTTTCCAAAAAGCACCTGAGTCTGACAACGAAATTGACGAAGAAGTTCAAGACAAAATTTTAGCAAAAGCTCTATCTGCTACATCAGCTGGTGAGCGTATTAGAAAACGAAGAACAACTCCAAATCAAAAGTTTCAAACATTTGAAACTGAGTCTGGAGACGTTATAACAGTACCTTTTGATAGTCCAAGTCCGCCAAAAAAGAAAGAAAAGCATATAAATGGCGGGGAATTTACAACACCTACAAAACGAATTTTGCGATCAGGTCAAGCGGGTGATAGTCAAACAAAAATTAATTTTCCAAAGCGTAAGAAAACATGGGCGAAATACAACTAAAAGACGAATTTTATGTTACTTTACTTAGTGATAATTCAATGAATTACTATCCCGATAATACTTTATCAGCTTTTGCAAATGTATTGAATAATCCGATAAGATGTGAAGACTGGAAAGTTGGTCTGTCAGAAATCTACGTAAATGATTTTCTACCAAATAACTACTTGGAAAAGTGGCGCAAGGGTATTAATGTTTTTATAGGAGTTAACTCTACAATTAAGGCTGGCATCGGAACGACTTACATTCCAGATAATGCGGGCGAATTGTGTGATTGGAAATCTTTTTTGTTACCATATCTATAAAATATAAAATCATTTAATGGTTACTCTAAAAAAGAAGTTGAGCGTGCACTAATTTGGGAAATATTTGATTTCATATCTGTGGACTCCAATTATATGGCTCCATCTCCTCCAACATCGTCAGAAAAACTGACTCATGAAACTGAATATATTAAAATATGCATAAATCAACCACGAATAGTAATAAACTTAATCGCAAATCACAGCTATACCCTGCAGGAATTATTAAAATCGTGTTTCGATCAGATAACTGTGAAAAATAAAGATTTTAAAAAGCATAAACCAAGAGTCTTAGAGTTATTTAAAACTTTTCTGCAAAATTTATCGTTGATACCAGTTATTAAACTAGAAATGCTTTTTGTATATACTGATATTATTGAGCCAAATATGGTGGGCGGAAATACTGTGAGATGTTTAAGAACAATAAACATAAAAAAAAACTTTTTAAAAAAAAATAGAACCGACTTCCGAAAAAACAAAAGAGGCACAAAAAAGTGAAAAATAACTCAATTGTTGCTTTTAGAAACAAAAATACGTTACATTTTGATTAATTAAATTTAATTATACCTTACTATAGACAAAAAAATTACGCTATTATACAAAGTTACTATATTAAAATAGTTACTTTTTATTATAATTATTATAGTTATTATAGTTGTTATAATAGTTATAATATTTTAAAAGTTATTTGTAGTACAAAACTGTTCGAAGTCGGTGCCACATTGACGAAAAACCGACTAACATGTCTCGGGCTTGGCACCGATTTCCAACAGTTTTGTACTACAAATAACTTTTAAAATATAATAACTATTATAACAACTATAATAACTATAATAATTATAATAAAAAGTAACTATTTTAATATAGTAACTTTGTATAATAGCGTAATTTTTTTGTCTATAGTAAGGTATAATTAAATTAAATTAATCAAAATGTAACGTATTTTTGTTTCTAAAAGCAACAATCGAGTTACTTTTCACTTTTTTGTGCCTCTTTTGTTTTTTCGGAAGTCGGTTCTATTTTTTTTTAAAAAGTTTTTAGTGTAGTCATAAAGCAAATGTCGGCTAGAAAGCGTTTTAAAAGTAATAACTTCAAATACCGGAAAAACTTTCATCAGTGACAATCTATTAATTATGGTTTTATGATTTTTTGCACAAACGGCATACACATTACCCGTCATAGAAAATTATTTACGATAATCTCGACAAGCATAGCAATATATTACTGCCCACAACAAACAAACAGAATAATATGTTTTGACGAAATCAACGAAAATGCATAAAAAATATGGTTTTTTCCAATTTTCTGAATAACGGTATTTTTCACATCATAGAAAAAATTATGGGACCCTCTGTGAATAAACCCAAATAGAACACAATTTAAATCATCCAAATCGAACGAGCCGTTTTTGAGAAATCGGTGTACATACATAAAAAAAAAATATTGCGACGCTGATGCATAGGCTGACTTCACCACAGCTCTGGAAACATAGTGTTCTGGATATATAATGAGCTAATATCCATAAAATACTTTAATTAAAAGCTAACCAATATTATGGACTTCGTAGTTCTAATAATAAAAATATTAAAGCAGGCAGTAGTATTCCAACAAACATAAATTCTGTTGTACGAAAAAAAGTAAAAAAAATTTTATCGGAAGTGTCAAAGCGGAAGTTAGGATGCAGAGCTGTTGTAAACTTTACTAGATGGGTATGTACCAAATTTCATCCAACTCGATTATTAGGTACAGAAGTTATTGAGCTTCCAAAATAACAGGTGCTTGGAGGACCCCCCACCACTTTGTTCACTATCGCTAAAAAAACTAATCAGTTCCTTGCCATACATATTTGCATCTTTTTGCAAAGTGTAATCAAAATTACTTAACGAACGAATGTTGTATGTTTCCAACAAACATTGAAACAATAAACAGGTGTTCGGGAGGACCCCACCACTTATCCCAATATTGTCCAACAACTAGTGAATTCTTTGTCAATAAAGTCTTTATCTTTTTTCAAAGTGCCATTAAAATTGATTAATGAATGAAATCTGTATGCTCCCAACAAACTTTAAAAACCAAGTGTAAAAAGTCAGCAGTTGTATGGTAGATCCCCCGCCACTTTGATCAATGTGTCCCGAAAGATGATAATTATCTTCTTACACTAATTGAAATTTTTCCATAAGTTTTATCATAATCACTTCATTATTGTAGGCTGTAGTGTGCATAAAGATACTGAAAAAACTGCCAACAAGTAAAAAAAATTTTTTTTTACCGGAAGCAAAAAACCGGAAGTTGGGATGCAGAATTTTTGTAAATCATACTAAATGCTTATGTACAAAGTTTCATCCAATTCGATTATCAGGTACAGATGTTATTGAGCTTTCAAAAAAACAGGTGCTCCAGGGACCCCCCACCACTTTGTTCACTTTCGCTCAAAAACTAATCAGTTCTTTGCCATACATGTTTGCATCTTTTTCCAAAGTGTCATCAAAATTCGTTCACGAACGAATGCTGTGTGCTCCCAACAAACATTGAAAAAAGTGTGACACATTAAACAGGTGTTCGGGAGGACCCCCACCACTTATTCCAATATTATCCAAAAACTAATCAGTTCTTTGTTACTTAAGTCTCTATCATTTGCCAAAGTGTCATTAAAATTGAATAATGAATGAAGTCTGTATGCTCCCAACAAACTTAAAAAACAAAGTGTGAAAAGTCAGCATTTGTATGGTAGACCCCCCACCACTTTGATCAATGTGTCCCAAAACATGATAATTATCTTTTCACACTAATTGGAACCCTATTCCATAAGTTTCATCATAATCACTTCATTATTGTAGGCTGTAGTGTGCATAAAGACACTGAAAAAACTTCAAAAAAGTACAAAAAAATTTTTTTTACCGGAAGTGAAAAACCGGAAGTTGGGATGCAGAACTATTTTAAACCGTACTATATACTCATGTACCAAGTTTCATCCAATTCGCTTATCAGGTACAGAAGTTATAGAGCTTTCAAAAAAACAGGTGCTCCAGGGACCCCCCACCACTTTGTTCACTATCGCTCAAAAACTAATCAGTTCTTTGCCATACATGTTTGCTTCTTTTTCCAAAGTGTCATCAAAATTCATTCACGAATGAATGTTTTATGCTCCCAACAAACATAAAAACTTTGTGGAAAAAACCACCTGTTGTATGGTGGACCCCCCAACCCTTTATCCAATGTGCTCCAAAAGCTGATAAAATCTTTCTCATGCTATTTAAAAGCTTTTCGCAACGTTTCATGAAAATCGATCGGTAATTGTAGGCTACAGTAGGGATAAACACCTGAAAAAAAAACTTTTTAACCGGAAGTGACAAACCGGAAGTTGGTATGCAGAAATATTGGAAACAGTATTAAAACCTTATATACTAAGTTTCAATAAGATCATAGCTCGAGATCAGAAGTTATTCAAGATTTAAACTTAGAGGTGTTCGGGAGACCCCCCGCCATTTTGTCCAAATTTAAAATGAATCCAGATCTTCTATTTTCAAGTGAACCTGTATCATTTGCCAAAGTTTCATCAAGATCCTATGCAGAAAACTCAGCCACCCACCCACCCACCCACCCACCCAACCACCCACCCACCCACACACAGACGTACAACAAAATTTTTATTGGCTATTTGGATAGAGGATGGTCCAAAACAAAAGAAAAAACAAAATTTGGGGTATGTAAGATTTTTTTTTTTCACGATAGATTGCATTACTTCACACAATTTAAAATTGTGGGGAAGTAAAAATCTTTGTTAACTTAAAAGTGTTATGTTTGAAGGGAGGGGATCAGTTGCAAATTTTGAAGATGATCTAAATGGTTCACACCAATAGATCCATAATTCATTCGATTTATTTCGTGAAAAGGGTCAATAAACTTGATAAAATAATTAATTTCATGCTATCTTTTAGTTTTCCCAACCATAGTATTTTAAGCAATTGATCATTAACAACAGTTGAAGTTCCGGCTCTTTCTTCAAGGTGGCGATACAAGTTACACAAAATGGACATTTCAGAAATCTTTTGAAAAATCAATACAAGTGAGGGACACTTGTTGACGACCTACGTGCATATATGGAACATATACGATAAAAGGCAAATTTGCAACTCCTTATAATCTTAAGTAACACAAAACCCGTTATATTGTTCAACAAACCCCATCCGCCGATTTTCTAACATTAGATTGTTAGATTTGTTTCGTGGGGTTGGTTAATTTTAATTATGTCTTGAGAATTCGAAAGTTCTGTGAGTCTTTACTTTTAAGTCCCAATTTGTTAAATTTTGACTTTGGCGACTTTCTCAAATAACAAATTTAAGCATAAATTTTCTTGAAGTTTGCATGTAATTTGAAGTACCTTTTCTGATATGGTTACATCTCATCAATATGATATGTGATCCTTTTGTTTTCGTTTTACCTGCCTATTGCACCCACTATAAAGCAAAAATTCTGAATGTCATTAAACCATTTTTGGAAATTTGCCTTTTTATCGGATTTTACTGCCTCTTACTTTGATTATTTATTATTCTGATTATTCTTATCTCATTTAATTGTTTGTTACTAGAGGGTGTAGCTATACATATTACTTTTTTTTATTCCACTCAACAATTAATAAAACTATCGTTTAATATGTAAGATTATTACGATTGATTATACATTTCCTAACAGACCACTCCATACTAATGAACCGTTTATATTATTGTATTATTGTCAATCTTATAACCCAAGAAAAAAAGTAATAATAATCACAGAAAACAACAAACTAGTATTGCTACTTAGAAAAATATTAGTTCAGTTCTGTTCTTTATTATTTGAATCAGTCACGTACAATTGAGAAAAAAAAAACATGATTCTATTTTATGCCATCTAGTGGTAATTATTTCATATGTGAGCATACTCGAAAATATGATTTTGTTTTCATTTTCCTTTTGAAGTTCTTCAATTCTTAAGTGAATATGGTTTATGTTCATCTCTTAGAAATGAATAAAAATAATAATAATAATGGAATGGTTTTTTTCCTGATTGGCTAGCACTTCTATGGATCGGAGTATCATTAAACATTAAACATGAAGAAAAATAATTTTACTTTCCATTTTTTCGTTCAAGCGCTTGTTGTTATATCTTATTATGCGTAATATAAAATGAATGTTCAAAGAGACACTTGGATAAGAAATTATAAATATTATTTACATATTTAAACTAAATGAAAGATTTCAATATTAGCTTTTATAAAAATATCATGTGCTCTTGCAACGGTTTTTCCATGCGATCTGTAGTTCATGTTTAGTTAGTTTAAGTCTTCCGATGGCACTGGTCTCCTTTGACAATATTACATACAGGATCCATTTATTCATCTTGCAGCTTCCTATACTGCTTGACCGCTATTTTGGTAAACATTAATTGACATTCTTACTACCAATACCCCTGATATGCATATAAGTAACTTATATAGTATGATAATAATTCTACTTCTTAATTTACAGAATACAATGCAAGTAGTTCAATAATCGCTGTTTATTACTTCGGTCTGAAAGACCTAAAAGTATTACATTCATGAGCCAAAAGTGAAATTCTTACCCCCACTTTTTTCGGCATTTTTCGACGTTTTAGGACCTACTGATTCTAAAAAAGCAAAAAAAAATGTATGTCTGTCTGCCGTATGTCCGTCATTACCTACGCTGCAGGGAAAACCGCTGAAGGGATTTCAAAATTTTTTTTGGCGATTTTGCATATTTTCTGATTCGTAAATAAAATAAACATAGTAAGTTTCGTTTACAAATCATAGGTCGGTAAGTAATTACTTACCCATGATGCAGACGGAAAGAAATTACTTACCGGTAAGGAAGACCTCTGGGTGTGAATAAAAACGAGTTTTATTTACATAATTGTGTACGTCTATTTACTAGCTTCAAATTTAAATAATATTCTTTTAAAAATATTGCAAATTAAAGATTTAAAAGCAATTTATTTTGAAAAAATATTCGATGAAAATAAGTTTTGCTACAAAAAAACCTATAGAATTATGATGAAACGCAAAGCTTAGTATTTTGAAATGACATTTTAAGAAATTTTCTTTAAAACATTAAAACTTGAATTGTGTGAATGAATTTTATTATTTAAATAATTTTAATTAAATTTTTATTGATCGTGCAAAAAATGTAATAAGCATTTTGGGCATTAAGAGTATTACCGATTTTGGATATATTAGAGATCTCGACTTCGTCTCGATCTCTGAAAACTTGATTACTCGATTACTTAAAAACTCGATTACTTGAAAAAATGAACTACTAATTATAAATTAAATGCAAATACTTTACAAATTGTGGTAGGCATTAGGCATTATTCTGTGTCAAAATGAATTGAAATATTTAATTATAAAAATCAATTTTTTCTTTAAATAAAAATGTTTCTTTTTATTAAAAGCGTGCGGTGATATATATATTAGACCGAGAGCCCGCGACGGCCAGACCTTCGTTATTTTATAAAAGCTGAAAGTTTTTCTGTGCATACCCCCTACTCAGGTATGAACGACTAGCGACATATGAAGTTTGGATCACGGTGGCTTTGGCAGGGAGCAGGTAACAAAGGGGCCTCCAATGTTTCGTGAAAGTATAAAAGGTAATTTTTTTATATATTCTTCGGGATAGTATTAGAAGTCACATCACCCATTGCCAGACACCTACTATCGTGATAACCCCCTGCCGGACACCCTTAAACTTTAACAATTGATAATGTTTAAGGGTGTCTGGCAGGGGGTTACCACGATAGTAAGGGTCTTGCAATGGGTGACGTGACTTCTAATACTACCCCGAAGAATATATAAAAAAATTATCTTTTATACTTTCACGAAACTTTGAAGGCCCCTTTGTTACCTGCTCCCTGCCAAAGCCACCATGATCCAAACTTCATATGTCGCTAATCGTTCCTACCTCAGTAGGGGGTATGCGCAGAGAAACTTTCAGCATTTATAAAATAACGAAGGTCTGGCCGTCGCGGGCTCTTACTCTATATGAAAATCCATTACCGTACGCTTCTTTTTACTTACCGCACGCTATTTGAAATAATCAATTTACATGTTATGGATAGTGTGATGTAATTTATAATTTACTGTGATAGGAGTAGAAAAATAAATTAACGAAAGTTAATAAAAAGACCATTAATCAAAAACTTTATATATCATAGTTTTTACAATCCCATTAATTTCTAGTAACATAGATTTGTGTGTTTTCTATAAGCTAGAATGTTTAAATTTAATCCTAAGAACTAAAACAATTATAAACTCTTTTCAAATATACAATATGAACAACATAATCTTAAATCTATTTTGTTTTGCTTGGAATATTCTCAATTTTTGTTATTCGAATAGAACAGAATACAAATTGAAATATTTTAAATTGCTAAAAACAAAAAAAAAATAAGTACAAAATTTTCCAGGAAATCATGTTCAGTATAAATATATATCTTTATTGTTCTTATAAATTGATGACTAATATTAACCCTGTTTGTGCTATGAATTGGAATTGAACTATGAATTGGACAAACAGTCCAAGCATAAATAACATATGAAGGATGTTTGGTTGACGCTAATGTACGTTAACAGAACAACGCATTGAGCTGGCTTCTTTCAAACACATTTATACATATTTGTGATTTCTATACTAGATTGAGGCTTAAACTGCTCAAATTAAAAATCGTATGTCTAACTGTCCAGTTATCAACCATTCTCTCAAATCTCTATATGTGCACTAACATGGTATCTAATTCAAAACACATCAAATCCATAAAATTAAAAAAACATTTTCAAAATAAACAAAATGCAATCAAAGATTTTCCAAGAAAAAAGAAAATCGGTATTCTGGTTTTTATCCATAAAATATAATCTTCGAGAGGATACTTAAAGTTGCATTTCCATTTGCTTTTATTTTTAATGTTCAATAACATAATTTTCGCAATTTTTATGCAAGAATTGTAAGGAAATGAAAATATTTTTGCAAAAGGCAAAATGCAACAGTTTTGTTAATATGAAAATGGAATATAAAATAACGAGAATGGTATAGTTCAGATTCTAAGAAGATGAAAATCTAAAGTAAAAATGTGATAAGAAATGAAATGATTTTTATATAAGAAAATATAGTTGAATTGGATGAATAATAAATAGTTTTGTTTGTTTGCTATAATAGAACTTTGATGAAAAGTAAGATAAGAAATATTTATCAGAGCATTGTCTGATGGTTGGCATAAAAAATATGTTTTTCCTATTGTAGATATTGATTTATATAAGAAAATCGTTTTAAAATCTACCTTGCCAAAAAAAATAGATATTACACAAAAGCAGTTGGTGCCTATTTATTTAGGGTAAAAAGAGGTTTTTCAATTATTGTCTAGGTTGTGTCTAGCTCATTTATCAATGAAAGTTACAATACATCAGGATATAAGATCACCATAATCTGGTTTTCCGCTTGAACGCTGTTCTATATTCGTTTGCAGTCTATGGTATCAGCTCAGCTCCAGGAACTGTAAATTAGTCGAATTTAAATGTTACACAAATTTGAATCTTGCAGTACATGGAGGGATAAATTTTTATCAGGTCTACAGACGTAACAACTCCACGTACTGCAGTCCCTGATATTGGCTTATGAGTTATCGTGAGATATCACGTCCTCTTATTTTATTTTTATTTCCTCTATTTCATCATGAAATATTGGTCTATATCGTATCATATTGTGTGCTAGGATTTATTGTTTAGTTATTTATTATTTAAAAAAATATAAAAAACAAAACTAAAAAATGGCGTCTATCAACACCTTAAGACCCATTTTGTTGTGGGACCTAGGCCTTAAGAGATTTTATATGTTGCTATGATACATATTATAATTCTGACTACACAACACATTTTATTAAAAAAAATATTACTAGTTCATATCTATATCGAAATCCATTTATACCATAGCAAAGATATATAACTTGAGCAACTTCGTTTTGACGTGAATCTCCCAGTTATTCAGTATATGTAGTATACGCTCTATCAGTTTATCCTTTCTGATTAAAGTTAATGTCGAACTATCTTGGCACTAATGACTAAAGACATCGACTATAGAACGGATACACAATCTCTTAAAAGTTTTTTGTGGACTTATTTGTGCCCAGCTAGTTCCGTCGAAAAAAGAGAAACGTTGTGACAGAAAAAAGAGAAACAAAAGTTACTTTTAAAAAAAAAATTTAAAATTTGTTTTTGGTTAAATCGAACATTATTTCGTAAATTTGATCATACAATAACAATTGTTATATTGATTGATGAATCAATCAAGGCTCATTGGTGGATTAATAATCAAGGTTTTATTTCCAATATTTCAAATTTTAGTTGACATTAACATTTTGTGGAAATTTAATTAAATTAGTTTAACTCAAAAAAAAGTTGTTAAACTTTTCGTCATCTTTTAAAGATAACGGGTTTTGGTCAGTAAATTTCATCTTAAAACAATCGGATATAATACGCAGGCTTCTTATGTATTTTCATTATCAATGGCAATATTCAACGGGAATTCAATATGTTGCGGTTATAGAGTAGCAGATACGAACATGTTCACCATTAGCAGTGAGTAAAATTTTTCTTTATTATTCAAATATAGCTTGTTTGGGAAGTGGTCCTGTAAAACAGTAACATCAATAACAAGAATACAAGGTATTTCAACAACATTGAATGAGTGTAAAACAAAGTAAATAAATATAGTATAAAACTTCCTTCGATGGCAGTAGTTAATGATCCATTTTTGCATTCTATTGACCATAATTGTGGTATTTTTTTTTGATAATCATAATTTGCAACTATCCCCTAAACGATGACGCAACTGCTGTCTAATATTAAATAATTACTTATGATCAGCTATCACCTGTAAATTGGCGCAACTATTGCATTATATTGATTTTTGGTATTACTTATGTTTAACTATCGCCTGTACATTGGCGCACTTATTGCGTAATATTGAATTTGTTTAAGCGCATCAATTACCTGTACCCTGGGGCAACTATTTTTATTTTAAGTACTATAGGTTACTTAATATTGGTTAGAGAGAAAAAGCGTAAAGCATGAGATCAAACATGAACGTCAAATATTTCAATTTTTAGTTTTACATGTAATGAATATATACTAAAATAATGTGTAAGACGGTCTGGGTCCCTGCGCCTTAGAGGTCTACAGAGTCCAATGTCCTTACTTATTCAAATCCGTTCTCTGGTTAATGTTGTTTGCGTGCAATTCTGCATTTGTTCTGGGTTTGAAAATACCTTCTCAAATCCGCAAGACTGGAGCTAGTCGGAATTAAACTTCGCAAGGTACGCAGTTCCCCTAATGGTTCTGATAATGATTGCTCTACCAGGATCAATGTTCATTACAAATTTGAACTATAAAATAAGAAAAGAGACTTGTAGAGAATTGGACTTTTATAAAAAATATACTGAATACTGTCCAAAGGAATCTCTTATTTTATCACAAAATATATATAAACTAATAAATACATGACGAAAATAATTTAACAGAACAAAAATAAAGTGACAAAAATCATATAAATTAAAAAACATAAGCTTACATTATTGAATGTTCATCCGCTGTAAATTGACGTTTCACTTGTTCCAAATTATAATCTACCGTTGCTGAATGATTACAATATTGAGCCATCTCGCCACATAATTTAAAATCCTTATCAGTTTCATTTTCATCCATAAACATTTTTTTGCGACTTCTACATAATTGCCAAGGACTTCAGCACTTGTAACCATTTTTAACATTATAAATTTACCACTCGTTTGCGCAGTGGCATTATCGTAACCAATAAAGTTTTACTGAGGTGCGATTATTGCTAGTTGAAAACTTTTTTTACCACTCGTTTTATAAATTGCTTTAGTGTTATCATTCTCATTATTTCTGTTAAATAAGTTATGGATCTTCAAAGTTGAACACTTTTACTAACTGAATTTCTAGATTACTAATCCAGAGGACTAATCAACAGAATCAATAGTTATTTCCAATCTTATTTTTTGATAACAAATCAATTTAACTTTATTGGCTCAACAAAAAAACATAACTCAATTCTCAATATTCTATACAAAAATTAAAATTAAATTAATCACATTATAACACAAACAATTTTTTTAATTGAAATTAAACTAAGGCACATCACACGTAAAATGTATTAATTATTTGTGTTAATTTTACGTGATCTGCCGACAACAACTTACTATATATAGTAAGATTTTTCAGTATTTTGTTTCTTTTTCTGTTTTCCTTCTCATTGTACAAAAATTAATAATTTCTCCTTCCAAATATCATCCAAACAAAAATCTATTCAAACGATAAAATATTCACTTCCAGCAATTTTTATTATTTACAAATGCACAAAACTGTATTCTATCTATAACATTATGACCAAGCTTTACATAACTAAAAATTTCTATGCAGACACAAACATGCATTACTAATTAGTATTGAGTGCAATCATCTAAAAAAATGGGAAAATATTATTGCTGTATATAAATGCTTTTAAGTCTGCTTCATTTTAATGGGCCGGAATTGAAATAAATTGACAAATTATTAGCAAATTTCTTAATATATGAACATTCTTGCTTTTAGAGAAATATTCAAAACAGCCAGTCGTTACAGACTTTATTACTACGCCACTGAAAATTTGCACAAGAGAAACAGGTATTCTCCTTTATTAAATCTACCAACCCAACAACTCATTCTACCCCGCCTCCACCGTCAATTATTCACTTATTTTTCTAAATTGATCTAATAACCTAATCCGAAAAAATAAATGCTTCCGAGAAAAAAAGCAGAAATACAAACAATATATGATAGATCAACATCTGCAGAATGCTATCCAATTCGAATATTAGGGTTTATACAAAAATAGTAGAAATACATTCTGATCTACGTTAAAGTTTGTAATCTTCTGACTTCAGTTATAAACTGAGTCAAGCCGAATTTTGGATAATAAAATGTTAAGGTGAATGTAAATATGTAATAAATTATACAAGAGTTGATATGTGAATAATAAACGCACGGCAAATGTTGAATAACTAAATGATGGCACGTTGATATTTGTAATAAAATATTGATCAATATCAGTTGAAGTTCGAAAAATACCATGTGAGCCTACCAACGTGGATATTGAATAGAGGAATACTAGGATGTTAAATAATGATACTTTAAGGTTGGAGTAATAAAAGCTTAGCTTTATCTACCTTTTTCGATAAAATTAAAAAATAATTATTTTTTCCCTATTTATAATTCTAGAGCCTTTTATTTAGGTTCACTATTTATTTCTTTTTTATATTATTTTAACTATTATTATTTAAATTAACTTATCGATACTAAAAATACTTTTAGAATTATTTCTTTGATTTTCTATATTCTGTTATTGCGTCTCCAATGGATGAAAGCTATACCGAATTCGCATTTTGATGGTTTAATTATTAATCCGTTTTTGTTTTTCTATACAAACAAGCGTTTAGGTGATCCTGGTGTAACATCAATGTACACGTAGATGAAATTCATACCGTTTGTGAATTTGCCCATTAAGTTTTGGACCGTTTGTGCTGTGTTTTTAAGATCATATGGCATTCTTGTTAACTCAAAAAGTCTAAACAGTAAAGGGTGTATGTAGGTAAGCACGCACGAGGTCTATTTTAGAAAATACAAGCAGATGTTAAAGTTAAGTGAAAAATTGTGGATGCAAGGAAGCGGTATCTATATTGTACAGTAATCGCGTTTAAACGGCGTTAGTTACTCATGACCACCAATCGTTGTTGTCTTTTTTGGATACTAGGTGTAAGTGTGAAGCAGGGCAAGATAAACTCCATCTGAATAACCCTAATAGTAGCATATCTTTGAATTCCATTCTAGTTATTTTATGCTTGGCTGTACCTAGACGTCTAGGTCGAAAAACAGTTAAACGGTTCTGTGTTACTATTATGTGCACAACTGAATGTTTAGCAGGATGGTCGTAGTGAACAGGTTCCATAATAGTTGGGTTTTGACGTACAAATTGCCTGTATGGGCCTTTGACTACAAAAATACGTGAAATCATATTAGCTAAAACATCTGTATCAAGAGTGTTAGCGGATAAATTAGTGTTTGTATCGAGAAAGCGAGTGTGCTTTAAATCAACAATTCGAACTTCACCAAAAAATCGGCAACAATGAATGGGTTGGTTACATGACACCACAACAAATGAGCGTTAAAAATCATGACGTATAGACGTAGGTCTACGTGTGATAATCAAGTACCGTATGTGGTTATCGTTTATCCATTCGACGCGATTAATTTTTTCGCCGACTCATTTATTAGATTATTATAAAGAGTTTTGATGCAACAGAAACGTCTGCACCGGTATCAATTAAAAAATTAAGTTTATCTTTGAACACCTAGTTGGTTTGTCAATATCGACTAACTAACTTTCACATTTTTTGGCTCGTTCTTTGAATTTGCGATGGTGTCAACCAATTTTCTGTGTTTTGTCGAGACTTGTTGCAACTGTTGGAACGAAAGCTATAAAAAATATTGCGACGCTGATGCATAGGCTGACTTCACCACAGCTCTGGAAACATAGTGTTCTGGATATATAATGAGCTAATATCCATAAAATACTTTAATGAAAAGCTAACCAATATTATGGACTTCGTAGTTCTAATAATAAAAATATTAAAGCAGGCAGTAGTATTCCAACAAACATAAATTCTGTTGTACGAAAAAAAGTAAAAAAAATTTTATCGGAAGTGTCAAAGCGGAAGTTAGGATGCAGAACTGTTGTAAACTTTACTAGATGGGTATGTACCAAATTTCATCCAACTCGATTATTAGGTACAGAAGTTATTGAGCTTCCAAAATAACAGGTGCTTGGAGGACCCCCCACCACTTTGTTCACTATCGCTAAAAAAACTAATCAGTTCCTTGCCATACATATTTGCATCTTTTTGCAAAGTGTAATCAAAATTACTTAACGAACGAATGTTGTATGTTTCCAACAAACATTGAAACAATAAACAGGTGTTCGGGAGGACCCCACCACTTATCCCAATATTGTCCAACAACTAGTGAATTCTTTGTCAATAAAGTCTTTATCTTTTTTCAAAGTGCCATTAAAATTGATTAATGAATGAAATCTGTATGCTCCCAACAAACTTTAAAAACCAAGTGTAAAAAGTCAGCAGTTGTATGGTAGATCCCCCGCCACTTTGATCAATGTGTCCCGAAAGATGATAATTATCTTCTTACACTAATTGAAATTTTTCCATAAGTTTTATCATAATCACTTCATTATTGTAGGCTGTAGTGTGCATAAAGATACTGAAAAAACTGCCAACAAGTAAAAAAAATTTTTTTTTACCGGAAGCAAAAAACCGGAAGTTGGGATGCAGAATTTTTGTAAATCATACTAAATGCTTATGCACAAAGTTTCATCCAATTCGATTATCAGGTACAGATGTTATTGAGCTTTCAAAAAAACAGGTGCTCCAGGGACCCCCCACCACTTTGTTCACTTTCGCTCAAAAACTAATCAGTTCTTTGCCATACATGTTTGCATCTTTTTCCAAAGTGTCATCAAAATTCGTTCACGAACGAATGCTGTGTGCTCCCAACAAACATTGAAAAAAGTGTGACACATTAAACAGGTGTTCGGGAGGACCCCCACTACTTATTCCAATATTATCCAAAAACTAATCAGTTCTTTGTTACTTAAGTCTCTATCATTTGCCAAAGTGTCATTAAAATTGAATAATGAATGAAGTCTGTATGCTCCCAACAAACTTAAAAAACAAAGTGTGAAAAGTCAGCATTTGTATGGTAGACCCCCCACCACTTTGATCAATGTGTCTTAAAACATAATAATTATCTTTTCACACTAATTGGAACCCTATTCCATAAGTTTCATCATAATCACTTCATTATTGTAGACTGTAGTGTGCATAAAGACACTGAAAAAACTTCAAAAAAGTACAAAAAAATTTTTTTTACCGGAAGTGAAAAACCGGAAGTTGGGATGCAGAACTATTTTAAACCGTACTACATACTCATGTACCAAGTTTCATCTAATTCGCTTATCACGTACAGAAGTTATAGAGCTTTAAAAAAAACAGGTGCTCCAGGGACCCCCCACCACTTTGTTCACTATCGCTCAAAAACTAATCAGTTCTTTGCCATACATGTTTGCATCTTTTTCCAAAGTGTCATCAAAATTCGTTCACGAACGAATGCTGTGTGCTCCCAACAAACATTGAAAAAAGTGTGACACATTAAACAGGTGTTCGGGAGGACCCCCACCACTTATTCCAATATTATCCAAAAACTAATCAGTTCTTTGTTACTTAAGTTTCCATCTTTTTCCAAAGTGTCATTAAAATTGAATAATGAATGAAGTCTGTATGCTCCCAACAAACTTAAAAAACAAAGTGTGAAAAGTCAGCATTTGTATGGTAGACCCCCCACCACTTTGATCAATGTGTCCCAAAACATGATAATTATCTTTTCACACTAATTGGAACCCTATTCCATAAGTTTCATCATAATCACTTCATTATTGTAGGCTGTAGTGTGCATAAAGACACTGAAAAAACTTCAAAAAAGTACAAAAAAATTTTTTTTACCGGAAGTGAAAAACCGGAAGTTGGGATGCAGAACTATTTTAAACCGTACTATATACTCATGTACCAAGTTTCATCCAATTCGCTTATCAGGTACAGAAGTTATAGAGCTTTCAAAAAAACAGGTGCTCCAGGGACCCCCCACCACTTTGTTCACTATCGCTCAAAAACTAATCAGTTCTTTGCCATACATGTTTGCTTCTTTTTCCAAAGTGTCATCAAAATTCATTCACGAATGAATGTTTTATGCTCCCAACAAACATAAAAACTTTGTGGAAAAAACCACCTGTTGTATGGTGGACCCCCCAACCCTTTATCCAATGTGCTCCAAAAGCTGATAAAATCTTTCTCATGCTATTTAAAAGCTTTTCGCAACGTTTCATGAAAATCGATCGGTAATTGTAGGCTACAGTAGGGATAAACACCTGAAAAAAAAACTTTTTAACCGGAAGTGACAAACCGGAAGTTGGTATGCAGAAATATTGGAAACAGTATTAAAACCTTATATACTAAGTTTCAATAAGATCATAGCTCGAGATCAGAAGTTATTCAAGATTTAAACCTAGAGGTGTTCGGGAGACCCCCCGCCATTTTGTCCAAATTTAAAATGAATCCAGATCTTCTATTTTCAAGTGAACCTGTATCATTTGCCAAAGTTTCATCAAGATCCTATGCAGAAAACTCACCCACCCACCCACCCACCCACCCACACACAGACGTACACCAAAATTTTTATTGGCTATTTGGATAGAGGATGGTCCAAAACAAAAGAAAAAACAAAATTTGGGGTATGTAAGATTTTTTTTTTCACGATAGATTGCATTACTTCACACAATTTAAAATTGTGGTGAAGTAAAAACCTTACAGTGAAACACAGAACCTCCTTCTTTTTGGAAGTCGGTTAAAAAATGCATACGAAGTAACGGAAAAAGAACTTGTTAATATCCACTATTTTGCTGTTGAGAAAAATTTTTTTGATAATATTTCTATTAACAGGTCGTTCAATAAGTCCGTAGGATAAGTAAGAAAAAAACAACATTTTGACAAAACTCGATTTTTTTATTCAACATAGTTGCCTTCGAGGGCGATACAACGAGTATAGCGATTTTCCAACTTTTCTATACCACTTTTATAGTACGATTTCTCTTTCTCGTCAAAATAGGCCTCAGTTTCAGCGATTACTTCATCATTGGACTTAAATTTCTTTCCAGCAAGCATTCTCTTGAGATCTGAAAACAGGAAAAAGTCGCTGGGGGCTAAATCTGGAGAATATGGTGGGTGGGTAAGCAATTCAAAGCCCAATTCATTTAATTTTGCCATCGTTTTCATCGATCTGTGACACGGTGCATTATCTTGGTGAAACAACACTTTTTTCTTTTGCAAATGTGGCCGTTTCTTTGCGATTTCAGCCTTCAATCGATCCAAAAGTTCACAGTAATACTCGCTGTTGATGGTGGTTCCTTTTTGGAGATAGTCGATGAATATTATTCCGTTCGTATCCCAAAATACAGGCGCCATCACCTTACCGGCCGACTGTTGCGTCTTTGCTCGCTTTGGATTCGGTTCGTCGACTGCTGTCCACTCAGCTGACTGTCTTTTGGATTCTGGTGTGTAATTGTGAAGCCATGTCTCATCCATTGTCACATATCTACGATAGAATTCCCTTTTATTGCGGGTTAACAGTGCCAAAGACTCCTCCGAAGCATCGATTCGTTGTTGTTTTTGGTCGACTGTGAGCTCACGCGGCACCCAATTTGCACAGAGCTTTCGCATACCCAAATGTTCATGTAAAATGGTAAAAACACTACCATCTGCTACCTTTACAACGTCTGCTATTTCGTGCACCTTCAATTTGCGATCGTTCATAACCAATTTGTGGATTTTTTTTATGTTTTCTGGAATAACAGCCTCATTTGGGCGTCCACTGCGCTCTGCATCTTTTGTGCTGGTACGACCACATTTAAATTCAGCCATCCACTTCTCTACCATTTGTCTCGATGGAGCAGAGTTTGGATAATGTTTATCAAGCCATTGTTTGGTTTCCACTGTATTTTTTTTCATCAAAAAGCAATGCTGTATTAAAATTCGAAATTCACTTTTTTCCATTTTTTTTTCAAAAACAAAAGTTGCTTCACACAAAATGCTATAACTCACGAATAAATAGTCAGATTGCTGTCAAATTTATACACGTATCGTTTGAAGGTTAGTACTAAATAAAAATCATATGGAAAAAATTCTAGTAACGCCATCTATGTGTCATCCTACGGACTTATTGAATGACCTAGTATTGTATGTGATAAATATGGTAATAAAATTAATTTTTCAGATAGTAGTATTCCTACAAAAATTGTATTACATTTTAAAAAAGTATAAATAAAAGGTAATTTTATAGATCAATTTAGTGTTTTCTTAAAGTATTATGGAAGGAGTATACTATAAATACTATTTGAGTCAAACAGGAAAAGGTTTTGAGGATATTGGTCCTTTGTTACATTCGAATGTATCATATCAAAGAGGACGCGGCCTAGGTAGTTTTTTTGGTGGTCTTTTCAGATATTTGAAACCAATATTTTCTTCGGGGGCTAATATACTAAAAAAGGAAGTCATGAACTCTGGTATTAGTGCTTTATCAGATATTGTATCGGGTGTAAATGTCAAGGAAGTTCTGCAAGATCGCGGTAAAGAGATTGTCAAAAATGTAAGGCGTGGGGCAGTTCAAAAACTCAATGAAATGTATGGGTCAGGAAAAAGAAAAAGAAAACATATAAATAAGCCGTCAATCAAAAATTTAAACTATTTTACTTCAAAACGACGTAAAGCTAATAACCGTAAGAAAGAACGAGATATTTTTGATTAACCATGGTTGAATGTATGAAATCTGAATTGGATATATTTAAAGTACAACCTATTCAATCAAGTATTTTACGATCTGAAGAGGTTTCTTACAATCCTATAGCATCATTAGATAAACCGTCAGTAATAGAATTTGTTTCATTAGGTCACGGAGATACATATAGGGACTTATCTTCTACATATTTGAGATTGAAAATACAGGTTTTGAAAAAAGATGGAGGATTATAGAATAATGACAAAGGAGCAGACGGAAAAGAAATATCACAGCCAAGTGTAGTAAACAATCTTTTACATTCTCTAATAAAACAATGTAAGGTACAATTTAACGGGAAAAATATAACACAATCAGAAGGAAATTATCACTATAGAGCGTACATTGAATCGTTATTAAATTATGGTACAGATGCTGCTTCCACACATTTAGAGTGCGCTGGGTGGACATTAGATAAAGTTAAATTGGAAAATTCTAACAATAGCGGGTCAACGGATCGTCAAAAATTGTATCATAATAGCAACGTTGTTGAGCTTATGGGTAAGCTACATATTGATATGTTTAATCAGCCTACTTTACTTATAAACAATGTGGATATTCGAATTGTTTTAACACTTGAAGAACCAGACTTCTATTTTTTTTCTGAGGACACTGATGATTCTCAACAAAAAATTTTAGAAGCAACGTTGTTTATGAGACATGTAACTATTAATCCGAGTGTGCTATTAGCACATAATGCTGTTTTGGAAAAAAAGAATGCCAAGTATAATTATAAACGTGTAGAAGTAAAAAGCTATACTATTCCTATAAATAGTTCATCTATTTCACTAGACAATGTTTTCATTGGTCAATTACCAAATACAATCATCTTTTGTATGACGGAAAATATTGGTTATTCTGGTAAAAGATCAAAAAACCCGTACAATTTTAAACATTTTGATATTTCTCAATTTATGTTGAATGTGAATGGAGTGCAAATTAGAGAACAAATTTCTCACATTCAAATCGTAATTCAAATCATTCACAAAAAAAAATGTATAATGCCACAACGCACACATTTATTTTTTTCCTACATTCATTCATAACGCAAAAGATATGTATCTATAATTGTTGGTGTTTTTAAATGAACGTATAAAAGTTACCTTCTATCCTAAAAGGTAGATACATAAATGAACAGATACAAAAAGTATTTTAAAAATATTATAAAAAGGTACATATGCTCAATAATGTTATACTGTACACTTACCTTTTTTTAATTATTTACAAAAATGTAATTATGTATGGTTTTGTATGTTGTTTAGTATTATTGGTAATTGAATTTTAGGGTGGTTTAAATTTATATGGTATGTTTCTCAACAGAAAAAAAGAAAAATCTGTGATACGGCAGAATTTTCATTGAGTTTTAGATGGTATTGGCAAGGTCTGAAAATATATGGAATCTTTTTAAAAAAATTAAAAAATAAATTTATTTCCAAACTTTTATATATAAAAGTCTTGAGAGTATTACTTCGGTCTGAAAGACCTAAGTATTACATTCATGAGCCCAAAGTGAAATTCTTACCCCCACTTTTTTTGGCATTTCTCGACGTTTTAGGACCTACTGATTCTAAAAAAGCAAAAAAAAAAATGTGTGTCTGTCTGTCGGCCGTCCGTCCGTCACAACCGACGAAATCTAGAAAACCGCTGGACGGATTTCAAAATTTTTTTTTCTAAAAATAGGTTTACTCAATGGGAAGAGCCGAAAGGACGATGTGTTTGATAACTGTACCGGAAATGTGTCAAAAAAATCGTCAAGTGTGTCAAAACAAGGGAATTTGCATATTTTCTGCTTAAAAAACGTTCATTTTAAGTGATTACGAGTAGGAACACTGAATTTGGAGAAATTTTGATGGTCGGGATTGGTATGTGAGACAAAAATCTAGATTTTTGCATTATAAGTTTGTCAAAAAAATGTTGTCAAGTGTGTCAAAAGAAAGATTTTTATTTATTTTCTTACCCAATTTGTTGGAAAAAAATTAAATTAAAATTTTCTTTGAAATGAAATTTTATTATTATTATTTAGAATTATGGCATTATAAGTTTGTCAAAAAAATGTTGTCAAGTGTGTCAAAAGAAAGATTTTTATTTATTCTTTTACCCAATTTTTCGGCAAAAAAATAAAATTAATTATTTGTTTCAAATGAAATTTTATTATTATTATTGAGAGTTATGGCATTATAAGTTTGTCAAAAAAAGTTGTCAAGTGTGTCAAAAAAAATGTAGCTGTTTTTATGATGTAAATGTAATTGAAAATGAAATTGGACATGGAAATTTTTGAATTTGTTATAGTTTTTGAAATATTTTTGGAATTTTGAAAAAAGTTTGTATCTTTGATTTTGAAATAATTTTTGCAATATTTTTAGAATTTTGGAAAAAGTTTTAATTTTTGATTTTGTTAGAATTTTTGGAATATTTTTAGAAATTTGAAAAATTTATAATTTTTGATTTTACTATTTTGGAATTTTGAAAAAAGTTTCAATTTTTGATTTTGTAATAATTTTTGCAATATTTTTAGAATTATGAAAAAATTTTGATTTTTTTTAATTTTTACAATATTTTTGGAGTTGTGAAAAAAATATGAATTTGTGATTAATATTTTCTCGAAACGTTAAATGGAGAGGTTTTTGAGTAGTTTGCTGAGTGTTGCATCTTTTCACTAAATTATGTTAATTTATGATCTGTTATAATTTTCCGGCAACGTATTGATGTTTCGTGTTAGTTTTGTAATACATATCTAAACAGAGATAAGAAAATATTTGTACTTTAACAAAGAGTTTTGTTTGATATACATCGCTGCCCAAAACTAAAAACCATGTCCTCATAAAAGTTTTTTGCCGAAAACTATATTAAAATCCTTAACCCAGACCGAAGTCTTGATATCTCAGAGCTGTGAGATTTCAGCCCCTCCATATTTTTTATTTTAAAATTTGTAAAAATAAACGGCTTGAGAGTATTGATATTTAAAATAAAAAAAATCTTTACCATCAACAGATTTTTTTTTTATTTGTTTTTGTATTCCTAACAAAAGAACAAATAAAAAAGGATACTTATTTATTTATGCCACACACAGGGTAATAAAGAGAATTAAAGTGGCGTATGTTTCGTATGTTTCCTTTAATTTGTTAAGAACATACGACACTTAAATCCTCAATCGATACCTTAGGTATGTACCGATGTATGTAGTGAGTAAATTAGTAATGCATCTACTTGCATCGTGGTTATTTGTTTTTCTTTGCTTTTAAATTAAATAATATGTTTTTGTTAGTTTGACCAACCAAACGCAAGTCTAGCATTAAAAATTTCTTCAAAGTCCAAAAATCATTGTGTAAAATGATAGAGTTTGTACAAAATCAAATGGTAGTACCGTTAGAGAGAATTGCGTCTGGTTGTTGTTGTTTACCGTTTTCAATAAACTTCGGTTTATTGAAATAATCCGCGTAAATTAAAAAAAAATAAAGAAAACTACTTACATCCATTGTAAATAAATTTAACAAAAACCAAAACAATTAAAAAAATTATTGCAAAAAAACTAGAACAGTTTATCTCAAATGATTATGCACAACTAAACTAAAACAGAAAAATAAGTAAAAAAAAAACAAAAAAAAAATACTTCCTGTTTATGAGTATGTATTTCTTTTTTGTTGTTATTTTTTCACGACACGTACTTTTTTGTATTGATACCTACCTTTTGTATTCACATGTACCTTTTTTTATTGATATGTACCTTTTTTTACAAATTTCTCTATCAGTTAACAAAAGTATGTGTATGACGAATATTTTCAAAATTTGAATGTTGTGTGCAAGATACAAAATAGAAATGCATATAAAAATGATTCATAAAAAAAATGTAGATCAAAAATAATGATGATAAAAAAAAGAGTAGGTGCTAAAATATTATGTATTTCTGAATGTATCTATGAATCATGTACAAAAATGAAAAAATATGAATGTGTAAAATCTGATTCCTAGTGCAAATACCTAATATGGCAATTGAAACCAGTTTTTCAGACAAATATAACTGTTATACCAGAGCATACAATACACTTTTTCAAGGTACTGGGATATTCCATAATGATAAAGGTCATCAGATAACAAAAGCTATGTTTAGCAATGGATTTTTTTACTAGCATTTGATTTGACTCCTGATGCATCAGGAAATGAAATGTGTGAAGGTCTACTTAATCAAGGTACTGTTAGAATTGAAGCAAGGTTATCAAAACCACTTCCATCCACAGTAACTGCAATAGTTTATGGGGAATTTGATGCAAACATTCAAATTGATAAAAATCGAAATATATTCACAAACCTATAAATAGGTTCATTAATCGTATGTTTAAATATTTTACAACATGTCTTCGTCTTGTGCACTTGTTGATGTTACATTTTGTTGTAACGATAAAAATAGTTTATTTGTAAAAGATATTAGTATAGTTGGATTCAAAGAGCCTTGTAAGAAGTTCGTAAAAGAATTTACTTACAAGCTTCCAACAAGGGAGCTTACAAATCAAAATATTGAAAATTATTCTTTTAGAACTGTGGCTAACGATAATTTAACAAAAGAGTTTAAACAAATATTAGAAATTTTTGATATAATCATCACAAACACACAAATTAAAAAAGACTTTTTGATAAACTATGTTAAAGAAGCAAACAAAGTGTATGATTTGAGTCAACTTTTATAATGAATACATTAGAAATAACTAATGTTTTAAAATGTAACCAACACACCAAAAAAAATGTTAAGGGAGTTTTTGCTTTGGATAGAATTCCAAAAGAAATGGATAAACCATCTCTTTTAATTGTGAACACTGATAAGGCAAAAGATCCTGGAACACATTGGATCGCTATTTACATTCCAAAACGTGGCTGTGTAGAGTACTTTGATTCTTATGGGCGAACACCAACTAAACCAGAAATTTTAAAATACTTGAAGAACAATTGTCTAGTTTTTAATAGAAAACAGTTACAAAGCCATTTTACAGATGTGTGCGGACAATACTGTTGCGTTTACGTTTGGTTTAGATGTTTTGGATTTAGTATGAGAAGTTTCTTGAAACAATTCAGTGACGAAAATCATTTGAAAAATGACAGACTGATTTCAAAAATATTTCACAAATTATTTGGAAAAATTAATACTTTACAGTCTTGTAATCCAAGAGGTATAAAAATTTAAGTGCGTAGCAAAGTTCGAATCATGGAAGTTCTACCTCATAACACAATATCGTTATTTTTAAACTATACCTATTTTCTTAATAAAAACCAAACAATTAGAATTTCTGTTGGTTTTAATGAGGAATCGTTTGAAACCACAACCATACTTCATCGTGATGGAAAAGAAGTAATTATTCTAAACTATCGTAATTGGTGTGAGTTTTACCATCTGTACAAAAGCTTATTATGCAATCAAACAATAAAAAATACCAAGTTATGTTTACAAACTGGATTGAGAAATGTTATTAATCAATCTCTTAATATCAATCGAGAAGAAGCTGATATATTTAACAATTTAATTGATTTCGTCCAAGCTGTAATGTTGCATTACAAAATTACTGAACCAAGTGTAAGAGAATATGTTGAAAAATACATAAAGATTTGTCAAAAGAAACAAGTGGAAAGGTTGTACGACGAAATTAACATCTCAAAGCAATGGACAAATGTGAAGTGTAACTTTTCTAGACTTTTTTTCGAGATACCTGTAATTTTAAGAGATAAACTTTGTATAAATTTAAATAAATAAAACAGTTAATCTTGAATGTTTATGTTTTTTATTTTAACGCCAATTAAACAAATTTTCGAAATAGTCAGTATAACCATGTTGATCAGCATTATGTTGCTCTTCCTGTGTATCTGAATCAGAATATTCACAATATCGTGGATCTCCTAGTTGGTTGTCGATATAGTTTTGATGATCTTCGTTTTCTGATTCATCTTCAGTTATTTGAAGGGTTGATATAAAATCTACAACTGGACTGAAAGATGGAACTGTTTCTTCTTCTTCATTTGATGTAGATGTTATTGCAATTTCTTGCAGGTTATTTAAACTATTTGTAAATTGATCCTCGTTTAAATCATTTGGTAAAGTAAATTCGCCGCCTAAAAATGAATATGTTTCTTCTTGTTCATTTCTTGTAGAGGTTACTGTATTTTCATGCAGGTTATTTAAACTATTTGTAATTTGACCCTCGTTTAAATCATTTGGAAAGTGAAACTCGCCATCTAAAAATGAATATGTTGTTGAATCAGCCTCCATATTGATAGTTATTGATAGATTTACGTTTTCCAACTGTAGATTTAAATAAACTAAGTTAGCTATTTATAATAATTGAACACTATACACTATATAAAGAAAGAACGAAAGAAAAAATCAAATAAAGAGAAAGTAATGTCACGCGAACAAATAGTTTCAGAACTACATAGACCTTCTAGAAAAAAATTTCTTAGAAAAAAATTCATTCAAAAAGGTTTAAACGATACTTGGCAAATTGATTTGGTCGAAATGATTCCTTACGCTAAATTTAATAAAGGTTTCAGATATCTATTAACAGTAATTGATACATTTTCTAAATATGCTTACGCTGAGCCCATCAAACGTAAAACTACAGAACAAGTTTTGCGGGCTTTCCAAAATGTTGTTAAGCGAGCAAAACATTTCCCAAAAAATATTCATTCAGATCAAGGCAAAGAGTTTTTTAATACACAATTTAAGCAATATATGTCGAAAAATAAGATAAATCATTATCATACATTTTCTGAACTTAAGGCATCTATCGTAGAACGCTTCAATCGAACTTTAAAAGGTTTGATGTGGAAAAAATTCAGTTTACAAGGTAATTACAATTGGATCTCTATACTTCAACCACTGTTAAAAAAATATAATACAACAACACATAGAAGAATCAAATTACCTCCAGAAAGTGTTACTAAGAAAAATGAAAAATGTATTCTTAAAAATTTCTACATTCATCCAAAAATTTATCAAAAAGCTAAATTAAAAATTGGAGATTACGTAAGAATAAGTAAATATAAAGGCAAGTTTGAAAAAGGTTATCAACCAAACTGGTCAACAGAAATTTTTAAAGTTGTTAAAGTTAAAACAACATATCCAGTTACATACCAATTGATTGACTATACAAACACTCCAATATCTGGTGGATTTTACGAGGCGGAACTAACACTTGTAAAGTATCCAGATACTTATCTTGTAGAAAAAATTTTAAAAAGAAAAGGGAAAAAGGTTTTTGTCAAGTGGTTGGGATTTGACAAATCGTCTAATTCTTGGATAGATAGAAACGATATTGTTTAAAATTTTTATTTGAGACTTCTTTGTAATTCCAATGTTTCTTATAAGATATAATTACACTTGTTTTTTAAAAAGAAATAAAAACTTTAAAAACACGTTTATAGTATTTACTTTTATTCTAAAATTTTCCATTTCAAAAAGACGACGTAGCATAAGCATTCGTAAGCATTCTAAATATTTTCAGTGTCAAGTTATGCCAGTTATCTAGTTAACTACCACTTGATTTAATGTCCACTGTCTCTGGGTCAATCATCTAGCTCAAGTACAACATTTTCCAGGTCAAAAAAAATCAAAAATCATATCATTACCAAAGCTAACTCTTATTCAATGCTAATAATCAAATTACAACAACAATTACAAAAGATTAAAACAATTATTGCAATTTAAGTCTAGACCAATTATATATGCATGAAATATAGGGGCTTTGGTTCTCACCGCACAGTGGAGTCTTACCTACTGACCTCGCTATAATTTTCATACAAAATTTACCAAATTTCCTAACTTTGTAAATTTTTTCAAATTTTTCTGTCAATCATTGACGAAACGTTGGGGGGAGTAAGGGTAAACGTTCTGAAAGTTGCACTTTTTTGAAAATAACACAAAAACTGTGCATCGCAAAATTCTAAAACAATTGCTATGTTTTCTAAATCAAGTGCTCTTTCAAGTGACACCCCACTTGACCACATTTTAAATAGTGTTTTTACCCCTCCTCATATCCACCCCCTTAATATATCTAATTATGAGGAAATGACACTTGTATATATTTTTTATGTACTAATTTTTCTATCATTCCAGATACATTTGAAAATTTTCGATCAGTTAGGTTCAGAGCTAATCTAGGTAAGAAAACACGAAAAAAACGTCATTATTCAAAATTATACAAAAAATGGTGAGGTGTAAAATTTCAAAATAAATTTTTAAGGAATAGTGGAATGAAGCCCTTTCATATGATACCCTACTTGAATCTACAAAAAAATGTATTTTCTCAAAGGTCTCACATCGTACCCCTGTAACCAAACGAAAACCACTTCAGTTTTATTTGTATCCATTATTTCATGTGGACAGATTAGTTTTATACGCACCTCAAATTTTAAGTCCATAGCATATAAAGTTTACGAGATAATCGATATAATGTGAAAAACTCGTTTTACTCTCACCAATAGTGTTCCGTATAAAAAACGGAACCCCTAAAAAATTTAAATTTCATACCAACCAACATTATCAATAATATCATAGTCTTTCAGCTGAGAAACGATAACTAAAATTAAGTAAATTTTTTCAAATTATTCATTTCTAAAATGGATATAACTCTAGTGAATTTAACCGTATGGCATAGATTGGGGGCTGTTCATGTTTGCAGTACTGGCCAACTAACAATATCCAATTAATGCTAAATATTAACGGGCCGGGCCATTGATAGACCATATAAAGTAAAGTATAACGGCTATTTTCTATAAACCGAAGATCGGTCGATTTATGGTTCCAGTAATCGCCCAATAAAAATAGCGATGTACTGTTAAGGCCAATGCTTGGCCATTCAAAAGTAACTGTATTCTGGCTCTTTTCTGTAAACCATAGATCGGCCGATGAATGGTTCTAGTACCGGTCCAATAACAAAAGTCATGTACTCTTAACCATTAATGGGCCAGTGCTTAACCGTATTTCAAAGTCTGGCATACTCTGCTTGGGTTTTTACCGGATAACACTACAGTCGATAAAATAATTGCCAAAAAGTTTTCCTTTTTCGATAGTCAAAAATATTTCAATTCAGAGGCAAAAAAATATATAAATTAATTTTTTAATGTATTTGTTTGTAATATTATTATTGTTTCATTAAATTATGATTTTCATAGCAAAAATATTTATTAATAATAGTCTCATGCTAATGCTAGTGTTAAGATGTTGAAAGTAAATCACAATCTTCGGTCGTTGGAATCTCTAATTCTTATTCTCAATAAAAACCTGTTTTTCAATGAGTAATGCACAGAATATGTTTCAATATTTAGTACAGATGTTAAAATATAAAATTTTCAATATATTAGATTCACATTTAGTAAAGCATAATTAATTTGATGTAAAAACACATGTGAATTTTTCATATACTAAACTTTAAAAAATCGTATAAAAAAATCCATATGGAATCTCTCACTTTTTATTTTTTAGTTTCATAGTTGCATATGTTGACTTTAAAATTTGTGAAAAACAAAAATAAATGACGATTTTTTAAATATGAGCTTTGAAGTAAACCAAGATTTAACGTGCCGCCCAGCGGAAAAGAAAAAAATTATTAATTTCTGACCTATACATTTCGATTATTCAACTATTTTTCTCTTTATTTGCAAAAATATACGTAAATCGCATGAAATTTGTGGCACCTATTAACAAAACATTGACACCATTACCAAAACTACGTGAAAAAGACTCAAAAATTCAACGGCGCATAACTCCGATTCAGAGTGCTCAAAAAATAACACCAGAATAGTAGATTTTTATACAAGTGGTGAAAACGTCTCTTTTTACGTGACCGAACGGTTTGTCCACGAGACGCGATAGCGTCGAGTGGAATAAGTTCAGGAACGCAAAAACGTTTTTGCCACGCGTAGAAAACGTTCATTTTAAGTGATTACGAGTAGGAACATTAAATTTGGAGAAATCTTGATGGTCGGGATTGGTATGTGAGATCAAAAACTAGATTATTGCATTATAAGTTTGTCAAAAAAAAGTTGTCAAGTATGTCAAAAGAAAGATTTTTATTTATTTTTTTACCTAATTTTTTGGAAAAAAAATAAAATTAATTGTTTGTTTGAAATGAAGTTTTATTATTATTATTGAGAATTATAGCATCATAAGTTTGTCAAAAAATTTTTGTCATGTGTGTCAAAAGAAAGATTTTTATTTATTTTTTTACCCAATTTTTTGGAAAAAAATAAAATTGTTTGTTTGAAATGAAATTTTATTATTATTATTGAGAATTATGGCATTATAAGTTTGTCAAAAAATGTTGTCAAGTGTGTCAAAAGAAAGGTTTTTATTTATGTTTTACCCTATTTTTTTAGAAAAAAATAAAATTAATAGTTCGTATGACATGAAATTTTATTATTATGTATTATAGAGAATTATGGCATTATAAGTTTGTCAAGAAATAATGTCAAGTATGTCAAAAATGATTTCATTTCATTTTTTAACCAATTTTTTGGCAAAAAAAATGTAGCTGTTTTTATGACGTAACTGTAATTTAAAATGAAATTGGACATGGAAATTTTTGAATTTGTTATAGTTTTTGAAATATTTTTGGAATTTTGAAAAAGTTTGTATTTTTGATTTTGTAATAATTTTTGCAATATTTTTAGAATTTCGGCAAAAGTTTTAATTTTTGATTTTGTAAGAATTTTTGAAATATTTTAGAATTTTGAAAAGTTTTTAATTTTTGATATTATTATAATTTTGGAATTTTGAAAAAATTTTCAATTTTTGATTTTGTAATAATTTTTGCAATATATTTAGAATTTTGGAAAAAGTTTGAATTTTTAAGAATTTTTGAAATATTATTGGAATTTAGAAAATATTTAAATATTTGATTTTATTCTAATATTTAGAATATTTTTGGAATTTTGAAAAAGTTTGATTTTATTTAATTTAACAATATTTTTGGAATTTTGATTAAAATTTTCCGGCAACGTATTGATGTTTCATGTTAGTTTTGTAATAAATTTTTAAACAGAGATAAAAAATACTTGTACTTTAACAAAGAGTTATGTTTGATATACATCGCTGCCCAAAACTAAAAACCATGAAAGTCCTCGTGAAAGTTTTTGCCGAAAACTATATCAAAATCCTTAACCCAGACCGAAGTCTTGATATCTCAGAGCTGTGAGATTTCAGCCCCTCCATATTTTTAAAATTGTACCGCAAAAATTTTGCTTACGTATTTGTATATAGATAGAAGATAGATAGATTTTGAACTGTGAAACAAAAAACTTGAAAAAAAAAACAAAATAACCGAACAAAAAACTCAAACAAACACGCCTATGACATTTTTGCCATTTTTTCTAAAAAAATCGTCAAAATTCAATATAATAGTATATTATTGAATTAGGAGCTAAAGTCGTACTTTTTGTGTTGAGTCTATAGTTTGGCGGCCGACCGTAGGGAGGCCGACAATTATAGACGAAACACAAAAAGTCACTTTAGCTCCGAATTCAATACACTATTTTTTCGGCAAACGTTTAAATTTGTTTAAAAATATGAAATTAATGCATCAAATTTTTTAAAAATATGTTTTAGGTAATAAATTTTCTGAAATTAATTTTTTTTTATTTTTATTCATTAAAATGAACTGAAATGCATTCTGTTTTGAACAAATTAATAATATCATTTTATTTTACTTTACTGCCGCCGCAAAAATATGAAAATTACTTTACAGCCGCCGTAAAAATATGAAAATTACTTTACAGCCGCCGTAAAAATATGGAAGTTACTTTACAGCCGCCGGCAGAAAAAGTAAAAATGACGTCACTTTTGCAGCCGCCGGCTAAAAAGTAAGACTTTAGCTACTCCCCAGCGGCAGTAAAGTTAAACTTTACAGCCGTTAGCCGAAAAAAGTATTTTTCGGCACATCTACTCCTCAAGACCTATCCTACAATATACATATTGCCACACTTTTGATGCAGCAAATATTTTAAAATTGTACCGCAAAAATTTTGCTTACGTATTTATATATAGATAGAAGATAGATAGCTTTTGAACTGTGAAACAAATAACTTGAATAAAAAAAACAAAATAACCGAACAAAAAACTCAAACAAATACGCCTATGACATTTTTGCCATTTTTTCTAAAAAAATCGTCAAAATTCAATATAAAAGTATTTTTCGGCACATCTACTCCTCAAGACCTATCCTACAATATACATATTGCCACACTTTTGATGGAGCAAATATTTTAAAATTGTACCGCAAAAATATTGCTTACGTATTTATATATAGATAATTAATTTATTGTATAACTAGTGCTAACGCGTACGAACATTGCAATCACTTGCATAATTTTTATTATTTTCTCTCCCTCTTATTAATTCACTGGACGTTCAGTCATCAACATCTAAATTATTATAAAATAAATGTATGTAAATTTAAAATAAACATAAATCAAACAGATATAAATCAGGGGGTTTTGTTTTGCTGATTGGCGATAAAAAAAGTCATCATTACTGGATAAAATAAATAATTATTTTAATTTTATTTAGTTTATTGTAGGCCGAAACTAAAAATAACGTCCTTGTAATGCGCATGGGTTTTTCAAACGCGTGTGAAGTTCGTGTCGCTCATGCAGCTGTAAAACATGTTTGGGAAAAACCGACTAGCAATAGGAGCACATAACAGTTTTTGTATCGGTTAAATAATAGTACTTTGTGTATCTAGTTGCACAAAGTTGATTTTTTCCACACGCGTCGTAATTTCGTCCAACGAGGCGAAGCCGAGTTGGACAAAGTACGACAAGTGCGGAAAAAATCAAATTGTGCAACGAGTTGCACACAACGTTTTTTGCAATTCCGAAAAAACAATGAAACAAAATTATTCTGCAACCAAATTTTTACAATCAACATTCATATTAAAATATAAGTAAACATTTCTATTATCAACTTAGCATTGAGACAATTTTCTATGAAACAGTGCGGAAAAATAAAACAATTTCCGCAAATAAAACAGTGCGGAAAAAACCCACTTTTTGATCTAGTTGACAATATCGAAATACGTTGAATTGTGATTCGGAATTGCAAAAATATATTTAAACTAAAACTTTGAAGCATTTAAATTATAAATGAAAACAATCTGATTTTTTAAGAGAAGTTTAGTTGTTGTCATGTTTATTTTTTTTTAAAAAGTTATGCAGCCCATCCACTTTGAAACATGTTTCAAAACTTGGTTTGTGTTTATAGAATGTTTTATAGTGTATGGTGAAGTTTGCAAACCAATTTGACGGTTTTCGAATTGGTTTTAGTAAAATCAAAACGCTTTGATTTCAAGTAGGCGGAGCTAATGGTTTTTTTAACATGTTTCACTGTGCATGGAAGAGTTTAATAAAATAACTATAGAAATTGACATTTATAATTTTAAGTTTATCAACCAAGTTTACAAACACGTTTAATATTGTATGGTAAACATGCAACCAAGCTTGTAAACCAAGTTTTGAAACATGTTTCAAAGTGGATGAGCCCCTTTATGTAAAACAACAAAGCCTACTTGATGAATTAAATATTTTCGAACATATTTTCCGGTTAGAACGGTTGTGATATTGTTTTGCAGTGATATAAATTTTTCGATATTGTTTTCTTGTATTCTATCTAAACATTTTCTAGTCATGTGTGGAACAAAAAATATTTATTAGTGTTGTATACATGAGATACAAAAACCCCTTTGTCTGTAAAATTTGATATTAAACGCTTCATGAAGAGTTGCTTCAAAATGTATGGTTATAGTCTAGCTTCTAACTACTCATAATCCAAAATAAAAATGTGCAAAAAATGTTATTCAATAAAACAGATACACAAAATTTTATGTAGTTTGATCTTCAAATTGATTTAATTTCAATTTGAATTTGAAAGTGTTAGATAAATATTTAAAAACAAGTTTTGTATAATTCATAAATATACCTACCGTAAAAATTGTTTCCTTTGTAGCTTTTGATTATTTATAGTAACAGAAATGAAAAAAGCTCTGATTTATTTTGGAAGTTTATTTCTACAAATCGAAATGTTTTTTTGTTGAATCACTCACTCACTGATGATTTATTTCTATTTTAGATTAATATTAGCAGTTTTTTTTATGTTAATGTTTCAATTTTTTTATATATAAACATATATTTACCGTACCGGATTCACTGATTATTTCGGGGTCACCACTATAACAGAAATGATTGTAACAGATGTATTTTATTTGCTATTAAAAATTTTTTTGTATAAAATAATTAGTACACTTTAGGTTATACACAATTAATACACCTGTTTTTTTAACTTTAGTTAGAATTAATTCATGGTAAATTTGTTTTACAATGTATGGTTTTAACGTTTGGGAAACAACTAAAAAAAATTCATTTTGAAGTTTTGAAATCATTCAAATCATAAAGCCATATTAATTGAATTGGATGGAAAGAGATTAACTCGTAGTTTAATCGTTTATAACTGGTTTCCTGCAGATTTACAAGAATTAAATTCTACATAAGATGGTATAAGGTGTCGCTATAAAAATAGAAACGACTATCTAAAATGATAAGCCTAAGACGATCAAGAGATCTCCGAAAACTCACCATTTAGGCGGAATGTTACAATATACTAGCATTACAAGATAGGTAGGAAATGGAATCCATGAAAAAACAAAATGATACATTATTTACTATTGTGTTGCAGAGCAAAATTGCAAAGCTTCGAACAAGCATTGACCTTGACAGCGTATACATATAATCTAATCAGTAACTAAAATGGCTTTTGACCAGCTGAACGGGTTAAGATGTATAATCAAGCTATTTCTAGTCCTTTCTTCCACAAAGCAATGAGGACTTCAATCAATGGAAATCAGATACTATACAAGTTGTTACGTAGTTTGGACTTTTAATAATGAATAATAATATTAAGCCGGAAAACTGAGTCTATGACAAACAAATTACACTTGCAAATCTCTTATTTATGAATCACTTTGAATATTGTAAAGAAAATATTAATAAGCTAACAGAAAAATAATCTAGCAGTATAAAAATAAATCAACAAAAATTATACAAATCAAAATACAAAAACGCTTACATTAATTTATTTCTTGAACGTTGTCTTCTTCCAACACTAGTCCTGTGAACAAATGTTGATTGTAGGCTGTAATTCATTTTACGCACAAACGAATCGTAAAACACATTTTACATCCTAGTTATCGTGGCTGAAAGTTGAACTTTACATCCGTAAAATAAAATCCCGTTGCTATATGAAATATTAATATATTTTTCTACCGTAAAATAATCACCCGTAAAATATTCATAAAATTAGAACAAACAAATAAATTATTGTATGAAGTTTATAGAGAGAATCATGGCATGTCTAGCATAATTTTCAAAATGTCTAGCGAGTTTAAAAAATTCAAAAATTGATTTATACTACAATAAAGTTGTGCAGTTGTGCGTAAAACGTTGTACATACACTCAGGCTGAAAGGAAGATTACGCCCTGTGTTCAATAAAAGCCCTCGCTTCACGTCGGGCTTCAATATGAATCGCTGGCGTAATCTTCTACTTTCAGCCCTCGATATGTAAATAACTATTACTAAACGTAATCTTATTAAAAGCATCATGAAATGATAAAACCAAACTAGATCTGTTAATTTGAAATATATCCATCCCTCATAGTTTGATCGAATTTATTTACACGCCAATAATTATCTGTATTTCAAAGCTCAGCAATATCATAAACTTTTTAAGCCGCTTGCTGATTGACATCAAATTTATGAATATTTGCATTTAACATGTAACGGATTGGAATGAAGCGTCACCGTAACCGTTGAGTATAAAAAGCGTGTTGAACGGTTTCATTATTACTTCACCTGAATAACTATTTTCACGTTTTTGTATTTGAACTTGTGACCTTTTTAGACTCATTTTTTCATTTTCATTTTATTTACTAAATGATTTATCAAAAAATTTTCACTAAAACTCATTACATTAAAAATAAATAAATAAAAAAACTTTGACATCACAATCAAAACAAATAATTTAATTTTTTATAATAAAAATTTACATTTTTCTTTCATAATTAAATTTACACAATAATATTTTTGTTTTATTTTTAATTTAATATCTTTGATTTAAATTTATGTACTAATCTTCGATCCAAACAATTTGATCGCTTATATACATATATTATAGGTTTCTTGTTTCCCTCTCCAGTATTGTAACAAGCAATTTTCACTAATACAAACAACAATTCTACTTTTTACAAATTTATTTATGCAAAACATGTATTATTAATTCATTAATTGAGTGACGTAGCTAAACCGTCAACAAAAAAAAATGTTCACAGTAGTACAAACAAATGTCCCTACGCCTATTACAATTGAAGAGAATAAATTAACAAAATACTGGCGAATTTCTTTGAATATGAATACTATTATTTTAGAGTAAAAATTGAAAATAGTCCGTCGTTACAAAGTGATGCTAATTGCTAACGTTCTATTATACATAGATACTTATATGAACCACATAAGTTGCTTGCCATCTCTAGTAATAAGTGCTGCAAATTGTCATCTACATTGTTAAATATTGAAACATTATAACATCTGCAATTTTTTTTTTCGGTGTTTAAAGATTTTATTTCTTTATGGTTAGAATAACATGTACTTTTCTGAGATCAGTCTTTGATATAGGCTTTACACCATAGATTATATTGTTACGTTTTTATAACCTTACTTCGAATTGGCCTTACTCTCAATTCGATAAATGCAATTTCCCAATCTCCATCTATTTACACGGTTTTATATACACGATACAACGTTTCGTTTACAATTAATTTCACTCAAACTATTTCCAATATCGCTACCAGAGGGATTTTCTTATATACAATTCTGCATAAATTCTCATTCAATCAATAATTCGAGGTCACTTCCGATTATTCGAGGTCAATCTAAAAATATTTTCTACCTAACATGTTGATTTGATGCATGAAATAATTCAATTTTGTTTGTTTATCATTAACCCTATTTCTTGGAAACACATCGTGACATCGAATACAATTGTATTTGATTGTATTTATGCTAACAATATGACACTATTTATTCTATATTTTTAGTTTCAGTTCTAATAGTTTAAGAGAATAGTACATTATATACCGAGGTGATAAAGTAAATTTTCTACATTGAGGTGGATATTAATTAATTAAGCACCGAAATGGAGAAAATTTTCTTCACCGAGGTTTATATACTGTTTTTTTTACTACTTGATATAAAAAATGCACTAAAACTCTTAATTATTCACAAAATAAAATGTCAATTAATAAGCAAATGGTGAATAAATAAAAATTTTGATTTGGTGAAACATTGTTTATCATATCATTGGATTGCGTATTGGATATTTATTATTCAGGGCTGCTTAGTTAGAAATTTATTTTCAATGAATTTTCTTAAGACTATATAAAAATCACATATGCTTTGCATTAAAAATATAGTTTTTATTTATTTTTGACATGAAATTGAAAATCTATTCAATATTGTTGAGCCAAATTTAGAATTTTTTTAGTCTACAACTCACAACTAAACTATATTTCAACAGAATTCTGTTTAACACGAATTAAAATTTCAAATAAACTAACCTATAGTTGCAAAGAAGTTTTTGCATTCATTCATTATTTATTATTATTAAAATAAAATCAAAACGCTTATTATTTTTGAATTTGTTATTATTATTTTAGGAAGAAACTAAAAAAATTCAAAGATGAACTCAGTTACTTTTTAGCCTGACAGCAAAAGTAACGTCTAGCGACAGCAAAAGTAACGCCATTTTTATTTTATATTACGGAGGCTGTAAAGTAGCATTTGTTATTTGTTAGTTTGTTATTTTTTTAAACATATTGTATATTGTATATATTATAACATATATATATTATATGTATATATATATTATATATTATAACATATTATATAACATATTATATAACGTATATATTATAACATATTATATAACCATGACAGCAAAAAATAAGTTGATTTTCATATTATGAAATTTTGAAAAGGCTGCTTTGATAAAAAAATTTTATTCATACAAATTTAAATGTTTTTTTCTCTTTTTTGGAAGTAATTATGACTATACAAATTCATATTTATAAAAAGTTTGATGTATTAATTTCATATTTATAAAAAATTTAAACGTTTGCCGAAAAAATAGCTTATTTAATTCGGAGCTAAAGTGACCTTTTCTGTTTCGTCTATAATTGTCGGCTTCCCTGCGGCCGGCCGTCAAACTATAGACTCAACACAAAAAGTATCACTTTAGCTCGTAATTAAATAATGTACCATTTTCGGCAAACGGCTGTAAAGTTTAACTTTACTGCCGCTGGGGAATAGCTAAAGTCTTACTTTGTAGCCGGCGGCTGAAGTGACGCCCTTTTTACTTTATCTGCCGGCGGCTGTAAAGTAACTTTCATATTTTTACGGCGGCTGTAAAGTAATTTTCATATTTTTACGGCGGCTGTAAAGTAATTTTCATATTTTTACGGCGGCAGCAATGTAAAATAATATGATATTATTAATTTGTTCAAAACAGAAGGCATTTCAGTTCATTTTAATGAATCAATATCAATAAAAATTAATTTTAGAAAATTTACTACCTAAAACATATTTATAAAAAATTTGATGCGTTATTTGATACTTTTAAACAAATTTAAACGTTTGCCGAAAAAATAATGTATTGAATTCGGAGCTAAAGTGACTTTTTGTGTTTCGTCGTCTATCGTCTATAATTTTCTATTACGGTAGGCCGCCAAACTATAGACTCAACACAAAAAGTACGACTTTAGCTCCTAATTCAATAATATACTGTTGTCTTGGGTTTTTGAGTAAATAATTGAAATTTCTCATGCAAGTAGTAAAAAATATATTTTCATATAACTTTTGTAATATTTTATAACCAGCTGATCTCTGCTATATTTATTTATGATATGTTTCTCATTTTTGATTTTAAAAGGTTTGAATAACCTGAAATATATATAGATTTATAAAAACCCTGATTTTTAGGGTTCCGTTTTTTATACGGAACACTATTGGTAAGAGTAAAACGAGTTTTTCACATTATATCGATTATCTCGTAAACTATAAATGCTATAAACTTGAAATTTGAGATGCGTATAAAACTAATCTGTCCACATGAAATAAAACTAAAGTTGTTTTCGTTTGGTTTACAGGGGTACGATGTGAGACCTTTGAGAAAATAATTTTTTTTGTAGATTCAATTAGGGTTTCATATGAAAGGGCTTCATTTCAGTATTCCTTAAAAGTTTATTTTGGAATTTTGCACCTCGCCATTTTTTGTATAATTTTGAATAATGACGTTTTTTTGTGTTTTCTTACCTCGGTTAGCTTCGAACCTATCTGATTGAAAAGTTTCAAATGTATTTGGAATGATAGAAAAATTAGTAAGTTTTTAATAAAAAATATATAAAAGTGTCATATGTGTACTCATAATTAGATTTATTAAGGGGGTGGATATGAGAAGGGGAAAAACAATGTTTAAAATGTGGTAGAGTGGGGTGTCATTTGAAAGAGCACCTAATTTAGAAAACATAACAATTTTTTTTAGAATTTTGCGATGCACAGTTTTCGAGTTATTATCAAAAAAGTGCGACTCTCAAACCGCCCCCCTCCCTACGTTTCGACACTGATTGGCAGAAAAATTTTTAAAAATTCACAGAGTTAGGAAATTAGGTAAATTTTGTACGAAAGCTATAGCGAAGTCTCAAACAATTATATTTCTGTGTGTTTAGGGAACCGGGGTCGAGGAGGTAAAAAAACTTTTTTGACTGTCATTTGTAAGAGCACCTATTTTAGAAAACATAGAATTTTTTTTTAAATTTTACAATTTACAGGTTTTGAGTTATCGTAAAAAAGTGCGCCTTTCAGACCGTTACAACAGACAATATGAATTTGTTAATATTTTTTATAACAAATATTTTGTTTCTCAAAGTTTAGTTCTTCAGCTACATAAGTGTAATTGGTGAAAATTTTGTAGCTCTTATAGATTCTGAACAATGAGTTTTTGAAAATGAGTCACCAAGCCAAAAAACTCGCCATTCTGAAATGTTTGATCACTTATATTATCAAAAATATGCAAAAAAAAAATTTCTTGGACACGTATCTCTTTTTTTTCGATATAGAATCCGCAGAAAATGTTTCAGCCAAATCGAAGAGGTGTCGATTATTTTTCATCAAAATCCGTTCGGTTTGTAAAAGAATAACCCATATATAATCGAGTATTTAAGCTTGGCTGTGTAGATGACTTCATGAAACATGATGTTGATGATTAGGTAAAATATTAATCAAGTGAAAGTCCCATATCTACTTAGGCAGCATAAAATGGACTGGATCAAGGAAAACGACTTTTGCACAGCACAAATGAAACTGTTTTATAGATACCTGGTGACGTCCACGCATAGTTAGCCTTGTCAACGCGTGGACGCACTTGTATTTTATCGATTACTCGAGTTTGGTCATGTTAAGAACTTAAAAAATCAGTGATCTGGTTATTTCGAACTTTTTTATCACTGGAAATGCCAGCACTAAGAACAGTGACAATCGGGAAACATATTCTAGCAAGGTGAGTCCTTCAAATACGCCACGTTCGATTAGTCTACACTACATAAATTGCAATGTATAGGTCTAATACTACGAACATCTTGAACTTCTGTTTCCGAAATGTTGAAATCATAGGCGAAAATCCAAATGGCCTCTAAAAGACATATGATTCAGGTTTCAGCCAGAACTTTTAATGATATTGTGAAGAGCCACCTAGTTGTAAATGTGATTGACAGAGCACATGTTGCTATCAACATCACCTCTGGAAATTGAAGGAAGGGTGTATCGGCACCAGTTGATAAATTTGTATCAATTATCAGCGAAAATCCTAGATCAATTTCGTTTTGAGAGATGGTAGTTGACATCGATATCATGTTATATCGTGTTAAATCTCTGACGCTGTATAGTGGATGGTAAACCCGAACATCCAGAAAAGTCTTGGATATGCTGAATACAGCAAGCTAGAACCTCCATCTAACAACTGAAATATTGCTAAACTTGAGAATGAGGCAGACAAGCTATTAACATTATTAACAAGGAATAATTGAGGATGCTAACTGAGAGTTACGGTTTGATAAACTTCGCTTTTAGAGAAAGCCTACACATTTGATGAGTTGGAAGTTATAGTTGTTAAGATGAACTCAAAACTTGTGCTAGGTGTTTTCTTGATAAGCTAGGTGTTTTCTTGATAAAGGAACCATTGGTGATATGGACCAAATGCAATTGCTTGGAATCAAGACTCCAAACTTTAAACTGTTGTTTGTGAAAAACTAAAGTAAGGTTCGGTTCTACATTTTCTTTTTAAATAAAACTAACATGTTTCTATTAACAGGCCATAGCAGAGGTAGGTGAGGAGATAAACAGTCAGATACGCACACCATTCGATCTGGACAGGAGCTGTCACCAATGCATACGAGGTGAGTTTTTTCTTGTCTATTTGTAATCTTTAGCTTCAAAAGTATTCTGAGTTACTCGTCTCCAATTGTAGTTCCGGTCCCGTCCAAGTATACACGATTCAGTGAAACCACTATATTTTCATGCGGATCAAAAGATTAATCATATCCGGTTTGGTCGACGAAGAAATATCCGATTCCCTAGAAGTTGTAGAGGTTTTTTAAAAATTCAAAGAAAACTTGTAACGATTGACTATTTCGAATATTTCTGTAAAAGTAGGAATATTCATATCTTTTAAGTAAATTATTTTAAATAAAGCAATTTCTTAATAATCGGCCAATTTGTTTTAACTCAGGCTTTTTTTATAGAAGGAAAGGATATAAAAGTTTTTATGTACATATGTAATTTTAGTTCATTGCCCACGACAACACAGCTGTTTAAATTTATTGAGCTTTTAGAAAAGTTGTTTGATCAGATGATATATGTAGATTGTAAAAGTTTAAATGTATAATTTTTATTACGATGAAAGCGACAAAAAAAGAAAGAAACAAAAACATGTAAAATAGCGAAACTGTCGTTTTACCATTTCGGTTAAATCAATAGTGGCTGAAAAATATGTTCTTCGCATAATAGTGGGAGAAAATTTGCATCAAAATACTTTGTTTGAGGAATTTTCATCATTACAAGCACAACAGTTAATTGTTGTAATTATATCGCAGTTTTTATTGGGACATCAAGACAATGATTTATTTCAATTCATTATTATATCTATGAGTATTGCTGGTTCATCTTTTGTTCACCTTTGGAGGGATTAGTACATTGTGTGTTGCATTTTACAAGCGTCTATGAATGACGCTTCAGATTTTTAGATAAATGCAAGTTGTGACAGCCTTCAATCAACATGTTTTCCACAGGACTGGATTGAGAAGAAAATAACTTAATTAATGTGAGCTTTTTATTTTGATTTATATAATTTTTGTGTTATAATTCATTTTTGTATTAAATTATTTAGTCCTTGTTTCATACGATATTTCATTTATTTTTATTTTTGATATAAATTTTTCTGTGATAGTGTAAATAAGAGATTTTTCTGGGTAGAGCCCGTAGTCCGCTTATTCATGTATCATTTTCGGCGGAATGTTTAAATATAAAACCCTTGGATAAATAGATGCCTAAGCATCTATTATTTAATTTGTAAGGTCAATGCTTTACAAACTGTGCCACTTTAATGAAATACAGGAGTCTGAGGCATCATTACTTTGAAAAGTATTAACAACAAGTCCCACCATCACGTGTTATCTTCAACGACTGGACAGTGAGTAAACCACCTGCTGTAATTGGTCCCTAGAATTCATAAAAAAATGTATTTCTCGGACTGCGGCGAGACACCTGTGAAGAACTTTATTGTTTATATATGTTTTTATATGTTTATATATGTTTGCAGGGTATGCTCTGTCATATACCGTGGATATGGACTGAAGTAAATGTAATCCTTATACTTAAGATGGAAAAGCGATCTCATTGCGGTTCCAAAGACTACGTTTGTCTATCTTCACACAAAATGAGCCGGCAGTTGTAGACTCAGTGTCAATTTATAAACATTGCAACTGGTTATCTTCTCTAGGTAGCACAAAGCACCTAAATTAAACTTTCCAAATCTCAATAAAGTCAATCCGAGTGTAGCGAACAAGGCTTACTTCTTGTACCTCATTTTGAATAGCAAATTAACCTGGAAATTCAGCATTCTGGCAAAGGGAGAAAAGTTATTATAGCGTTTTACTCGTGCAACATTTTATTGCACGCAAATCCACGGTACTCGATTGTTATGTAACTTAAGACTTTAGTGCTATGGGGCTCAAGCCCCACGTTGTCAACTGCATATGCCACTATGTTTGTTGACCGCCCTTCTACAAAATGGTTTATCAGACATTTTTAGTGAACGTTAAAAAATCAGCATAATTTAGTTTTAATGAAGCTCTAAAGGAGTCCCATCGATATTTTAACCAAAAACATAACGTCCAGTGCAACTGTTAGACATGAAGTCTACCTGTATCTCCTCAATTGTTTGCAACAGAAACCCTTTGGTTACAGATTGTTCCATACTGAAACCATCTTCAGAGGAAAGTTTTACCACTTCTTTGAATTCCAAAAAAGACTGGGAATGTTAATTAAAACATTCTGGCATTTTTAAACGAGATGATTTATCAGTTTAACATCCACCTTGTCTGGGTCCCCGGACACTTTGACATTACAGAAAATCTAATGACCGATGAACTCGTTCTACTAGGCACTTCTTGGCTGGTTTCACCAAACATGGTATGTTTGGAGATACCGTTTGCCTAATTCAAAATTTTACTAAATGCATACACGCAAAAATACAAGAAAGCATCACATGTGTGATATCCAGAAAAACATAAAAACTCTGATGCTTTTACGTATGCAAGTTCCAGGTTGATCAGGAGACATGCATGACACGAACTTTAAATTGGTCAGCCCACACCAACACACCGTTTGCCTACAAGCCTACACCGTTTTGCACTATATTTCTTACTTAATTATTTTTTAATTATTTCTTGAATTATGTAATGATTATTAATTACTTTGTTTGGCAAACCTTTCATTTATTTCTATAAGTTTCACATTTTTTCTTATGCTTTTCTAGCATTTCCAGGGGCGCAGAAAAATTTTAGGGGGGTCCAAAGAATTTTTTTATTTAAAAATAAAAGTATTGTGTTATAGGAATTGTTATATGTGTCACAACAACACAAAAATACCTTATAAGACCTAGGTTCCACAACAACATGCGTTCTGTGGTGTTGACGCACGCTTTTTCTAAACATTCGTGGATCGAACGTCCCCGAGACTATGTACGGACAAAGAAATCCCACTGCATTCTGTCACTATGTAAGAGTGAGTAATCGCACCAGCTTGACTGTTTGCACAAACCGATTGACAAGTAAAACGGGGAAAAAAATATATTTGCGGCATAATGGATCTGATTTCGTTCGAGCACTTCTGGTGACGGTATTAAAAAAAAACAACGAGATCAGCAACAGTACGACGGTGTTGTAGGGAATCATGTATGATGTTAAATTCCGATCCACCACAATTCCCATAGCACGCCCGAGAGAGCTAGGATGGAAACAGCTGCAGCGTCCCAAACTTGACAACAATATTCCATACAAAGACGAATATTGGACTTTTAAATGTAATTGATACGGAGTGAAATATTTTTTAAATCTATTGAGGAGGCAAAGTTTTTTGACGCGCTTTTTTCAATTGCCATTATATGATCGTTCCAGAGTAGGTCATTGGAAATTGTGACTCTCAATAAAAGAACGTTTGTTTCACATTCGTCTATTTGATCGTCACACATACATACTAATTAAAATATCATTGGCGAGTCTTTGATCTGGAAACAATCAATAGCTGTGTTTTTGTGGAATTTAATTTGACTAAATTTTTGTCACCCCAATCGAATTTTTTTAGGTCCTCATTTACATTAATAGCAGCGTCTCTCAGGGCAGGCTTTATTCGTTTATGCGTTTTACCCTTTCAAGATAGGGGGACGAATGTTCCTGTAGTTTCTATCAAAATGAGGGTATCATTTTTCGTAAAAATATAATTTGGAAATGCTTTTACAAATTAATACTCATAAGGCATCTGGGCCAGATAGTATTCCTTCAGTTATTTTTAAAACATTTTCTCAGAAATTAGCATTCGGATTCGGGTATTGCTAACAATTGCTTACAAATTTAACACGAGTAAAACTAAAGTTTACTATTTTTCTAGGTTATGAACACCTAATCCGTTTTCATTAAAGTTTGATTCTTGAAGAAAACTGATCTTGAAGAGAAAAAATATGTAAGAGTGGTAGTAGTTGAGGTTGAAAATAATATGAAGTGGAATTCTTACATTTTTAGCTTGGCTAAGAACGTTGTTCTATTTAATATGTTTGCGTCGTTGTCGTAAGGATTTTAATAGCAAATAGCTTCTTTTAATATACATATAAGTTATTTAATCGTCCCTTCATGGAACATTGTTCTCACGTATTCCCACGCAGCCTATATAATTAGTTTGAAGTGTCTTGATTCTATACACAGCAGAGAGCTGTTAAAATGATTGGCAATTCAAATCTTATTTACTGGATCGCTTGTATGTCGCTGATTTGGCGGTCTTTTACAAATACAATTTAGATCAATAGGATTGACTTTTAACTAGATCAAATTGATTTTGCCTGAGCCTTCAAACTTCCTACGTGCACTAGATCATAAATAGCAGACCATATTTTTACTATTTGAGTGACAAGATGTAGAACTGTTGCTTTTCAAATTGTTTTTTTTCACGAAGTCTGGCATTTCTAAAAGGCCGTACGGGCGTGGGTCTTCCCTGACAATTTTAATTCTCGAAACTTTAAAATTAGGGTCAAAAAATCATCTAAAAAATTGATTAATTCTCACAAACCTTAGTTCCGTACTTAGTATCGTATTTTCTGATATTCAGAGACGTTAGTTTTTAATTTATTATGGTTACACAAAACAATTCCTAACTTTTAATAGAAAAACATTTTAAAAAATTATCGGTTAGTGGGGGTGGTCCGGACTCGAAACCTCCTCCACACCCCTTGTGTGCGCCCTTGATGTATTTCCGTTTATTTCTTTTCTTTGTTATTATTGTTTGTGTACATAATAATAAACTTATAAAACAAAATTAAAATTCATTTATTTATATTAGACAAAATTTTTAACAATTTTTTATAATATTAATACTATTACCTATTCCCCACTTGAATCTAGCAATTAAGATATTTTGTTAATCAAAAGTTTTATTTAGTTGTTGACTACCAGTGATCGTGTTTGTTTTATTTTATAATTTTTATAAACAATATGAAATTATGCATTTTAAATAATTAATTTATTCTAAAGTTTTATAAATCTTGTGAACGGTAAATTTCATAATTGAAACAAATGAGTTTTTTATTAAGTGTTATTAAGTGAGAAAGAAAAAAGCTTTTTGAGTGATATTTAATGTTTTGTATTAAATATTGACATAAGAGAATAAAGGTAATTAGAGTTAGTGTTAATTATTCATTAAGTAAATTTTGGTGATTAATTGTGTTGTTATGAGAAAAATGTTTGATCCAAATTCAAGTAAATATTTATGTAAAGATTTATTCGTTTGTGAGATTTCATGGTAAAAATTACGTTTATGTTTATTTGTTTTTTGCTGATAGTTTTGCAGGAAAGTTATGGGTTTACGTCATTTCGTGATTGTTCAAATAGTTTTTTCCCAATTTTGTTTTGTTTCTTTTATCTTTCAATATCAAAACAAAATAATAGCATAATATATATAGCATAATATAATAAACATTTAGATTGTTCTAGGTGTTACCAATTATCACAATTCAATTGTTGTTTGTTGTTAATGTTCTTTTCATTATTTTGAAAAAATTGTATATATGGTCGGTTGAAAATAATTAAAATTTGAAGTGCATTTTTATATAGTTTGAAATCGATTGAATTTTTCAGTGTTCGTTAATCGTAAGTAATGTAAATAAAAACATTTTAATTTTTATGAATATCATTCTCAATCTCAAAGATCGATACTATGAGATTTTTTATAATCAGGTTTTGAGCTACCTAGTTTCAATTTCGGGTTGAAATGTGTGTAAGTCAGCGTTTTCAGCTTGAATGACTCACTTGTATGTCAATTTTTTCGGAACTAAAATTTCTGATACATACAGACATATTAGTGTAATTTAAATTTAAATTCGGTACTCATCTATATTCTTATACCTGAGGTACCAGTATCTGATTTCTGAAGGTATTTTATCATATTAATTATATGCTTTCTGAACATCTGTTATAGATTTTGGTATCTTTCTACTCTTACAAGTAACTCAATATAAGTGTATCTGATAATAAGCAAAGAATTTCCATTTAAAGAGTATCTATAAACATTTAGAGGTTCCTAGGAGAATTGTTTTATTGCTTTAATTGTGCTTAGATTGTTATGTAGAACTCTGTAAATATTTCCTTGGCAACACAGTTTTACATATATATAATATATAATAGATTCTTGCGCCCAAAACATCCATATGTTTAAATCATTGTTTTAACAATTGACAAAACATCCCTATAATCAAAATATCGCCTTAAAAATATTTTATTATTAAACTTTTAGAAAGTTTTTCATAATAAAAAGAAAAAAATGATTGGCATGTATTAGTTCTACCACGAAAAATTCATATCTCCGTCCCCTAAATAATTTCTCTTTATCCTTTCACTATTTTGGGCCAACACGAAATCGATGGCAGTGGTCCAATAGTTTCAAACAAGAAGGGCTATTATTTCCGAAATTTGCTTAAACACTATTGCTTCCATTTGATCAGGATCAGGAGCATTTCCACGTTAAATTTTTTTTTTGTAGCCTCTTAGAAACAATCGGAAGTTGAGTTTAACTTTTCTGGTAATCTTTATAATCATCTGCTAGACATACACTTTAAATTCCAAGTGTTTCTTGAATCTTTTTTTTTAAATTTGCTTTAGTTGTAAACCACCTTCATGTATATGATTCGCAGGTTTGTAGCCTGATTTTTTAGTTTTAGATCTGGATCCTCCTCTAGATCCTTCTCATGGTATTATCTTCCGCCCAAGTAACCTTCACTATTAAGATTAGCTAGACTATTGGTAAATCGGGCTACTGGATTTGTTTTATGCAATTTAGCCTACTTGCTATGCGTACTTCCTAATAATGTGCGTACTTGCTAATGGATTGTGCCAGTATTAAATTTGTGTAGTATGAGGCGTGTTTTAGCTACAAAAGTTCAGTACCATTCTCAGATTCCATCATAATATTTGCTTTATACATAATTTCTATGATTAATGCTGCGAGGCGACCGTAGCATCTGACTTCTGCAGCCCTTGTATTTAACTTCTAGAGCTGCAGCAACGATCGATTTTTTTTCCTTTATCTCCATTTAGGAGTATAGGGCGTATAAGTTGCCCCTTCGATGTTGGCTAGATCCTACTAAACAACCCCTACAACTTGCACCTTATTGTCTCTTTTGTTGATTCTGGCATGAATTTTTCGGAATGCTTCCCATCATCTTATTGTAGGATTTTAATTTCCTATCGTGGGTTAAACTGTAAACTTGCTTATTTCCTACGACTTCAAAGAGATTATTGGTCTTGGTAACAGCGATTATAAAGACTAATAAAAACTACAAGCAGTTGTAAATTTACATATTTTTCTGATCTGATTTTTAAAGCTTTCAAAATTTCTAATAAATTTAAAAATCTATTTGATTATAATCTAATAATATAATCTATTTGACTAGACAGATCTAGTAAAAAATAATTCTAAGCCTAAAGCATGATTTAACATCGTTTGTAAATGGGTTAAATTTGATTTTTTTTTTGGTCAATCAACGTCGAAGTTTAAGGGGGTGGAGGGGCCACATTCTAAAACTATTTTTCTACAATAACACAAAAACTGTGCATTGCAAAATTAAAAAAAAATTGTAATGTTTCTTATATTAGGTGCTCTTTCAAATGACACCCCACTCGCTTGGGTCAAACATGTTTTTTTTACCCTCTCCACTCCCGTCCCATAAACACAGAAATATAATCATTTGAGACTTCGCTATGATTTTCATTCAAAATTTACCAAACTTCCTGTCTCTGTGAATTTCTACAAAGCTTTCTGTTTGTCAGTGTTGAAATGTGGGGAGGGCGGTCTGAGACTCGCACTTTTTTGACAATAACTCAAAAACTGTGCACCGCAAAATTCTAATAAAATTGCAATGTGTTCTAAATTAGGAGCTCTTTCAAATTTTCAAAGGACACCCCACACCGAAAAAGAATCGTTGGTAGAATCAAGTACAAAGCTTGTTTGATTTTGCGTCTAATATGAACGTGGTTATTTTAACCAATGTAGCATTGTCAATTTATTTAAAAAAAAAAACGTAAAAATTTTCATTATTTAAATCAACAACGACGTGATCAATTTCCTGGTTCAAATAATCACAAATCATAGTTGAATTAAGTAGTTTGTTCATGTTTTTGTTTGAGAATTATTGTTTTTGTTAAAATAAAAAACGAGGAGAAACAAAATTTGTTTAATGATAATAATAATAAACAAAAGAAAAGAAAAAATAAGAATAGAAAAATAAAAAGTTTTTTTATATATTCTAACATGGCTAGTTTTATTTAACACTTTAGTTTAAAAATCATTTACATGTGTTTAATTGATTTGAAGAATGTTAATATTATTTGCATATAAAATTATGTGCGAAAGAAATTTTTTGGGTAATGTATAACAACAATATTGTTAAAGCAATAGGCCCGTTCAATAATTAATTTCAGTGACTTTTAGTGAATTAATTTAATTTAATTTTATTAATTTTTGTGAAATTATTATATTTTTTTAATATTTTTTATTTGTCTCGTTTCATGTCGATTTATCAATATTTTAATTTAATTTTTCATAATAATGAGAAAATTATGGAAAATTAAATTATTTTCTACACATAATTCAAATATTTAAATTTTTTGATTTCCGAATTTTGGTCTTTTAAATTGTATTATTAAAAAAATGGCGAAAAAATGGACGCATCCTTTACAAACGAAATCACACTCATACATTTCCTATTTAGAACGTAAATATATACGAACACAATCCTCATGCATAAAAATATTTGTCGGGTTTGATGCGAAATACATACTTTTAATATGAAAAATTTCAAATATTATATATACGGAAAAAGCGAACCCATACAAACATCGATAGCAGCAAAAACAAAGCAAAGATGTAATGTACCAAACCAATATATGTAAATAAATGGTATATAATAATATAATTGAGATGACGTCATATTTCTTAGAAATTGGAACATGTTCGTGATAGTTGTACACCGTTTGTGTTTCATTAACATTTTATACATGCTAAAATCAAATATGTTTGTGATACTTATAAAAAAATTTATCAACAACGACTGAATAGTCAATTCAAATACGGAGTATTGTTTGATTCTATCACAAACGTATTCAATATTACTATTTTTAGTCTAATTTTTAATTTACCACGTTTGTAGTCAATTGAAAATGAAATCAAACACGGCATTGTTGCTCGAAAATGAAATCATAGTTGACTCAACTCCACTACAAACATGGTTAAATCAAATATGTTTGTGATACTTATGAAAATATATCAACAACGGTTAAATTGTTAATTTAAATAGGGAGCGTTGGTTGATTCAATCACAAACGTATTTAACTCCCCAATTTTTATTTAATGTTCGATTAACAACGCAACATGTTGAATCAACCGAGATTTTTTCTTTCGGTGCACTTGACCACGTTTTAAATCGTGTTTTTTCCCCTTCTCATTTCCACATTTTTTCTATTTTTTCACGAAGGAGGAGTTTTCACTCCTGAAACCTAAAAAACTCAAGTCAGGCTTATGTCACTTTTGTAGTTAAGGGTAAGATGAGCTTAATTTCCAATTTTCATGAAAATCGACGTAGGATTTTTACTTTCAGTTATACTTAGTAATATATATATGAATCATACATTTTCAACTCATAGACGGGGAATTTTTTAAATATGAAATACATCTTTCAATTCTTAACGTTTCAAATTGCGATGTGGATATCGCGCTCGACTGATGTTCTGTAGGTCATGAGTTCAATTCCTGGTGATATATTTTTTATTGTTTTTTTTTTAATTTATATTAAATACCATCAAAATTCATAAAAAGAATTCATCATCATTCATTCATTCATCAGAATTCATAAAAATCATAAAAATTTCTTTTTACGAATTTTTGAAAATTGAACTATAATGCAGTTTTTTAAAGTTATACTGTCTTATGCATTCGAATCATCATGCTAAATAAATATTGAATATATATAAAATTAAAAGTATGTCTGTTTGTCCTTTATGTATTAAAACATTAATCATCATGAAAATTTAGGAAGTTGTTGTGTACACTAGCCCAAAGATAAGTGGCAATTTTTTATTTTCAAAAACCGCACCTCAGGACCCTTATAATTATCTTAAGGGATTTTGCCTAAACGTTGTAATTATTTAATTTGGTTTTTATTTAAATATCTTTTTAAACGGTAGTTTGCTTTGATTAATATTTTTTTTGTTGAACATAATTTTTATGAAATTAAAAATAATTAGGATATTTTAGAAAGAAGAAAGTATAACTTGAAACAATTACATTTGTATATCAAAATTATATGTATTGGAATTTAACACATCATGATGTTACAAATTTTATCATCTACACCAAATATGTTGTTGGTTTGGAATTGTATGTAATGCAGGTTTCTAAAATTAAGTGAAGATTTAAAACTTGTATTTTGATAATTGATAAACAAAGAAGCATAGCCTATGTATGATTAAACATGGACGGCAATCATGATAAATAAACTAATTCAAAATGGTGGCACTTAGCCGATAGTGGTTTGCAAACGGCAACAATGCGCATTAATACCAATTAATTTACTCAGCTTTCCGCAGGAAGATTTGTAAAATTTAAAATTGTTGATCTATGAGTGTGACAACTGACAACCACGAGTACTTTAGTCCCTGCTATTGGCATATGAGTTACCTTAAGATATCGTATACCACTCGCAATAACAGTGAAATCTCATTAGCCAAAGTGATATCTTAGGGGTGCTGGCCGATAAAGTATTTTCAATCAACGAAAACCATCCCTTACTCTAAGTTATGGAATAACTCTTAACCGTTACGGAAAATCTGTTTGGTAGTAGCAAGGTGTGTCACAAACAACACATAAAAAACTTTTAAGAACAAAGTCCCACAACAATATGCTTTCTAAGGTGTTGATAGACGCAAATTTTTATGTGATATATTTTGATTATCTTCTTCTTATATATATAAAAATCACATGTCACGATGTTTGTCCGCGATAAACTCCGCAACAACGTAACCAATCTTAATAAAATTGTGTTCAGTGTGTGTATAATGGTCCAACTTGAGAGATAGGATAGTTTTTATTTTGATTGAACGCCTAAATATTTTTTAATTACGAATTAAATGTTAAATATGGATAGTTCATAAGCAAACTTTCAGATGGCTGCGTAAATTAATTAATTTACTGTTAAACCTGCTTTATCGACTTTTTAATCATCCATGTAGGGCCCATATAGACTATCAAATATGTTATTGAGCGATTATTTTGTTCCGGTGTTTGAAACGAAATTCAATAAAATTTATATGGGATTTCATACAAAACAGAACTTGAATAATTTTAAAAATTATCGGTTGTAATACCACGAGTCATTGAAATTTTTTCGAAAATTTTTTGAATTTACGAATTAAATTATTTAGCAACACTGCGAATCAAAGCGCACAATAAACCACGAGTCCGAAGGACGAGTGGTTTAAGTAGTGGTTTGATTGAGCAGTGTTGCTTAAAATAATTTAATGAGTAAAATTGAAAAATTTTAGACAAAAATTTCAATGAAGAGTGGTATTTAATGAGATAATTTTTTTAATTATAATTTTGTTTAAAAGATAAGTATTAGTTTCTAAATAAAATTTTTCTACAAAATATTCAATAATACCAAATTATGTAAAAATGCAGTTTGCAAATAATAAAAATGTCCGTTTTCATTCATATAAGTGATTGCATGTTTATGTTTATTTGTCAAAAATAAATTACAAATTTATAGCATTTATGCGCCCACCAAGATGAACTTATATTTCATTTTGTTAGAAGAAAAAATGACAACAAAGAATTTTCATAACGACAAAGCAAAATTATCGACGACAAGAAGAATTGCCGACAGTTAAAACAAAGCCTACTGTTTAAATATCATAGTTTGTATGAATGAAAAATAAAATTTCTGACAGCAAAAAAAAATTATCGGTTGTAATACCACGAGTCATTGAAATTTTTTCGAAAATTTTTTGATTTTACGAATTAAATTATTTAGCAACACTGCGAATCAAAGCGCACAATAAACCACGAGTCCGAAGGACGAGTGGTTTAAGTAGTGGTTTGATTGAGCAGTGTTGCTTAAAAATAATTTAATGAGTAAAATTGAAAAATTTTAGACAAAAATTTCAATGAAGAGTGGTATTTAATGAGATAATTTTTTTTAAATTATAATTTTATTTAAAAGATAATAATTATTAGTTTCTAAATAAAGTTTTTTCTACAAATTATTCAGCTTATAAAAAATTATGTAAAATTGCAAATAATAAAAATGTCCGTTTTCATTCATAAATGATTGCTTGTTTATGTTTATTTGTCAAACATAAATTACAAATTTATAGCATTTATGCGCCTACTAAGATAAAATTATATTTCATTTTGTTAGAAAAAAATATGACAACAAAGAATTTTCATAACGACAAAGCAAAATTATCGACGACAAGAAGAATTGCCGACAGCAAAAACAAAGCCTACTGTTTAAATACCATAGTTTGTATGAATCAAAAATAAAATATCTGACAGCAAAAAAAAATTATCTATGAAATTTCTCATTTTGCTACAATTAAATTTCTTTTGGCGCTGCAAAAGGGGAAAAAGAGAATAAATTCAATAAAATTTATATGGGATTTCATTCAAAACACAACTTGAATAATTTTAAAAATTATCTATGAAATTTCTCATTAAACTACAATTAAATAATTTAAGTTTCTTTATGAACTATTACTGACAATTACTGACAATATTGAGCATCTTATATATATAAAAATCACGTGTCACGATGTTTATCCGCGATAAACTCCGCAACAACGTAACCAATCTTAATAAAACTGTGTGTGTAATGGTTTAACTTGAGAGATAGGATAGCTTTTATTTTGATTAAATTCCTAAATATTTTTTAATTGCGAATTAAATGTTCAATACGGATGGTTCATAAGCCTACTTTCAGATGGCAGCGTAAATCAATTTATTCAATTCATGGTAAACTTCAACATCTGTATAAAGCCGTGCATTCACATACAACAGAAACAGAAACCGAAACTGAAACTGAAAATTTTCAGTTTCTGTTTCTGTTTCTAATTTGGTTGACGGTGGTGAATAATATCAGAAACGGAAACCGAATTGTGTTTGAGTTTGTGAATTTGTTATCCATTATGAATAATAAAATTGAAGAATAACAAAAACAAATAATTTGTATTTATTAAACCTATTTATTAAATTCAAAATTCAAAGCTTTTGTTATCACAATTCAACATAATAATTAATATTATGTGACAGTTTCTGGTCATGTGACAGTTTCGGTACTGAAACAATTCAATTTTAATTGTTTCCGTTTCAGACAAAACAGACGAATTTTCCGTTTCTGTTTCTGTTTCTAAATTCGGTTTCTGTTTCAGTTGCTGTCAAATTTGTATGAAATTCGGTTTCTGTTTCTGTTTCCGTTGTATGTGAATGTCCGGTTTAGGGCCATTATTAGACTATCAAATATGTTTTAGTAAAGAAAGTTTTGTTTTATTTGATAATAAACGAAAAGCGTATTATGCTTAGTCAAAACCTTTCTTTATTAATCATAGAAGTGTTAGAATGTATCGAAACCTGTAAAAAAAATTAATTTAATAAAATTTAATAAAATTAATTCTTTCTTTTCACTTTTCTAAATCAATTTATAAATTAGGATCTGAAAAGAACAAAAAACAAAAATTGATGTGAAATATGGTTTTATTAGTGATATTAAATGGCGGTTGTCTACTTATAAATTTGAAAAATTTCTGCAATTGCGTATTGAAATATTTATAAAAGATTCAATTAATTTGTAAATAAAATAATTTTGTTTTATTCATTCATATTTGTTTTCAATTTAAATTACTTCATTTTAGAGAAAAGCGTCTTCGTTTTTTTCTATGATGCATCTTTTTTCATCCGCCCAATGAAATATAGTATTTTACTTTTAATAAATCCATTTTGGAGTTTTTTTTATTTATTAGGAGTTCTTTTATTAAATGTTAGTTACATTATTGTATATATATATATTATATATATTATAAAACACAATAATTAATTCTTCAAAATTAAACAATTCAAAGTTATATAAAAATTTGTCGTTAACAAAACGATTATTTTTTAAATTTTCTTTGTTGATATTAGTAATGTCAAAAAAATTTACGAAAAAATGCACATTTTTCTTTTTGATGTAAATCGAAAAAAAAATTGATTTTTTTGCATCAATAGAACAAAATTTTTGATTTACATCAATTTTTTTTATGGATTTGGGTGAAAAGAATTCGACATAAGAGTGAAAATTAAAGAAAACAATAATTTAAATTTATTTATTTTTTTAAATTTATCATTGATCTTCAATGTTAATTTACAAAAATTAATATCAAATTGAAAAATACTCTTATTTGTATTGCTAATTAAAATAGAACGATTCCCGCTAGAAGTGAAAAAAATTGTCATCAAACCGGATGAAAAACTTTCAAAGTTTATTTTACAACTCTCCAATTTCATATCAAATTTTTTTTATTGACCAATATATTTAATAGTGTGATATACGCCTTATTAATTTGAGTTAGCCAATAGATGGAGCCGTATTTGTATTTAAAACGTTTTTAATGTCAAAATTTTGAAAATCCACTACGATTTGCTTTTTCCAATTGTCGTGTATTGTATGAAAAAATTTCATTTTATCCAAATTATGCTGTATATAGTTTTGTATTTTATTATTATTAACTACAAAATAATAATTTTTTAAAATATATAGTAGTTGCCATGAAGTTATATTAAATTATTTTTCTGTCCTTCTTTCACTAATCCTCTATCTACAATAATATTATGAACTTATATATTTATACATTTCAAAATTTCAAATGATCGTTTTTCGTTTAGACAGCATAAAACTACTCCAAATAATAAATTAAAAATGAGTAAGTATTACTTAATTTGTTTAAAGATAGTAATTTTTATTTAAAATAATAATAATACGGCACAGATCTACTTTATCAGACGCCTTTCTTCGATTTTTTTTAAACCTGGGTATTTCAATGATATAAAACCTTAGATTATGAAAAAACAGGATAAGCAATATTTTCTAAGTTGAAGTTTCTTTTATTAACATAAAGTAGTGTGCGAATTTAACGTGATAGTATTTGCATTGGAAAAACACAGTAGCCTAGAAATTTAAATATCATCGAGATTTTTCATTGCTTGACCAAATATGCTTACAAAATAACAGACTTATGTAGATATTTTGTATTTAGCATTTTTATCGATCGGAAAATGACCAACCTTATTCAATTTTATCTTATTTTTGTCAAAAGTATTTCGATTAAAATAAAACTGATAATATTAAAACTGAAAATTTGATCCTAACTAAAACTGTATCATGTACGCATTGGTTTTGTTTTCATTTAGAATAACTTTAGAGTGAAATGGATATTATTTGATTGAATGTTTTTGGTTTTGTTTTTATTTAGAATGAAATTAAAATAAAATATATATTGTTTGACAGTTATTTCTATCTGGCAATAAAAGAATAAAATTATATTTTTTTCTCTAAATGGAAAGAGATAACAATGCTGCATGGGACCCTGTATTTTTGTGTTTATTTTGACAGGAGCCTTTTCTTTTGTGGAAATTTTTTTCAATACGACATTTGAATTCAAAAAACAGCTTCAATTTTTTTTATAGTTTTACTAGCGGGACCCGGCGTGCCTTGCTACGCCTATAAATAAAGTTTGTGCGTATACATTTTGTTGACGTAGTAGCAATAATTTCAAAGAGTAGTAATGAGAAATGATTTTAAATGTGTGTATGTTTAAAATTTGTAAATGTGTTTGTATGCACCTTCATCGAATGAATTGTCGCGATTCTTACTGCCCTTGCTGATAATAAGATGACATCACGATCACAACTGTTTGCAACTTTTTTAGTAACCTACCGGTAAAGAAAGCGTATATTAAACCGCATGAGCACTGTGAAAATTTGTGAATCGATTTTTGTTCCGTATAATGTTCTATATAGAGACACACATGAAACCTTACACACCTGAAGACTTATTTGATCGGGTATTTTTTATATATCCTTTATTTTACATACAATACTAATTTTTTATATTTTACTGATCAACTAGACTGATCCTTTTACATTCATATTTAAAAAAAAAGAAAATCATTTCTCATTACTACTCTTTGAAATTATTGCTACTACGTCAACAAAATGTATACGCACAAACTTTATTTATAGGCGTAGCAAAGCACGCCGGGTCCTGCTAGTTTTAAATATAAAAATGTATATATAATAGTTGCTTGGAATGCTGATAGATGTGAAACCCAGAATAATTTTAATAATTTTAATTTAAACATTCTGAAATTTTAATTGCAATGCTACAATAATTGGAAGATACAAAAAAACATATGTATTTCACAGATATAAGTTTTCGCTTCTGTCGGCAGTCCTTAACACTGCCTTCTTTTTTCTTACAATATTCATGTAATTTAAAGCTTATAATAATTATAATATAAAAAAGAAAAATTTTTTTATTCGCCTACATATTAAAGTGTTACTTTATTACTGTGATTTGTGGCCTTAAAGTGTCACTTTTTAATTCTTTATTTTGTTGTCATAGTTACGTCCAAAAAAGTAAAAAGCATTTGTATATCTTTAAATTTTATAAAAATAGAATTTTTTATCAAAGCAACCCTTAAATTCAAAGTTTCATTATCCAATTAAAATAGTTGTTATCATTTGTTGTCATGGTTATACAATAATTTGAAAAACATGACAAATATTTTGTCAAAGGTTACTTGTTCCACATATTTTTATTTTAAAATGTATGCAAATTTATAATTTTGAATTAAAATAAACAAATTTTTTTTAAATATTTTGCTTGCGGCGAATAAAAAATTGTATATGATGCACGGACGCAAGCTATTTTGGACTTAATGTGGGTGCAAATCTCGGCTAGCGCCTCGATTTGAAACTCCACATCCATCCAAAAACTTTAGCTTTACGTCCTTGCATCATAATGTACTATTTTTGACTTTTAGGCGCGCTAAACACCTGAGTTAAACTATGCGAACTATGTTTTTAAAAAATAATGTTTTAATGCGAATAATATTTTTTAAAAAAAATGTAATGTTGCCTTTTTTATTTTCTTTTTTAAATGTTTTGTTTGTGTAATGTTTTTTTCTATAATAACGTTATATACATTATTTTTTTAAAAACATAGTTCGCATAGTTTAGCTCAGGTGTACAGCGCCTTACTATTTAAAAGTTAATATATACCGTGACAAAATTTAATCTCTGCATAATAGTATATTATGCTACGATCATGTAATGACGGTTATTAATACACGAGCATTAACCGGGATACGAAACGAGCCGTAGGTGAGTTTCGTATGGTATATGCGAGTGTATTAATAACCATTACATGAAAGTGGCATACGCTATTTTTTCTACACCCGGTAAATAAGGAAGAACAAAAATTACAACGAAAATCTCAATTTCCAAATTTCAAAGTTCAATTTTTTTTCCCATACGAAAATTTCAACAAACGTCAAATGCATAGCATGTTTGATTGAAAAACTATGGGTTTCTTTCTATTGATTAAAAATCTGTATCGTAATAAAATCTGTATCGAAATGAATATCATTATAAAACGGATTTTGGTCATATAAGTGTATTTTTTTAGTACGGGTGTAGAAAAATTATGTTTATATTATTTAAACAATATAAATATTTAATTGCGCACATTGTAATGTTTCTGATTTCAAATAATATATAAAAACACACATTTAAAAAAAAAATCATCAAAATCGAAGCTGTCCCTGAGGACTTAGAAGTAAAAATCTAATTTGACTCGACTAAATGTTCGACAATAATCGTGTGTCGCAACAAAAGTTCATATTTGTTTATCAAAGCTTTTAATTTTAAAACTTAAATAACCTTGACATTGAATAAAGATTTTGAATCAAAACTAGCTTTTTCGTTTTTTTTTTCAATATTAACTCAAAGTCAAGGTTGTCTGAGTTTTGAAAATTAAAAGATGCGGTAAGCAAACATGAACTCTAAAACAAACTACTACAATGAGTGAAAATTTAAATTTATGGAAATAAAGATTAATACCGAATTCACAGCGACATAGCAAATTAGTAGATGTAATTTAAATCTGTGCTGTAAACACTTTTTATTTTAAAATCTTGCAACTAATTTGATATCTAGGCTTACTACAATTACAAACGATTCAAATACTTACGATTCAAATTACAATCTACGTTTTAAACTCATATTAAATATGCCAAGATGCAAATTATAATTTACTATCTACTAATTTGCTATGTCGCTGTGAATGCGGTATAAATGAGTTCATCATCTTAAACTATCATTTAAATTAAATGCTTTAGGGTTAAGTCATAAGTGAGACAGACGATGATATATAGGCGTGAATTTTGTAGACGATAATTAGTATTTTATTGTTTTTATTTGTGGAATCCCGAATTTAGTAAGTGTTAAGACCAAAAATCGTTTATAACGAATTGAATTATGAAATCACACTAACCTTCTACATTTTAGATTAGATGTCATTTTAGGATTAGTATATATCAGCTTAAACATACAAAAGTATTGATTAAAGCAAGTAAAACCTCTTTAATCTTTTAAAATCGCGGGTCAGTATCTTTTCCCGATAAAATCTTTTATTTGTGTCTCTAAATATGTATATCTACAGACACAAACAAACGACTTTTGCTTTGTTTTATTAAAATTTAAAATTGATCTGAAAATTTTTTGCCTGAGTTTTATTTCAATTTAAACCAATGAAATTCTCTAAAATGTAATTACATCATTCAATTTCACCAATAACATTTGAATTATACTAATAACAAATATTTATACGTCTGGCCTACTGGGATATTAAAAATTATCAGTCTAATTTTGAAATAATTAACTGATATCACAGTAGGCCAACATATAATTCATAAAAATATATAAATAAATGAAAAATGGCAAAAAATTTTCTAACCGAATTCCCCTCGTTCGTTGATAAATTCTCAATATTTTTTGAAAAATTCCTCAAGCAAGTGGTATTGATAATAGCCCTCGGCCTACGGCCTCATGCTTTTATCAATATACTTACTTTCGAAATTTTTAGCAAAAAATTATTTCGAATTATCATCACCCTTGAGAAATTACAACTGATAGTTTCTGGGATTTAAAAATTTTAAAACATTCGGCTGCTAGGGCTGTATTCGAAAGGATGACTTATTTGAAATTTATTTGTGAAGACTGATATTGGGTTTCCATCAGTATCAAATAGATTCATAGGTTGACTATGGTCGGTGTTCACAGTTATCAAAACATTACGTACCAAATATTTGTTGGGATGATTTGCTATGTACCAAATTAGGGACAGAGCAATTAGTTATTACTTTTATGATGCAAGCACGATGCAAGCAAGGGTTCCGTGAATGTAAAAGAACACACTATCAAAAATAATTGACTAAAACTTGTGTTGGAATGTCCGTATATTGTCAGTTCGTTGATAAATTCTCAATATTTTTTGAAAAATTCCTCAAGCAAGTGGTATTGATAATAGCCCTCGGCCTACGGCCTCATGCTTTTATCAATATACTTACTTTCGAAATTTTTAGCAAAAAATTATTTCGAATTATCATCACCCTTGAGAAATTACAACTGATAGTTTCTGGGATTTAAAAATTTTAAAACATTCGGCTGCTAGGGCTGTATTCGAAAGGATGACTTATTTGAAATTTATTTGTGAAGACTGATATTGGGTTTCCATCAGTATCAAATAGATTCATAGGTTGACTATGGTCGGTGTTCACAGTTATCAAAACATTACGTACCAAATATTTGTTGGGATGATTTGCTATGTACCAAATTAGGGACAGAGCAATTAGTTATTACTTTTATGATGCAAGCACGATGCAAGCAAGGGTTCCGTGAATGTAAAAGAACACACTATCAAAAATAATTGACTAAAACTTGTGTTGGAATGTCCTTATATTGTCAGACCATAGACGCATAGCAAAATAAATGTTTAATCGTAAAAGTCAATCAGGCCCGGTCCTGCGTTGTACAAAAGTGCACAGTAAAACAGGGCGCTCAATTTATCAGGAAAATAAGGGCGCAAAAACCAACATCAATTAACAATTTAAATTGAATTAAATCGTTTAAAATAATATTTAATGAACATCAACTTTCTTTCTTTTTGTCCAGTGTTCCAAATATTTGTTTTCATTCATTTTTCCATATATGTATACAAATTTAAACATATAATAGTACATTATTTAATTAGGAGCTAAAGCGATACTTTTTGTGTTGAGTCTATAGTTTGACGAACGACCGCAGGGAGGCCGACAATTATAGACGAAACACAAAAAGTCACTTTAGCTCCGAATTAAATACACTATTTTTTCGGCAAACGTTTAAATTTTTTATAAATATGAAATTAATACATCAAACTTTTTATAAATATGAATTTGTATCGTCATAATTACTTCCAAAAAAGAGAAAAAAACATATAAATTTGTATGAATAACATTTTTTTTATCCAAGCAGCCTTTTCAAAATTTCATAATATGAGAATTAACTTATTTTTTGTTGTCATGGCTATACGATATGTTTGAAAAAATAACAAACTAACAAATAACAAATGCTACTTTACAGCCTCCGTAATATAAAATAAAAATAGCGTTACTTTTGCTGCCGCTAGACGTTACTTTTGCTGTCAGGCTAAAAAGTAAGACTTTAGCTAACTCCCTAGCGGCAGTAAAGTTAAACTTTACAGCCGTTTGCCGAAAAAATATGTTTTCTCTTTTCAAGTTTAAATCTCAATACACACAAATTAAAAATAAGAAATCACACAAAAGTATTAGTACTGTTCATTTTAAATTGTTGTTCACAAAATATTACCCATACTATTGATTGCTGCAATGTTCTGAAATATAATACACACATACCATAAAATATCTGAACAGTTTTAAAATTCTGTGCAGCAAAATATTATTTTTACAAGTATTAATGAAATTTTGAATAAAGCTATTCACAGATACATAAAACGTCTGCACAGTTTTGAAATTATAATAACAAAATCAGTTATAGGATGTTTATGATGTTTATGATTGTGTATATTATATGATATTTTGAATGTGTATATTTTTTTATGTTGAGTATGGATAATAAATATTAAAATTCTATGGAAAAGAAAACTAGACAATTTTTTTTAGCAATTGATAAATTTCAAAAGTAATGAATGATATAAGCCGTGTTCGATTTGACTGAAACAACTGAAGCAACTGAAAAATTAAATGCAATTGTTGTTGTTTTTTCAGTTGTTTCAGTCAAATCGAACGCACCTATAGTAAAAATTAGGTCCATGCAATAAAAACAAAATTAAAGAAAACTATTTGAAGGCAAATAGTATTTTATTTAATGAGGAGCTGAAGTGCTACTTTTTGTGTTAAGTTAAGTCTATATTTTGGCGGCCGACCGTAGCAAGCCCGACAATCATAGACCAATCACAAAAGTCACTTTAGCTCCGAATTAAATAGTATTAAACGTTAAACTTTTTTTAAATATGAAATTAATACATCAAATTTTTATAAATATGATTTGAAAAGGTAATATGAGGTAATAAATTTTCTGAAATTAATTTTTATTGATTTTAATTCATTAAAATGAATGATTTTGTTACTGAATGTATGTTATGTTAATGGATGATTGTTACTTTACTGCTGTCGTAAAAATATGAGATTTACTTTACTGCCGCCGTAGAAAAATAGAAATGGCGTTACTTTGCAGCCGCTTTGATTATACGTCAAAAAAGTAAGACTTTAACCTTCTCCGTAGCGGCAGTAAAGTTCAACTTTACAACCGTTTACCGAAAAACAATATTATAAATCCATGTTAAAAATTTGTTTTGCCAGGAGAATAATTATTTGTTTTAAAAATTTGTTTTTCCTCAATTAATCCCATATTTTGAATTAATAGTATAGATTATGATGCAAGGACGTATGCACGATTTATAGACGGTAAATCCTTGACGTTAACTTTAACTTAAACGTAACTTGAAACACTACAAAATTTTGATTTATAGTCTGTTAGAAATTACGTACTCTTTAATGTTTAAATAATTTTGGGTTTGTAATCAATTTCGTAAATCAATTAATTCTTTAAAAGTAACAAACTAATTTTTAAATCAAAATTTAAAATAAAAATATTCATATTCATTTTTCATATTACATAATTTTATGCCTCTAGTGTATTTCATATTTTTGTACTTTACGTTAATATAGCGTTACCGACTATAAATCGAGCAGTAAAGCTAAAGATCTTGAACGTATGTGGAGTTCGCCAATCGCGGTGCCAGTTGAGATTTGCACCCACATTAAATTCAAAATCAAAGTCGTATACTATTTTTTATTCGTTGCAAGCAAAATATTTAAAAAATGTTTAATCCAAATCAAAATTAAAAATTTGCATTGGACGTAACTATGACAACCAAATCGGGTCTGATATATATTACTGTCGATGAAAGCATTGCTTTCGAAATACGTATTTATAGTAAAATAAAACTATTAGTTACAAGAAATTGTCGTTTTTAATTTATCAGTGAAATTTATTTTAAATAAAGGGTTAAAAAGTGACACTTTACGACCCCATACTACAGTAATAAAGTGAAACTTTACTATCTAGGCAAGTAAAAAATATATTATTTATTGTTAATATATATTTATATCGGGCTAGGTCGTTTTCAGCATAATAAAACTAACAGTAATAATTTTGATATTTTTGATAGCTTTCTGATCCTGAAGATGGACCTAGCCTAAAATATGTAGATATTTAATAATAAACAACGTGTTTTAATTCAATTGAGGAAGAACAATTTAAAAACAAATATTATAAATGGTATGCAACAAATTGTAAAATACGATAAGATAATCCACAACAATTTTGAGATAACTCTTAAGTCCTGGGGGCGCCTTTCTCATGTTTGAATAGAGCGCAAAAAAGTCTTGCACCGGCCGTGAATTCAATAGTAAATTACAATCACATCTACATTGATTAAAAATGACACAAAAAATGTTGCTTCAGGTTAAACTTATCCACAGCTGTTTACGGTAACTCAATCAAAATTGTAAATGGTTTAAATTTGATTTTTTTTCGGTCAATCAACTATCGAGATTCGGGGGGGGGGGGTTGTGAAGAAGCTACATACTAAAAATATTTGTGTTACAATTACACAAAAACTGTGCATTGCAAAATTCTAAAAAGAATTGTACGGGTTCTTAAATTAAGCGCTCTTTCATATGATACCCCACTCATTTGGGTTAAAAATGGTTGTTTTATATGAAGTTTACAAAAAATAATTAGAAATAAAATTTTTTAATTGATGAAATTCGAAATCTGGACGGCAGACGCTGAACCCAACCATTTTTGATTTTGATCGACTTCATAGTTGGTATACAAGTACTATAAGTGAAATAAAAATAATCTTTTTCTCTAGAAAAATTTTAAAGTGCTCAATTTGGAAACAGGGTGGTACTGAAGATGTAGATGCTAATTCAAATTCAAGATAACTTTGAAATAGAATTCCAAGAGAATGGTTTCCTCGATATCAACAGTTTTATGTGTGTTCGAAGGCTAATTGACTAGTCTATCGCCCTATTTAAATATACGCAGTAAAATTGTTGCTTACCTTAGCCCTTTCAACACATCTAAAATTTTGGGCTGAGGTGGAAATCTTTAAAATTTAATATGTTTAGAACAAAAAACCTTTCTCTACATTTTGGCATTACATGGGATAAGCTTGGAAGTTTTTGATTGCAAAAACGGTTACAAACAATTTCGAAATTTAAAAAAAAATAGTCATCCACGTAAAGCTTTGTACTGAAAATAACTTGACAGCTGGTTTGTATTTTGGAAACTTAAAATAATTGTTATTTCTTGCAAGTCAGACTGTTTTGAGTTGTGTTTAACTTGTTTTTACTATATGTTATGTTAGTAAAATTGTTAATATTATTGCAATAGATAAATTATTGATTTCTCCTTCTTCTTGTTGTATGTAATGTGTCATTGACATACAGCTTTGTAACAATTTGAAGTTTCTTAATTTATAATTAAAATATTCTGTCAACTCAAAAAATATTTGATGATTGACATATTTTGTTCGCGTGCAACAAATATTTTCGCATGCGACCAATACTATGTATTTCGAAGAATGAAAAATATGGGATATTTTTTGTGCATGCGTTACAAAACAAAATATCCCAATTACTTTGTTCAGCGTGATATATAAGTTGTTTAAAGGAGAAAAGTAGGACAAGTGCGAATAAAATTCGCTCGCCAAGGGTTCCGTGAATGTAAAAGAACATAATATCAAAAAAGAAATTGACATAAAGTTTTGTTGCACACTCTTTATATTGCCAGACTATAGACGCATATTAAAATAAATGTTTAATCGTAAACGTCAATAGTAAATGTCAATCACATCTACATTGATCAAACATGACACAAAAAATGTTGCTTGAGGTTAAATCTTAGCCATGAGCTGTTATGTTAACTAAAGAAAGATTTAACCAGCTTGTAAATGGTTTAAATTGGAAATATTTTTTCTGTAAATCAGCGTCGAAATTTAGGGGGAGGGTACATGCTAAAAACAGCACTTTTTTAGCAATAAATCAAAAACTGTGCATCGCAAAATTCTAAAAAAAATTGCTATATTTCTTAAATTTTTTTATCCTCTTTACCATCCCCTAAACACACAGATATATAATTATTTGAGACTTCGCTGTAATTTTCATTTAAAATTTACCAAACCTCCTGTCCCTGCGATTTTTTTCAAATTTTTCTGTCAATCAGTATCGCAACGTGGGGAACGGTCTGAAAGTTGAACTCTTTTAACAATAACTCAAAATTTGCGCATTCCAATATTCCAAAAAAAGGCGATGTTTTCTAAATTAGGTGCTCTTTCAAATTAAACCACACCCGTTTGGGTTAAAAAAGGTTTTTTTTACCATCTTGACCCCCATCCCCTAAACACACAGAAATATAATTATTTAAGACTTTGCTATAATTTTCGTTCAAAATATACCAAACTTCCTGTCTCTGTAAATTTTTTAAAATTTTTCTGTCCATTAGCGGCAAAATGTAGGTTGGGGGGACGGTCTGAAAATTGCACTTTTTTGAAATAACTCGAAAACTGTGCATCTCAAAATTCTAAAAAATGCTGCAATATTTCTTATATTAGGTGCTCTTTCAAATTGCAACTTGCTCGGTTCAAAAAGTCTTTTTTACTCTCCTTACCCTTATCCCCCAAACGCACAAAAAATAATTACTTGAGACTTTCCTATGAATTTCGTTCAAAATTTACCCAACTTTCTGTCTCTGTGAATTTTTTCAAATTTTTCTGTCAATCAGAATCGAAACGTAGGGGGGAGGAAACGATCTAAAATTTGCATTTTTTGACAATAAATCAAAAACTACGTATTGCAAAATTCTAATAAAATTGCAATGTTTCTTAAATTAGGTGCTCTTTGAAATGACACCCCACTTGACCTGATTTTAAATTATGTGTTTACCTCTTCTTATTCCCAACCCCCTTAATAAATATAATTAGGTGTATTTGACACTTTTCTATATTTTTCATTGCAAACTTACTCTTTTGTCTACCATTTCAAATATATTTTAAGATTTTCGATCAAGTAGGGTCGGAGTTAATCGAGGCAATAAAACATAAAGAAAAGTCATTATTCAATATTATACAAAAATGGGTGGGGGGTAAAACTCCAAAATACATTTTTAAGGCATACTGAAGTGAAGCTCTTTCATATGATACCTTACTCGTCTCGATAAAAAAAATATATTTTCTCAAAGCCTTCACATCGTACCTCTGTAAAACAAACGACAACAATTTTATTTATTTTTTAGCCCGTTAGCTTGTGTGGATAGACTAGTTTTATAACCACCTCAAATTTTAGGTAGATAGCATTAAAAAACAAAATAGATTTCTTGAGAATTTTGAAAAAAATTCTCGGAGAAATCAAAATTTTTTGTTTTAACTTTTCTCGAGAAATTTTCGGGAAGGAAATCTCGAGAAGAAGCACCATGACCGGCCTAATCAATGTCTTGTATAACTTGAGTTTGGTGTTAGTCAACTTATATGTTGATCCGAGAAGAGCTTTAATTGAGTAGAAAATTAAGTTACCTGCAGCAATTCGAACTTTTAAGTCTGCATGTATGCTGTTGTTTGAGCCAAGCATTGATACCAAATATTTAAAAGATTCACCTTTATCACTCCACATCAAATATTTCTTCTCAGCCTCTCTTGAAACATTTATATAATTGATTTTTATGTGATTTATTGTTAACTGTGATTTAACAAAAAATAAGAAGTTTACACGAGTGGTAAATTTACCATCTATCTCTCACCCAACGATTTTATTTAACGTAAATAAAGAAACTTATAATAAAGCAAAATAACTTATATTTACAGTGAAACGCAATAAAAATCACCTCAAAAAATGAGTACCGAAAAAGGACAACAGAATACTGCCTTTGTAGGTGATGATGGACAACGATTACCTTCCACCGAAAAAAGCAACAAAAACTCATATTCCTTAGAACTAGCGGAGAAATATGATTTAGATGCCGATTATGATCCTTATGCCCATCGAACAGTTGAACATCCAACAACGTAGGTATACTTGCCGACATTCTTTTAATATTTTTTAATCCAACTTTGTGTTTATTTGCAGAGATACCGACACGTTAATACATTTATTAAAAGGTTCATTAGGAACCGGTATATTAGCAATGCCAAACGCTTTTCTTCATTCCGGTTACATTGTTGGAGGTATTGGAACAGTTTTAATAGGATTTTTGTGTACATATTGTATACATTTACTTATAGATGCAAATTATATTTTATGCAAACGAAACAAGGTAATTTTTTATGATTACAGAATAATTTTTATTAAACATTTAAAAAAATTTTAAGTTGGTTAAATAACTTAAAATAATGATAGTTTGGTTTCTAAGTTGTTTAAATTAATTTAAAATAATTTATTTAAAATAAATTTAATAATTTTTTTGCTTTAACAACTTTTTTTTTTTAATATTTTGTTACATGTTTCTTAAACATTTGATAATATTTTCATATGTTTGATAATGACCATTTATGGTTGAAACATGTAACAAAATATTATTAAAAAAAGTTGTTAAAGCAAAAAAATTATTAAATTTATTTAAATAAATTATTTTAAATTAATTTTTATTGTTCAATTTAAAATTTTATTTCTCCTAATTGAAAAATTTATGTAAATGGTTATGCTAATTTTATTTTATGCAATTAAATTTATTTGTCATTTAAGTTGAATAACTTTTTGTTTTTCTTAGATTCCAAAACTAACGTATCCCGGTGTAACAATAGCAGCTTTAAATGGAGGACCTAATTTTCTTAAAAAGTTGGCGCCACATGTCTTGTAAGTATAATATTATAAATAAAAAATAAACTTTTGGTTTTACATAAAATAATTAAGGGACTAGACTAAACTACCATATTCCATCTTTTTTAATTTTCCAATTTCATAACATTGCTATGCAAGACTTTTCAATCTTTGTATAATAATTGATACATATTATATGTCAAATATGGAGGGGCTGAAATCTTAAGCTCTGAGATATCAAGACTTCGGTCTGGGTTAAGGATTTTGATATAGTTTTCGGCAAAAAACTTTTATGAACACATGGTTTTTAGTTTTGGACAGGAATGTATATCAAACATAACTCTTTGTTAAAGTACAAGTATTTTTTTATCTCTGTTATTACAAAACTAACATGAAACATCAATACGTTGGCGGAAAATTATAACAGATCATAAATTAACATAATTTAGTGAAAAGATGATACACTCAGCAAACTATTCAAAAGCCTCTTCATTTAGCGTTTCGAGAAAATATTACAAAATAACAAATTCATATTGCTTTCAAAATTCCAAAAATATTGTAAAAATTAAATAAAAACAAACTTTTCCAAAATTCTAAAAATATTGCAAAAATTATTACAAAATCAAATATTAAAATTTTTTCAAAAATTCTAAGAATATTGCAAAAATTATAACAAAATCAAAAATTGAAACTTTTTCAATATTCCAAAAATATTCCAAAAATTATAATTAAATCAAAAATTTAAAATATTTCAAAATTCTAAAAATATTCTAAAAATTCTTACAAAATCAAAAATTGAAACTTTTTTCAAAATTCTAAAAATATAAATAAAATTCAAAAATTCTATTTTTTCAAAATTCTAAAAATATTGCAAAATTTATAACAAAATCAAAAATTAAAACTTTTTCCGAAATTCTATGAATATTGCAAAAATTATTACAAAATCAAACTTACAAGCTTTTTTCAAAACTCCAACAATATTTCAAAGAACTTAAAAGTTTTTGCCGAAAACTATATCAAAATCCTTAACCCAGACCGAAGTCTTGATATCTCAGAGCTTGAGATTTCAGCTCCTCCATCTCCCGCAGACAGACATACATTTTCTTTTTTTGCTTTTTTAGAATCAGTAGGTCCTAAAACGTCGAGAAATGCCAAAAAAATGGGGGTAAGAATTTCACTTTTGGCTCAAGAATGTAATACTTAGGTCTTTCAGACCGAAGTAAATGTAAATTCTTTAGCGTAGTAAAAATAGATTCTTTTTTGATCTGATTGAGTGCAATGAACATTTTTGCTGAAAAGTAAACTGGCGTTGGTAAAAACCATCAAACTTTTTAAACTGTTTATTAGCAGAAGCTGTTAATTAGCAGTCCAAGTCGTCTTTCGTACATTACAACCAAAAGGAAAATATTTCCTACGATTCTTTATTATAAAATATGAATATCTGTTTCTTGTATCGAAACCCGAATTTGTTGGAATATTGAAAGATTTACTCGTAGAGATGCTAAACATGTTATAGTAAAATGGATGTGAGTGAAACGTTACGGTTTCCTTTGATGAAAGTAGGATAGCAATGAGTTTTCGTTGTTGTTTTACAGTTGGTAGGGATATGGGTTGTCATGTGTTCGCAAGTAAGCGAATTAAGTTGTTCGGTGGAATTCAAAACTTTATAATCATTTAGCATGTGCGCGAATGTCAAAACAGAAATCAATCTGCCAAGGCTTTATTCGTAATTGCGGTATGGTATCATGAGAGAATCAAAATGTGAAGGATTTGAAACCTATTTAGAAATTGTTGTTTTTTGTATCGTTTAGCCGACAAAATAACTTGTTACATACGAAAGCAGCTATAATCGGCATTTCAATCAAAGCAAAAATGAAATATTATGTAAAATTTTGGAGCTCCGTACATGTTCCTATTTCATACTTTTTTACATTATTCGGTAAAATATACTTTGATAGATGAACCTAATACAAACAGCAATATAATATAGCCTAGCATAGCAAACATTTCATTATCATAACTTGAACAAGAATGCATGGAGTGAATCAAGTTAAAAAAAACATAATAACAAATTGATACTTAAATTGATAATAATTGAGATTTAATTTTAATTATTGCAGACATTTAATTAACGCATTTTTGCTGATCTATGAGCTAGGGACATGCTGTGTTTATGTTGTATTTGTATCATCCAATATTAAATCAATCGTGGATAATTATACAACGGAAGAAACTGATATCAGATTATTTATGTTATTAATATTACTGCCGTTAATTTTAATAAATTGGGTAAGTGAAATTTTTTAATGTTTCCATTCTAATATTTGCATCAAATTATTTGCAACTTGATTTCACACATCTTAAATTTCACACCCCAAAAAAGAACAGCAAATATATAGTTTTTTCAGAAAAAAAAATAATTGAAAGCCAAACAGCAAGTTTTATAATGTTAGAAAACATGTACAAACATAACATGTTCCGATTATCCCGGGTTTTTCTCCAAGCGTCGATCTAAAAGTTCATGATATTTTATTTTAAACGATAAAAACGATATATGCGAAAATATTGGAAAACTGTGCTTATAAAATTTGTAGAAACAAGAACAAACAAAACTAATTACTGGAATTTGGCAACCAAAGAAGTTTATAAATGTTGCCACAAAAATAATATATTTGATATATCCTCCGTCACAAACTGCGGGACGTTCCACACCATGGTCTCGAACCGGGTAACAGTTAAACAAATTTACAGATAATCATTTAATCGATCCAAATTACCATTTAATCGAGTTTAATATAAATATAAATAAATTTACAATATATTATATCGGTATAATTATGTTTCTTAAATCACTTTTTATTCACGTTTTTAGGTTCGAAATTTAAAATACCTTGCACCATTTTCTACAATTGCCAATATTTTGACATTAATATCATTTGGTTTAATCGGATATTACATGTTCCGTGAACCACTTTCAACAGACGGCAAGAACGCTGCAGGACCACTTTTAGAGTATCCTTTATTCTTCGGAACCGTATTATTTGCACTAGAAGCAATAGGAGTCGTAAGTGAATAATTTAATTTTCAAACCAAGAACATAATGTTATAAATTTTTATTTTTATTTTTAGATATTACCGTTAGAAAATGAAATGAAAACTCCTAAATCGTTTGGTAAACGAACCGGCGTTTTGAATAAAGCAATGATTTTCATTATTTTACTCTATGTTGCAATGGGATTTTTCGGGTACTTAAGATACGGTGCCGATATTAAAGGTTCTATTACATTAAACTTGCCAGCAAATGAAATGTAAGAATAAAAAGCATTTCCTCTGATGATATCCATAATTTTTATTTTTTGTATCTATAACAGATTAGCACTTAGTGTCAAAGGAATGCTTGCATTTTCAATTTTCATCACTCATGGATTGGCATGTTATGTTGCTATTGATATAACTTGGAATCAATATATGTTGAAACATTTTAAAGACAGTCCACGAAAATTATTATTGGAGTACGTTGCAAGAACTTGTTTGGTTTTAGTTACATGTAAGTGTTTTCAATATTCAAACTTAATTGCACAAATTTTATTGTTTTTTTTTTTTTTTCAATTTTCAGTTCTTTTAGCTGTAGCAATTCCAAATCTAGAATTATTTATCTCATTATTTGGTGCGCTATGTCTATCAACATTAGGACTTGTATTCCCGGCACTAGTAGATATATCAACCCATTGGTACGAAAGACATGGTGCGGCAAAACTTTGGCTAATCACAAAAAATACAATTATATTTGTTTTCGGAATATTAGGTTTAATTATTGGAACGTATAAGAGTTTAGTTGAAATAATAAAAACATTTTTCGAAGAAGAATCACACTGAGATATGAAGCGGAATAGTTGTATAAGGTTTAATTTATAAGTTTAAAAATATTCCTAGAAAGCTGTGACAATTGCATATAGCGTATAGTTTTAAGAAATTTAATTTTAGATAAATTTAACGCGCTGTAACAGTATTCTATTATTATTGTGATACAAATTTGTATTATTTTTTGAAATATGAATTTACATTTCAGATTGTATTATAAATATTTTAAGATTATTTTTATTAATTGTTACTATATATTGCATGAATATATTTTATTATTATACTCATTTAACAATGTTTCTCAGAACTCAAATACTTTGCTGCTACAAAACCAATGATCCTCCGTCCCTCCGCCTTTGCCATATATCTCTGTGGATTAACGGTTGTCTTTTTCATATATAAAATGCATTTAATTAATTTTTCCTACAAAACTATAAACATGGGGTTAGTTTTGTTGTTTACTTCCATAATTGTATTTTATAAAATAATTTGATTGTATTCTAATTAAATAAAAACAATAAATTCAAACTAATGTGAACGTTCCTCTCTCGAATATTCAAAAAATCAAACGCTATACTACAATTAAATTGAATTAAATTTCCATTGTGAAAAAAATTAAAATTTTTGGTTTCTCAAATTAAATACATCATTAAACATTAACTCATAAAATGCTATTATGCTTCAGTTTGATATAAATTTATTATAAAGTCTATAGACTATGCGATATAGAAACTCATCCATAATAAATGGGACGTTATGAGCGAGCCTTATGAATTAATTATGAATTATAAAATTACATTGACAATGCTCGTTGAGATTATGTAAAAAATAATATGATTACATACACTACAAAGCACTCCTTCGCTAATAATTGGAGCCCTTCACAATTTAGCTGTTAACACCAACTGACGGAGGCAAAATTACTTTTGCACTTTTGCCTATTTGTTCTACTAATTCCATCTGGAACATCAGGATTCAGTTTGGAAAAGCCAAAATGCTAGAAAAGATTGCATGTAGTGTAGTGAAATATTTTATTAACGATGTCTGACATTTTGCTGAATTTAGAATTTATTTAAGAAATAAATCGTTTATTGATCAGGTTTGGTTGGCATGAAAGCCAGTTTATTAGTTCACCACTTTTAAATGCAGAAAAATTTATTTTGCTAAGTTTGTTGTCACCGATGAGTCTAAAATGAGTTTCTTAATTCCTCATGCTTAGCGTATGACAACTGCTTATATAGACCCCGGAAATAAGGTCGTTAATTGGGGTCTAGGTCCTACACGTTTTGGTTAAGTATACTACCTTAAGCGAAAGAAATTTTGAAGTATTTGGAAATCTGGTAATACAAAAATGTGATTTGATGCGCTGAATCCAAATTCAACGCCAGAATCCATCCTACACGGTTTGGATAAAGCTCATACTAGCGATTTGGATGGTTGTTTCGGATTTATTCTTTCTGTTGGATTCATTTTGTTTAGTTTGTCGTGGATATGAAGTTTTTTTTTGTGAAAAAAGATAGATGAAGACGTGGAAAAAAATCTATAAGATTAGTTTCGATCTTAAGATACTGACTATATATGTATCATTTAAAATACAGAGAAGGTTAAGGTCACAAAACGGGTTTAAAGAATAGCTGCAAAAAAATTTCAGTACATATATATAAATGTGACAATTTCAACTAATTGAATTAGGTTTAAAAAGACGTAAAACTGATGGTTCTATTAAACAACATGACATAATAGTCGAAGCTGACAGACCAACTGAAGTAGATAGGAGTGATAGTAATAACTACAAAAACAACACATTGAAGGAGACAATAATTTTGCATATGGCAACAAACCAAAAGCTGTGTCATTAATCCCAACTAAAGAGTCGTAGTTAAGATGGTGAATAACTTTCAGAAGTTGCGATGTTTAATAAATTTAAAACTACACTAACTCGATTCATATCTAGGTAGGTTACCCGCAAATGCGCGATAATAACAAAAATAGTCCAAATTGCTGGTTGTAGAACTTTCTTATCAGAACGATTATCTTAAAAGAGTGGCGAAATTGTGAAATTCTTGACCAGTCGTCTCCATTTTTCGAGTCAAATTTACGGGTTAGACGTTTAATAAGAAATCCATCATCATTTAAACAAATTTGGCACACTATTTTTATATCGTTATGCCTTCCATATCTTAGTTTTAATAGCAGGAGGTATCCAGATGATTGATTTCACGGGATGAAATAATCTTAAAGGATGTAGTTGACACTTGATGAAGTTGATACTTTAATATTTGTGCGCCTCTGAAAAACATAGAGGTTCGTCGCCGCTGCTAAAGTTCAAAGACCATACAAATCGACGAGGTTTGATTTTCGTTGAAAATTTCATATATCTAATATATATGATATTCATTATCTATCAAAAATATGGTCCTCAAAATTTAATTGAAACAAGAGAAATAAGAGTCATAGCGTGTACCCGTTATTAGCTGCTTGTAAGGGAAACACGAAAAAAGAATAAAGTCTACTAAAGAGAAAGAAAAATGTTGGCTTTGTTAAATTAGGTTTAATTCATAATTTAACTAAGTTAATACGCTAAACATTGATTTTTTCAAAGAATACAACTTTAATGGTTAGACTAGCACCATTTGAAATTGATCTGCATTGGTTCCTTGACCTGCAATCTAGTGCTTCAATCGTAAAGTAGAAATACGTATGCCAAATAGAAATGTTTGCAAATACGGAGCGACAAAGTCTTGAAAGCATACTTGACGAAATTTGTATGGGGAGTGAAAAGGACAATTTAAAAAAAAAATATTTTTGGCACACTAATCAACTATTACTTGCAACCACTGATCTAAATCATAAAAAAAATCAAGATATCGAAGTATTTGCATGGCGGGATAAACTTTGTTTGACCTATGAGTTAACTTGAGATATCACATACCACTGGCAATAACAATGAGATATAACTAGCCAAAGGAATATCCTTGAAGTGCTGGTGAATGAATTGCATTCAGTTAACGGCAGAATTTTAAATATTAGTTATGGAATATTTTTTGATCATGGCAAGTTATTGCTTGCTCGAAGAAATGAGCCTTTATATAACTCTAAATGTGGACTTCAATCAAAACACAGTGTGTCACATGATCAATCCTTTATCCTAAGGTATCCTTACAGGAAATTTTGACCTTTGTCATATAATGGCAAAGCTCACATTTGAATACTATTGCACACGTAGATACAACATAAATCTTTCCAAAGTTTAAAAAAAATAGTTCAAGTCTAGAGGTTGAGACCCTATGGGCTGTTAAAATGAAAACAAATGCAAAAGGCAATGCTTTCATCATTTTTGACTTTATGTTATTTAAATTCATCTTAACTTTTAAGCAAACTTTTAAACTATATCCTCAAAAAATTTCAGCTTTCTAACCCAGGAGGTTCCAATTTTGTAAGCATGGTAATGCACCTAATGCATAAAAATCTCAAGCCATTTAATACCATAGAAAAATTATCAAATTCTCTTTTGTTTTTATTTTTTTCACTAATTAAACCGTTTGAAAAAAGATTAAAATAATAAGAACAAAAAATACAACAACAAAGATGATTTTGAATTAAAATTGTTTGATAATGTTTGATTATAAATTATGTGTGATGCGGCATAGGTAGTAGTACTGGTGACGTAGTTCATTTGATCTTTAGTGAATTTAATATGTTATGACTAATTTTAACCAAATTAATCAAAACTGTTCCGAAATTGCATAGAGTAGTTTTGGTTAATGTTTTAATGTTTTGTGAAATTTGTTGGATAATTTCGTTTCTACTTAGTTTTATGGTTTTAACTTATTTGATACATCTAATTCTACATGTATGCATATCTTTGTGATCAAGAAATCTACCTATTTCTAGCGGGCATCTTGCCGCTCGGACTTTTTAAAATCAAAAGAACACGGAGGAACACTTCAAAGAACAGATTTTTTGATAAAATCGTTAATATCTCATAAAATATGCAGATGTCAACAAAAAAATTTTATAATATTTTTTGGAGGAAATTTAATTCTCTACAAAAAAGGTCCATGTCATTTTTTTAAACTTGAAATTCTTCGAAACTCGTAAAACCAAATAATGAAAATTTTGACGAAAAAGTACTAATTTTGATTTTTTTTTGTCACGATTATTTTTTATACATTTTATTCTATAGCATAAAAAGAAAATTAGGACATTTTCGTCATCTTTATTTTTAATGTTTTTTATAAATTACGAAAACTTACAAGTTCATTTTCAAAATATCATTAGAACTATACGTTTTAGGGAAAAGATGACATTGACCTTTTTTGAGAGAATTAAATTTCCTACAAAAATAAATATGTGTTTTTTTGACATCTGCATATTTGATGACATATTTGAAAAAATTTATTTTTCAAAAAATGAACCTCGAAAATTTTGCGGCACGGCACGTGTTCTTTTGATTAAAAAAAAAAATTGTGGTTTTTTGACACCAAAGAATTTTATTAGGGGGCGTCTCGGAAAATTTAATTTTTAACGACCAGTCTAAAATTCCGAGATGAAGCACATTGCAATAGTAGATTTTTATATGAAATCTACCTAAATGTGCAAAAAATGTTATTTAATAAACACATACACTAAATTTTATGTAGTTTTTTTCTTTAAATTGGTTTAATTTTAATTTGAATTTTAAAGTGTTAATTAAATATTTAAAAACAAGTTTTGTATATGTAATTCATAAATACCGTAAAAATTGTTTCCTTTGTAGATGTTGATTATTTATAACAATAGAAATAAAACAAGCACTGATTTTTTAATTTGGAAGATTATTTCTACAAATCGAAATGTTTTTTTGTTGGATCACTCACTGATGATTTATTTCTGTTTTAGATTAATATTCGCAGTTTTTTTTATGTTAATGTTTTAATTTTTTATATATAAATATATATTTACCGTCCCGGATTCACTGATTGTTTCGGGGTCACCACTATACTAGATTGTAACAGATGTATTTTATTTGCTATTAATATTTTTTTATATAAAATAATTAATACACTTTAGTTTATACACAATTAATACACCTGTTTGTTTAATTTTATTGAGAATTAATTCATGGTAGATTTATTTTCCAATGTATGGTTTTAACGTTCTGGAAACAACTAATAAAAAATTCATTTTGAAGTTTTGAAATCATTCAAATCATAAAGCCGTATTTATTGTATTGGATGGAAAGAATTAACTCGTGATTTAATCTTTTACAACTGGTTTCCTGCAGATTTACAAGAATTAAATTCCACATAAGATGGTATAGGGTGTCGCTATAAAAATAGAAACCTGCAAAATTATAAGCCTAAGAAGGCCAAGAGATCTCCGAAAACTCACAATTCAAGCGGAATGAATATGCTAGCATTACAAGATGGGCAGGAAATGGAATCCATGAAAAAGTGAAATGATACATTCTTTACTATTGTGTTGCAGAGCAGAATTGCAAAGCTTAGAACACACATCGACCTTGATAGCGTAGATATAATCTAATCAGTAACCGAAATGGCTTTTGACCAGCTGAACGGATTAAGATGTATAATCAAGCTATTTTTAGCCCTTTCTTCCACAAAGAGAATCCACAAAGTAACGTGGAAATCAAACGATGGCAAAACGGGAAATTAAACCGATCATGTCATGATCTCTAAGAGATACTGTTCCAGTGATGCTAACGTTCAATTATACATAGATGCTTAAATGGACCACATCATTTGCTTGTCATCTCTAATAATAAGCGCAAGCTGTATCTACATTTAAAAGGCAAGCAAAGAAGAATATCTTGCACTAGAATGTTGAAACATTATAACATCGGCAGCTGCTGAATAAATCAGGAAATAGAGACGCAAAACATAGAAGACCATGACATCCTGCCAGAGATGCCATTAAGCATATCGGAAGAGTGGCAAAGGGTTCAATCATCAAGCATTATTTCCTCAGCATAAACTACATTTGGGGGACGACGATTTCTTTCACGTGATGCATGTGACATTGTAATATCTATGGCACTTTTGACACCTGTGACATCTGTGACACCCATTTCACTCTTTTTACACTTTGTGAAGATTTATTATAAAAAAGAGGTGCTAAACCGTGCTACCAGGTTAAAGCTGACAGAATAAAGTTGGTGTTGTGAAAAAGGCCAAGTCAATTCTGCTTATACTCAATGATGTTATCTCACATCGAGTCATTAGTGCCCTAAGACCAATGCATTTCAAGCGTCTGTCCTCCATATGGTAAGGGTTTTCCATATAGTTACTAGTGAACGTCTGTTTTAGATCCAGCGACTCGCTATGTTATTGAAAAAAACGATTTTCTCAGATTTTTAAGATCAGAATAGAGTAATGGAGTACTGGAGTAATTCACAAAAATTTGGGTTAGGTGAAGAGCTAACCCCACATTTTCAGCCTCGGATTATCTCAGACTCTTTACAAAAACGATTTCGGAAACTGTACATATATAACGATTTAAAAATTTGAACATGGAGCTTGCTAGACCTAAGAAGACCAGAACATTTGAAAAACTCAAAAAACTTAGAACTTACAAACAAAGCCACTAATTACACACTGGATAGACATTGCAAGAGCTAAGACTGTAACGAATGACGAAGACATAGTACATTTAATTCAATAAGCTCGCAAAATGCGTTGGTTGCGAGTGAAAACTTCCTCTTTATAAACCGAAATACCATCAGCGGTCACTATAGAGGAGAAGACCCTGGTGGATCCATTTCCATACATAAAAAATAATAAAAAAATATTGCGACGCTGATGCATAGGCTGACTTCACCACAGTTTTGGAAACATAGTGTTCTGGATATATAATGAGCTAATATCCATCAAATACTTTAAAGAGTTTTTTTTAAATCATTTAAGTTTTATTACTTCGGTCTGAAAGTAATGTATGTCTGTCTGCCGGCCGTCATTACCTACGCTGCAGGGAAAACCGCTGGAGGGATTTCAAATTTTTTTTTCTAAAAATAGGTATACTCAAGGGACAGGTTTGAAAGGACGCTGTGTTCGATAACTGTACCGGAAGTGTGTCAAAAAAATCATTATGTGTGTCAAAAATAGCAAATTTTCATATTTTTCGCTTAAAAAACGTTCATTTTAAGTGATTACGAGTGGGAACATTAAATTTGGAGAAATCTTGACGGTCGGGATTGGTATGTGAGATCAAAAACTAGCTTATTGCATTATAAATTTGTCAAAAAAATGTTGTCTAGTGTGTCAAAAGATTTTTATTTAGTTTTTTACCCAATTTTTTGGAAAAAAATAAAATTGTTTCTTTGAAATTATATTATATTATATTATAGATTATTATTGAGAATTATGGCATTATAAGTTTGTCAAAAAATGTTGTCAATTGTGTCAAAAGAAAGGTTTTTATTTATTTTTTACCGAAATTTTAGCAAAATAAAATCAATAGTTTGTATGACATGATATTTTATCATTATTATAGAGAATTATGGCATTATAAGTTTGTCAAAAAATATTGTCAAGTGTGTCAAAAAATGATTTCATTAATTTTTTTAGCCAATGTTTTGGAAGAAAATGTAGCTGTTTTTATGACGTAAATGTAATTGAAAATGAAATTGGACATGGAAATTTTTGAATTTGTTATAGTTTTTTAAATATTTTTGGAATTTTGAAAAAGTTTGTACTCTTGATTTTGAAATAATTTTTGCAATATTTTTAGAATTTCGGCAAAAGTTTTAATTTTTAATTTTGTAAGAATTTTTGGAATATTTTTAGAATTTTGAAAAATTTTTAATTTTTGATATTATTATAATTTTTGGAATTTTGAAAAAATTTTCAATTTTTGATTTTGTAATAATTTTTGCAATATATTTAGAATTTTGGAAAAAGTTTGAATTTTTAAGAATTTTTGTTATATTATTGGAATTTAGAAAAAATTTAAATATATGATTTTATTCTAATTTTTGGAGTATTTTTGGAAGTTTGAAAAAGTTTGATTTTATTTAATTTAACAATATTTTTGGAATTTTGATCATAATTTTCCGGCAACGTATTGATGTTTCGTGTTAGTTTTGTAATAAATTTTTAAACAGAGATAAAAAATACTTGTACTTTAACAAAGAGTTATGTTTGATATACATCGCTGCCCAAAACTAAAAACCATGTCCTCATAAAAGTTTTTTGGCGAAAACTATATCAAAATCCTTAACCCAGACCGAAGTCTTGATATCTCAGAGCTGTGAGATTTCAACCCCTCCATATTTTTATATTTAATTCAATAACAAGAAAGATTTATACCGTCTTTTATGATTTCGGACATTCTTATTGCCGATGTGCTAGGATCTTGATCAACACAACAAATAGTTTTCCAAGGTGTTTCATCATAAAAGTTTCTCAGTCCCTCCCAGTTGGCGCGTTTATAGTTCCACACGCGACGAGGATTTGCTTTAATTTGTGTCGGTGATGTAAATTGCACTATTGCTGATATTAGTAGATGGTCCGATGTTCCGAGGGGTTGTTCAACTTTTGTCTTCGTAGTATCTGGTTCGTTTGTCAAAAACAGATCCTGCAAATTATTGTTATGATGTAAATTGTCTGAGGTTCTAGTGGGGCACTCTATCATTTGCGTCAAGCCGTGATAATCTGCGAGTATCAGTTCGGCTTGTCTTCCTACGTCGTCAGTGCGCGATGAATACTTAAGCCATTCTTTATTATGAATATTAAAGTCTCCAAGAATGGCCAGTCTTGCTTTGGGGTAGTCCGTGGTAATCTTGTCTAGATTAGCCAATATTTGATCGAAAAAAGGACATCCTGGGGGAGAATTTGGGGATCTGTAGAATCCTATTACAAACATAGTTTCATCAACACCTGAGATCTTCAGTGCTATAGAATTATGGTGCTTACAGTTCAACTCGTAGGTCTTAATTCTCATACATGAAAGTGAATCTCGAACAAATACACAGACAATATGCTTGTTATAAAAGGAATGTTCCAATTCGTAACTAGGTATCCGGTATTTATCGGGATCCAACTTGTTTTTTTCAATGTAGTGATGAACCTCGTTTAGACTCGAATTGAGTCCTCTTATGTTGGTGAAGTCAATGCTAAGCTATTGGTTAACTCTGCGGCCATTTTGCTGAGACAAATACTTACTCTTTGACATTGCAGGCAAAGCTACTGAAATTCGGCCAGGCCTAAATTTCAACACTAAACAGCACAAAAGAAACTGGGTATCTCTGTCACAAAAACACGATAGCAGATTTCATGCAACAGTAGCACGATAAGAGAAAAGCAAAAAAAATGGGAACACAAAAGACACTAACAAAATTGAAGAGTACAAATAAAGGGCTAAATTCTAAATTCCTAACTTTTGTCAAAAAAAGACATTGCATAATCAACTGATATTTTCCAACTCCTAAAATAAGTCCGAGGTGGGAGGAGCTAGATCATGTAAAAAACCACAAAAAATATCTCAATCAATCAAAAAAAATCACTAACAACTAAAACGAGATTTTTTGCTTTCTGTTACCAAGACAAATATACGCTTTAAAATAATAAATAAATTTATTACATCAAAGCAATAAAGGTAAAATTTTACCTGCCTACCACTTAATAACAGTAAACACAAAATACCAAATAATTTTTTAATAAAGAACAATCTCACCAATTATATAATTGTACGCGTCCGTTCTTCAATACTTTTATTTTTATAAACACTAACACACCAATATAACACTTATTAGCTACTTATTAACACTTATCAACACTTATTTTCGATTACTTTTGTTTGTTTTGTTTTTGTTTTGTTTTTCTTTTAATTTAGGAGACCACCTTCTTCGTCCGACTCCGAAATATGAATGACCTAAAGGTCGAAACGTATGCAATGATAAAATAAAAAATTAAATTAAATAAAATATAATTAAGCCACAAATAAAAAAAGGTATTTTCAAAAAATTGATAAAGAGACTATAGTCACTAATCATTAAAATAGTACATTATGATACTAGGACATAAAGCTAAAGATTTTGGACGGATGTGAAGTTTGCACCCACACCCACATTAAGTCCAAAATAGCTTACGTCCGTGCATCATATACTATTTTTTATTCGCCGCAAGCAAAATATTTTAAGAAAAGTTGTTTATTCTAAATTTAAATTATAAATGTTCATAACTTTTAAAATAAAAATATGTGGAACAAGTAACCTTTAACAAAATATTTATTATTTTTTCCAAATCATTGTGTAGCTATGACAACAAATGATAACAACTATTTTAATTGGATAACGAAATTTTGAATTTGAGGGTTGCTTTGATAAAAATTTTTATTTTTCATAGAATTTAAACAAATACAAATGCTTTTTACTTTTTTGGACGTAGCTTTGACACCAAAATAAACTGTTGAAAAGTGATACTTTAAAGCCGCAAATCACAGTAATAAAGTAAAACTTTAATATGTAGGCGAATAAAAAAGTTATTTTTATGTAAAAATAATTTCTTTTGATTTGGAAAAAAACAAATATAATCATAGCTAAGACCTCTTAACTAAGAATCAGCCTGTTAAAATAAATATTCCGTTAAAACAAATAATCTTGTTTGTTTGTTTGTATAAGTATTTATGTTTTTTTTTTGTGATTGTGAATTGCATAACTTGTCATCATCGTTATACTTCAACGTTCAATAATTTGGGTTTTAAATATTAAATGCCAAAAACACATAAAAATAAAATATTAATTGATGTTGCCGTGTTTTGTTTTGTGAAAATGTTGGAATATAGTGAAATTAGACGGTATATTGTAGGAATATTGATCTTTTTCTTTAAATATTTTTTTTAAATTAATTTAATTGTGTTTTTTGTTGTTATAAGTGCTAATTTCTTTGTAAGGAATTTAATTTTGTTCTTGTGTGATTAGAATAAAAAAAATATATTTTTGAAATTGTTGTCCGCAATCATTTATTCCTTAGGGCGCAACAATTAATGTCAACAATCGCCCATTCGTTGTGACACAACAGCTTACGTGACATTTCTTTATATAAGTATTTTTGTTTTCGTTCTGTGACGCAACAATTTACTGGATTAATTCGATATTTTAAAATTACCGTTTAACACTTGCCCGTCCAGATTAGGAGTGCAACAAAACAATATATATCAAGCCGTCGTATTAAGTAGGATGATAGGCTGAGACTAAAGAAAGTGGAGAGGAGTTGGATCTGCTACCATCCTGGGGTGAGTGATTCATTGATTTGATAATATTGTTTATATAACTAAAGTAAAGTGTTGGTGTGGATGGGACCGTCTTGGCTCCTACGCTGCAAGGGTCGCCAAAGTCTCTTCTGTTCAATTTTTCTTGGTCTGTCAGTGCATTTTTCGAATGGGTGCATATTGGTTAAATTGAGAATTGGGTGACGTTCATTCTCGTATCCACATGACTTTCGCTAGCTGGAATATTAAAATTTCAAGGCGCGCAGTCCTCCGATTGATTCCTGTTGGTATTCTTGGCATCAGGTCCAGTCTCCGTTACACACTACAGTACCAATTATATAATTAATTTATTCAAAAGAATAGCTCACCTTTATTAAACAACTTTGTTATTTAATAAAGATGATTAAACAACTTTATTAAACAACTTAGGTAGGAAACCTAGGGTCACCATTATAGGTTTTAATTTTCAATATCGTTTAGAAATGTGTGCAGTTAACCTCCAGACAGTAATTTATGTAGATTCATTTTTGATTTTTACGTTCAATGAGAAATTGTTGTCAGTTGTATTTGCCTTACAAAGGACAATATTTTTAAATCTCAATTGTCCTTTTTTTTTAAATAAAAGAAAATGTGTTACATTAAACAGTTTACAGTTTATTATTGTTTTTTCTATTAAGAATGTTCTTGAATTTTTATAAGGAATTTTTGAAATATTAGTAATTTTATATTGTGGTCATTAAATAGTTAATAAATATAAATGTTTAAAAATTTGGAAAAAGTTAGTTAGAAAAAATTACGAAAAATATTTCTATCTATTATATTTTATCAAATAAAGAAAGGTAAGTTCAATTGATTTCTGTAGTTAGTATAATAAATATTTATATCATATAACTTCGTTAAATATTTAGAAAAATATACCGAAAAACTTCATCTAAATAATGATGAAGAGTAATAATTTTAACTGTACAATTTATACTAATAATCGGAAAAAATTATTATTATATATCAGAAATTTGAAGTTTAATAAAAAAACAAATGTCAGAATAAAAAATATTGATTGTTTATCACTCTTATGTAAATAATAAATAGATCATTGTTTATTTTTTAATTATTATTGTTTTTATAATTTTAGTAAAAATTCAATATTTTTTTTTGTTTGTTTATTTTATTAATTTATTTATAATTTCTAATAATAAAGAATTTTTAAAGATTGTCATTCCTACATCACATTACAAATAGAGTTCCTATATTTAAATTATTCATTTGATATTAATTTTTTTTTTCTACTTACAAATAAATATAAATATTCTCTGTTGTTCTTTGTTGAATTATAAATAATTAATTAGTTATATATTATTATTTTTAAAAAAATCGTATTCATTTCCCAATTACATATTTTTCGACTATATATATTGGTAGACCGAAAGTAATAGTACAAGTAATGGTACACACTGAGGTGGTTTTTAAAAATTACTCGAAATGAAACCTTGAATCAAAGTTTTGAAAAAATTGGATTCTCTTAATCATATTTTATGTACGACTATATCATTAAGTTTCCTTTTTTTCATGCACCTAATGGGAATCACACTTCATCTCGAAATTTATTTTGGGAAATTTAAAAAATGCCTCTGCTTTTTATATTTTAAACGAGTCTCGATCAATTTTTATTTTTAATGACAAAATTAAAATTTCTTAAATATTTGGATATCACAAAAAGGTTCGCTAGAGTCTAGATTCTAGAAGTAAGTCTACATCAATATAATGAAATTTGATTATTATATTTTTATTTTTGGCAAGTGCAAGTGCAATTTCACTAGGCGCCGTATTTTTGAGGGCTGCCAGATATTAAATACATTGAAAAACTTCAACAATAGTAAAAAATCACACGAATTAAAAGAAAAAACATATATGAAAATTTTTAAACAAATCTAGTGGGCTACGATTTAAATTGAAACAAATGTCATTCCAAATTGTTTTCATCTGTCTTTTTATAACATCTCATTAGTTATAATTCTTTGCACGAGGTTTATGTTCAGTTAAATGTCGCTCAATTATTTGCGGGAGCGGATTGCGTCTTTTACTCACTAGGAAATAAAATATAACAAACCATGACAACAATGATAGTTTTCATGGAAATCAGAAATATTTACGATAAATTCAAACAAATTTGTATAAAAACCGCCTACAACGATGAACGTTAAAAGTTATCATTTTCGTGTTATTTAAATGATTAGATTTAGCTTTTAATGTAATAATTATATTTTTGCCGTGTAATAATGTAAGCTAAAGCAGCACATACACTATGAAACATGTTTCAAAACTTAGTTTATATACTTAGTTGCATGTTAGTTGCATACATTATACAACGTGTTTGTAAACTTGGTTGATAAACTTACAATTATAGATGTCAATTCTTATTGTTATTTTATTAAACTCTTCCACTTCCATACACAGTGAAACATGTTTATAAACCATTAGCTCCGTCTATTTAAAATCAAAGCATTTTGATTTTACTACAACCAATTCGAAAACCGTCAAATTGGTTTGCAAACTTCACCATACACTATAAAACATTCTATAAACACAAAACAAGTTTTGAAACATGTTTCAAAGTGTATGGGCTCCATAATATGTAGCCGTCAGACTTTTGGTCTCCAAACACACCTCGTGAGAAAAACGCACTTCTCTTTCTTGGAGAAAATTTAGTAAACTGGAGAAAATTTATCAAATGTCCTTATTGAGGAATTACGAAATCAATCAATTAATTAAATGGATAAAATCTGGGAAACGTCCTTATTGAGGAATTAAAAGTATTAGGAATCAAAATTTCTGATTGCCATGGTCAGTGGTATGACAATGCAAACAATATCCGGCTGGATTATTGGCAACTACATTTTTGTTTTGTTTCAGCAAATTTTTGTAAAAATTTGCTATTTACTTTTTAATTCTCTATTCTATCATAAAATATTGGCCTATGTCATATTTTGTCAGTGATAGGATTTTTTGTTTAGTTATCCATTCTTTAACAAAAAATATAAAAAAACAAAAAAAGAAAGATTTACGTCCATCAACACCTTTGAACGTATGTTGTTGTGGGACCTTGGTCTTAAAAGGTTTTTATGTGCTATTGTGACACATATTGTAATTCCTACTACACAACACATTTTATTAAAAAAAAAAATATGAAAGGAGAACAAAGCTGGAGTGAAAGTTGAGTTTAAGAAATTTAAAACAAAGGCATACGTCGGTTGGTGGACACAGCATCAATTTAGTGATAAGAGATAGTGTTAAAAATATTATTAAAAGTAAGAATTATTTCACTAAATTAAATAATGTACATAAGATTTTTACTGCATCAACAAAGCTATGATATCCAATCAAGTCTGCCCAGGGCCTCCAAAAGTAACAATACGGTGGGTGTCCATTTGGCAATATACCTATAAGTCCTTATTACTTATCTTACCTCGTACCTCATTACATACAGAGAAAGGAGATCAAAGCCAGGTTTGCCGAGTTCAAGTCCAGCTTGTGCACAACTAGGCCACACAATACAAAAGGTTGATAACACACAACATGTATCTTGCTGAATGCTGAAATTGAAGCTTATTTAAATTAAATCTTTGCCGATTTATGGGCAGATACATGGTTATGGTGCCCAAAGAACCCTTTCAGTATATTTTTCATTTTTTTTTCTTGCACACGAATTCGATACTAAATTGGTGAAATAGGCAAAGGATAGGGCTCAAAACTATACATTTATGAATTTTTGAATTTTTTTTCTGGAGCAGCAAAATCAGCACAACTCGAGTACAACCTCTGTTTTTCATTTTTTTTTTTTTTTTCAAAATGGTGGGCCTAACTTCTGCTCGGAAAATCGTTTTAGCGTGCAAACTTTTTTTCATTGCCGATATGGAATTCTTTCAGAGTAGCACAACCAGCACTATATTTTTTCAAAATGATGGGTCTAACTTCAACTCGATAAATTATTTTAGCTTGTTTAAATTCTTCCGTTTATCGCACGAATTTTTTTTGAGTAGCACCATCAATACAACTCTAGTACAATACAGACAGCACAATCTTTGTTTTTCATTTTTCAAAATGGAATAGGCCAATAGAATAACGGAAAAAGATATGACTTACGTGTTGCTGTCGGTAACAGATCATAAATTTTTTTTAATCTCTGGGGTAAGGTACTCACATAACGGACATGCCGAGCCCACTCGCCCGGCACCTGGGGACTGAAGTTATTCAACAAAGTGTGCTGGAAATTTTTTTTTGCTTTCTTGTAAGCGATATAACTCGTAAATGGTGCACTTTAGGATACTGATGCTACGGAATTTTTTTATTCCTTAAACAATTTTCTATAACTTAAAGTAAAAAAAAAAAACAAAAAAAATTTGGTTTGTTGCAAATTTTTGCAAAAAACTGCGAAAAAATGTCTAAAAAACGATATTTTTCAATTGAATTTAGTTATTTGCAAATATTGGTTTATAACATAATTTACCCCTTTTTCTTGTAGCTAAAACCTTAACGAAAATAATAAGCTTCAGAACGTGTCATTCGGCCTGATAGTTTTCGCACAATTCCATCTTGCACTTAATGCCTTAAAAAAAGTTGTTAACTTTGGGCAGGCCGCAAGTTTTCATCCGATCGCAATCTGCTTGACGAGAATTGAAAGGGTGTAGTATCAGCTTTAAATAGCATTTTTGTTGCCCATACCCATATTCAATATTAACAACAATTACAGTGGTTTGAAAAAACAGCGAAAATTCCTCAGTTACAAAGTTAAATTTCTCAACGAATTTTCCACTTATACTACGTTCACATTGCCATGATTTTAAACAATTTTTGATTTCAGCTCGATTATCAGCTTTGAATAATTTTTCCATAAAAAACTAAAATCATGTCGAAAGTTGATTTGAATCAAATCCATTTTAAATCACGCTAAACTCCCCTGAATATTTGATTTTCGAAAAAAAAAATACAGCCCTACTTCAAAAGTGACATTTAATAAATCAAATATTTTGTTTTGAATTCAAATAAAAAGATGGATATTGCAAAATTTCAATAAAATTTGGAATCATACAACAAAATTTTTCTTTAGATGGAGGTTTGGACTCAAAAAACAGGGAAAAAAAACAGACAAATCTATTTGGATATCTTTAACATAGCTGAAATTAAAAATTTTTTCACAGATTTGGAATATGTGCAAATAGATTTCATTTTTACTTAATCATGTTAATGATACTGTGAACAGTTTTTTGAAATCTTTAATTTTAGGTGATTTTGAGCTTGATTTCATCGTAATATGAACGTAGTATTATCGAGATGCGGTTTTAAAATTTGCAAATTCCTTAGAAAACCAAGGATTTAAAAAGAAACCTCTCTAACATGATTTGGACCGAATCATGGCTCATTTTGTTTTTAAAACCGCGATTGTGACATTGATTTCGTATGCCATATATCGACAGGAACTGAGAATTTCCCTCCAAAATGATACTGTTGTGCTCACTAGATGCTGGGTTTGTGCCTACCCAACACGCGATTGGTCGCTCTGACTCCTGCTTGTAACGTACTCTATGAAAAAATAAAACGTACTGTATAGTATACGTAAAACGTACGCAGCGACACGATGTATAATTGAGTATTATTGTAATGACAAATAAATTCAGTGAAAAAGTAATGAGCTACTTATGTGTAATCATGTCCCAAATTATGTCAGAGAGGTCTATTTTTTAAAATCTGAGGTTTTCTAAGCACTTTGCAAATTTTTTTAAAAACGCATCTCGTTAAGTTGATTCGTTGAGAAATTTAATTTTGCAACTAATAGGCGCGTATATGGAGAACTGATGACATACACAACTTCGAAAAAAACGGGAGGAAGACGGATCGTAATGCGGTTTTTTGCATTCGATTCAGAAAGTCATTTGAAAAAAATGTCCGTCAATTTTTAATTGTTGATGGGTTTAGTTGCACCGGTGTATCTAAAAAATGCATAAAAAATAGTGCATTTTTACAACGAAATAAAAAAATGTTAATATTCAACAAATAAAAAAGTAATTGGACTGAAACTTGGTTCCTATATGTTTTTGGGGTCGCTGAACACGAATATGATGTTTACAAAGTGCTAGGATGCACCCGGACATCACTATGTCCATATCGTGCACCTTCTGTTGGGTTTTCACTTATTTTTTTATGAAATGCATCAAAAAATGTTTCCGTGGGGTTTTTGAGGTCGCTGATCACGAATACGACGTTTAAAAAGTACTAGGATGCACCCGAACATCACTATGTCTATATCGTGCACCTTCTCCTGGGTAAAGTGGAAACTAGACCAACTTTTTTCGAATATAATTTACAATTACATTGAGTATATTATTAACAATTACGGCATAAATGTTAAGATTATTTTCGATGGCTACAACACTATTACGACAAAAGTTTCGGAAAGGATTCGTAGGTCTAAAAATAATACTTCGAACGAAATCAAGTTTACCGAAAACTTGCCGTTGAAAATTTCAAAAGAAGCATTTTTCATTTTTAGGCAATAAGAATAACAAAGACAATTTTATAAAATTATTTCGCGAAAAGCTATTCACTGTAGGTATGCAATCGGAACAATGTCCAGATGATGCTGACAGAACAATAGTAACAACAGCAATAGATTTAGCCAGAGATAAAAATAAAAATATTATAATAGTTGCAGAAGACACTGACATAGTAGTTTTAGCTACCGCATTAACTCCTCCTGATCTTGAAATCTTTATATTGAAACCTGCGGCTTCTAGTAAACCAGAAACTATATATTCATCAAAAATTTTAAGCCATCGTCCTAACATTTCTGACAACATTTTACTACTTCATGCGATCACAGGATGTGATACTGTTTCAGCTTCGTTTTTATTGGAAAATTAAAATTGTTTAATTTATTTGATAGCAATCCTGATTTGGCAGTCCATGCTCAAATATTCAAAAAACGTAATTTAACGATTGATGAACTATTGGAGCATGGAATATATTTAATAATGGTGATGTATGGAGCGCCAATCACATTTAGAAATCCAAACGTACCAGTTCAATTTAAATTGACTAGTATTCAGTTAGCAGAGATATATAGATGCCGCATGTACCTAGCCCCAATTGCAAAATCTAAAAAACCAAACTTGGCTAAATTACTACAAACTGTTGATACACTTAAGGAACATCTAAAACGAGTTTATCTACAGGTCCAACACTGGTTGAATTTAGATGACTACGATATGGATCCTACAGGTTGGGGCTTCCAACAGAAAAATGATTTATTTTTGCCGGTAAGAATGACGCAACAACCTGCTCCTCCCGACATTATAAAATTAGTTTTTTGTGGATGCACTAAAGGGTGCAATAACTTATGTGGGTGTAGAAGGCAAGGTCTATATTGCAATGTTGCTTGTAAGAATTGTTTAGGATCCAACTGCAACAATATAGAAAACTTAGAACCATCTCCGGAATCAGATGAACTTGAGGAACCTCGGACAAATTCAACTGAGCAGGACATTGAATCGACGGATTTAGGCCAGCTTGAAGAATTTGATATTCTAGAAGACCATGAAAATGAAGAAGCGTAAAATAAAATTAAAAAATAATTTTTTATAGACACGATATTTCGTCGCTTTAATAATGAAACAACGTATTCGCAAAAGTGTAGTTTCGAGATAATTGGGCTTAAAGATTTTTTGATTTTTGGATTTTCGTAAGCTCGGCAGTACTATTGAATGAATAAAGATATTGGAAAAAAAATTTCTACCAATTAATCTTGACTAATTTCTTCACAGCATATTAAAATTTCACATTGGTAACTGCTGGCTTTTCTACCTAAAAAGAGGTGAAAAGTCAATCAGGTACCTTATACGTTATTTCATATTTCATATACGTTATTTCATTTTGCATGGAAGTACGATTAAGTCTAAAACTAATTATTATTGAACTAATGCATAATATTCTTACAATTTTTTATTTATATGAACCGGCATATCATGTAGTAATGAATGATGCTTATACAATATTTTAGATTTACCATTTCGTGTGGCGATCGTAATGTATGTAAAGTATACGACACTGATTTTGCCCAAGTTATTATTCTATAGGAATTGAAATATGGTACATGCATTTACGCTGTTTCAATATTTAACCAAATTTAAATTTGCATGTACGTTAATTAACAATATATTAATTTTCACCCCCAGTTATAAAAAAATTGGAAAATGTTAAAATGCCACTTTATAGACATCCTTATGGGGAATGCAGCGCACCCATTATATAATAACAACGTATATATGGCATACGTTATTTCATTATTAAAGCGACGATTTTATCTGGATAGACTTAATATTTTAATAAAATAAATGACAGTTATAAAATAATAATCATAAAATATATTTTTATAATTTATTACTTGTAACCTCTTTTTCCTCCCAAGGAGAATAAAGTAAATTTGTGGGCCTCGTATTCGTGATCAGTGACTTCAAAAATTCCACGGTAACATTTTTTGATGCATTTAAAAACATGAATATGTGAAAAACCCAGGAGAAGGTGCACGATATGGACATAGTAATATCCGGGTGCCTCCTGGCACTTTTTAAACGTCGTAGCCGTGAGCAGCGACCTCAAAAACCCCCCCGGAAACATTTTCTGATGCATTTCATAAAAAAATAAGTGAAAACCCAGAAGAAGGTGCACGATATTGACATAGTGATGTCCGGGAGCATGCTAGCACTTTGTAAACATCATATTCGTGTTCAGCGACCCCAAAAACATATAGGAACCAAGTTTCAGTCCAATTACTTTTTTATTTGTTGAATATTAACATTTTTTTATTTCGTTGTAAAAATGCACTATTTTTTATGCGTTTTTTAGATGCACCGGTGCAACTAAGCCCGCCAACAATTAAAAATTGACGGACATTTTTTTCAAATGACTTTCTGAATCGAATGCAAAAAACCACATTACGATCCGTCTTCCTCCCGTTTTTTTCGAAGTGGATTTCTTTAATGCCGCGGCTATAAGGAATTTTCGCATTTTTTTTGAACCACTGTAATTGTTGTTAATATTGAATATGGGTATGGGCAACAAAATATTATTTAAAGCTGACACTACACCCTTTCAATTCTCGTCAAGCAGATTGCGATCGGATGAAAACTCAAACCTCAGTAAACCACTTTTTTTAAGGCATTAAGTGCAAGATGGAATTGTGCAAAAACTATCAAGCCGAATGAAACGTTCTGAAGCTTATTTTTTTTGTTAAGGTTTCAGCTACAAGAAAAAGGGGTAAATTATGTTATAAACCATTATTTGCAAATAACTAAATTCAATTGAAAAATATCGTTTTTTAGACATTTTTTCGCAGTTTTTTGCAAAAATTTGCAACAAAACAAATTTGTTTTGTTTTTTTTTTATTTTAAGTTATAGAAAAACATTAAAGGAACAATAAAATGCCGTAACACCAGCATCCTAAAGTGCACCATTTACGAGTTATATCGCTTACAAGTAAGCAAAAAAAAATTTCCAGCCCACTTTGTTGAATAACTCCAGTCCCAGGTGTCGGGCAAGTGGACTCGGCATGTTCATTATGTGAGTACCTTACCCCAGAAATTAAAAAAAATTCTGACCTGCTACCGACAACAACACGTAGAATCCGTAATTCTATTGGTCTAGAAGGGCTAACTTCTACTCGAGAAAACGATGTTACCGTTATTAAATTTTTCTATTATTGAAATAAAATGTTTTTCTGAGTAGCACAACACGAGCACAATACAGCAAAACCTTTTTTTAATTTTTTTTTTCAAAATAGTGATGCTAACTTCTGCTCGAAAAATTGTTTTGGCGTGTCAAATTTTTTGCATTGGTAATATGAATTTTTTTCTGAGTAGCACACTTAGCACTACAGCACAATCTTTGTTTTACATTTTTTTTTTTCAAAATTGCGATGCTAACTTCAAACGGAAAAATCGTTTTAGCGCGTTTAAATTCTTTCATTTGTGGGTTGAATGAATTTTCTGAGTAACTCCAGCGAATTTCCATAGCACAATACAGCATCTCCTTTGTTTTTTCTTTATTCCAAAATGGCAGGGCTAACTTCTACTTCAAAATAAGAGTTTTTTCGTTATAAAACTTTACCATTAATGATATACAATTTTTTTCTGAGTAGCCCAACCAGCACAAATCGAGCACAATACAGGAAAACCTTCGTTTTTTATTTTTTGCAAAATGGTGGAACTTACTTCTGCTCGGAAAAATGTTTATGTGTGCCAATTGTTTTGCATTAGCGAAATGGAATTTTTTCTGAGGAGCACAACCAGCACAACTGTAGAACAATACAGCACAATCTTTGTTTTTATTTTTACAAAATGGTGGGGCAAAGTTGGGGGACATAAAAAATGATCTTCTTTATAAATTGATAAATTAGACCAATGAGCTGAAACCAACAATTGCAAAATGAAAATTCAAAATGACCACGAAGAAAAGTTTTAAACAAAATTCCAACACAGTACTTAAGAGCAATAATTGGTGCATAAGAAAAAGGGAATAAAAAAATACAGGAGGAAATGTAAGCAAAGAGGCGTTTTCTCGAACAAAAGCTACCACATAATCATCAACATTGATGCTCCTCGTCTATAATCCATTATATTACAAGCTTGGTTTTAGCAGATCCCAATCTGAGCACTGCTTATATACGAAAATTTGCATTTGCTCCATGTCAAAATTATTAAAAAACGCGGGAATTTTATTTTATGTGCGTGGGTACAGTACAGTACAGTTCATACGTTCTGACTCACACAAACATTTTTGACAAGCAGTACTCACACAATCCATCTGATGTCCCAATCCGAAATCCTTGCGTATGAAACTATCCAGTTCTAACATAAATCTCATATGATGAATTTTATACACACAGCAAATGTGCTAAAAATGTTTAATTCTGTGATATTGTAGGTGAATGTTATTAAGAAGCATCGTCATAATACTCTTAAGCCAATGAAAAGAAATGACCCTACTGACAAATAGTATATTGTGGTATTAGTGCGTATGGGTTTTTCAACCCGTGTGAAGTTACCTGGACGAGTGACAGTAAGTGAATTTGTCACACAAGTTTTGATAAACTTCGAGTGACACACAATGACCCTTTCTACACTTTTATGCAGTGCAACAAATCACTTCTTCGTTTCTTACCTCTTTACTTATAAATTGCTTTTAAACTAAATAGGAGTTACTATATTTTAATTGTTACTCGTTCAATTTTGTTCAAAAATTTTGTACAAACACATACCTATATAAGAAAAGTGCAACCGCATTTAAATTTTCGTGAGAAAGCGAATTGAATTTGTGATGTGCTGTGCATCGTGTCGAAAGGCGATTTAGTTTTTGTATTGAATGAACAAACATTTGTTATTCTCAAAAAATAAATTCATTAAAACTAAAACTTTCAAGCAATAAAATAAAAATATGTTTAAAAATCAAAGCAACCTGATTTTTTATGAAGTTTTTTTGTTGTAGTTAAAATATTTGTTAGATTTTCAGTAGTAAGTACCCAAGGGCGGTGATAATGCGAAATAATTTTTTGCGACATTTTCGAAAACAAGTTGATTGGCTATTATCAATGCCAATCGCTTGAGGAATTTTCTAAAAAAATTATGAGAATTTATCACCGATCGAGGGGAATTCGTTTCCCGAAAATTTTTTGCCACTTTTGATTTCTTTGTATTTTTTATATGTTTATGAATTATACGCTATAACTTCCGTTTGAATAATAATATTTTAATAAAATTTAAAAATATTGAATATTTGAACCTTTTTTTATCATTTTTATCCAGATGACAACCTTGGCGTTTCAGGTTCCTCAAAAATCAGCTGTTTTAAAAATTTACTAAACTTTGCTGTCCTTGATCTAGCTGAAATGGCCAAGCTCATATTTGAAAACTCTTTCTCACGTACATAAAATATAAATCTTTCCAAAATTTTCAAACAAAAATAGTTCAAGTCTAACGGTTGAGACCCTAGGGCTGTTGAAATGAAAACAAACACAAAAATGCAATGCTTTCATCATGTTTCAGTTTATGTTATTTAAATTCATCTTTACTTTTAAACATATTTTTAAACTATAGCCTCAAAAAATTTCAGCTTTCTAACCCAAAAGGTTCCATTTTTATAAGCGTTATAATGAACCTCTTGCAAAAAAATATCAAGCCATTTAATACCATAGAAAAATTATCAAAATCTCTTTTGTTTTTATTTTTTTTTTTTACTAAGTAACCGTTTGAAAAAAGATTAAATAAGAACAAAAAAACACAACAACAAAAGATGATTTTGAAATAAAATTGTTTGATAATGTTTGATTATAAATTATGTGTGATGGTATAATTGTAGTTGTGACGTAGTTCATTTGATCTTTGGTGGATTTAATATGTTATTAAAAGTAGTTTAAACCAACTTAAATATAACTGTTCCGAAATTGTATTGATGGAGTTAGTTACGGATAATGTATTTAATTTGGTTCGATAATGTTTTTGAATTATTCTGTTTCTATTTATATTTTTTATTTAAACTAATCTGACTTATCTAATTTTATTTGGACACAAAACCGTCTGACCCCGAAATCTACCTATTTTTAGCGGATATACCTGCCGCTGGGATTTTTTGAGATTCAAATATTTATTTTTTGAGATTCAAACTTTTATTCATTCGATACAAAAAGTACTATGTGCTATACGGGTAGAAGGTTTTCCCAATCTTGTGTGATAACTGCTATAGCTACTAACTTCACACAATTTTCTATTTTTTAAGGCCGGTTATTTCGTTTGTGTTTTTGATTACATATTTTGAAACTTATAATATACTAAAGGGCCAAGTTAAAATAGTCGTACACAAAACATGAGAGGTGATCTTTCCAAAAATAGTTATATTTTTTTCTTCTAAATCATATAACTATTAATATTTACTTTATTAATTTAATTCTAATTTTAATTATTTTATTTATTAACTGATTGTTTTATGCATAAATTTTGAATAAGTACTATGACTTTTATTTGTATTTTATTTAATAAAAAATTAATAAAGATTATTACCAATTGTTTTTTTTTTGTTATTTAATTTGCATTTATGTGAAAAAATTAGGTATTGCTTTAATTTTTCGTTATTTTCTTTTATTGTTATTTGTTATTTATTATAAATATTGTTTTTTTTGTTTGTTTTCTTTACATTTCATATAATTTAACGTATTATTTAATTTTTAAAAAATAGAGATTTTTAGTTAGAATTAAATATATATTTTTAAATAAAACCGGAAACCACATGGTCCATTATTTTTTTCTTTTCTGGTGTTTTAGTTTGTTTATATACAATTATTTAAATAAATATTTTTTGTTTATGCTAAAAAATTTATGTTAAGATTGTGGTTCCGTTTTTTTTTAAATTGAATTACAAAGTTTAATATATTATAGAAAAAAGTTTTAATTGAAAAATGTTTGTTTAATATTTTGTACAAGTTTAAGTTATGATTTAGGTATGATGGAAGAGGATTTATTTATTATAGATTTTGTGTGGTTATTGATAACGATATGTTGGGCAGAACTATTTTTTGAGAAATGATTTATAAGCAAGCCATTGCCTGTAAAAAACACCACCACAAGGCAGAACTTTTACAACTTGTATTAAAATAAACCGGATACATTTGATTGGCTGATTATTATAAGCCACACAAGTAGTTTATCACTTATATCATATACAGGCTACTTATTTTGATTTAAAGAAAAAATTCTTTGATTGCATAAAATAGATAAACAATTATCAAAAAACTAACAATTTTTTGTATTTTATACTAAAATCTTGTCTACCTATAAATTACAGATCAAGTTAATGTTAGAATATTAAAATTTAATAAAGGACTTTATTTTTTCTTATTTTCGTACTAATCGTGCTACAAGATGAAGGTAATCTTTTTTTTTTTTTTTCTAAAACAGTATTATTATTATTTCACAGTGAAATTCCCTAAAATTGTTAACCATGTCTAAATGAAACTCATCAAAGTTAATATTTTTTTTTTAATAATTAGTTTTAAAAGTTAAATAGATTAAAAATATTTAATGTTGTTGTGATTATCTTTTGTGATTAAATTTTTATATGCTGAATATTAGCAAATAAAAATAGGGCAATTAGTGCATTCTAGGACTAGCGCTGTTCCAAATACTAAAAAAAGATCCGAGATTTTTTAGCCTTAAATAAATATATCTCAAAAATACTATTAAAATATGAAAAAAACTTAGATCAAACCCACGTACTTTTTTTCTCTGAATTACGAAAAAGTTTTAGTGGAACTTTCTCAGATCAATTTTTCAAAATGGTGTCGTTGCTTATAGTGACATTAAAACAAAAACTTACCAAACAAAATGTGTATATTTTTTTATTTCTGTTTGGCGTTTATGTCGCATGTATGAGCGTTGACGAGGTACCAAGCTTAGAATAATCATCACAATCATTCTCAACAGTGGTATAATTACTATTGCAAACGATTTTTTTAAGGTTGCTCATTACGTCCATGTCCCATTGTAATCGCTGTCTATCTATCTTGAGATCGAGAACTACCTGGGGTATTGAATTTTATAAAAGCAAAGAAAATAGCAAATAAAACAATCGGTTGTCTTACTTAGATAAAGCAAAATATTGGAGATGAACAAAGAGGAAATAATGAAATAGAAAGAAAAAAAAATAATTTCATGTATGTAGACGAGTAAACTGACATAGCTAACTTTGAAAAAGTAAAAGTTTCTCGCTTACTTAATTGAATATTTTAATCCAAAAAACTTTATTGGCTTGGCCTGTTTCTTTTCTAGGTAAAACATCGACTGGGGTAATAAATAAAAAAAATAACCAAACTACTCAAAATAAATTGGACTCAGAACTAACGAACACCTGACCTTTTGAACACCTGTTCAGCTCTAACACATTCAACAACAACTTTAAACTCTAGAAATTAATTGAAAATCTACAATAATTGTGATGCTATAATACCCGTAAAAGATTGAATTCATTCCGGTCAATGATTCAATTCGTTGTTTATTATTATTTCAAATGATTAAAATAAAGAAATGTAATTAGTCATTATGCAAAAATTATAACAAAAAAAAGTATCACTTTCACAAAACAGACGCGAATTATTATTTTGCAATTGTTATTAAGAAAAAAAATTTATCTCACGATATTTTTTTGTTATCTTTTACCGTTCGATTTTTTAATAAGATAATCACAAAAACAACCATTTTTATCATTATTAGTTCATAAATGCTAGTTTTTAATTTTGATATTTAAAGATTTCAAAAATGTTTTTGTTTTTGTAAATTTGAAGATACATCAAATTAAAATAGAATAATAAATATACAATAATTAAATTGTTTATACTAAATATTCTAAATAGGTATAATATTTATATATTATTTTATGTTTCATAACCTTTTTTTTTGTTTATATAATTTAATTATATTTTTAAAAAATAGTAAATATCATAAGACTTAGTTTTGTTAATAAATTATGTTTTTTTTTTCATTTTTAATAAAAATAGTTTATAAATAAGAGATTCGGTATTATTATATTGAACAAAATATACATCTATAATAGTAATTAATTTATAAGAAATAAATATAAATATATAAAATCTCTTATTTAAAACACTTACAAAAATTTTGGTATATCAATAATTAATTAATTTAAATGTAAAAATTTCCAAAAAAATGAAATATTTATGCACGTCTTGATTCAATTTTTTGTGACATTGCAGTTAAAACTCTTTGGTTATCGATTACTTTTAAGCAACTGATGAATGGTCTCATTTCAACGCCCGATTTTGGTGATGGTGGATCAAGAACTGTGAATAAAAAAACAGAAAATAAATTAGAAAGATTAGGCGCTACGGCAAGGACTTGCCGTTTTACTGAAAAGTAAAAATTACAAATTTAACATAAATCATATAGACATAAATCATCGATATGATTATCCATCTTAATCGTAATAGTTTGCAATTGTTTAGTACTACTCAAACATTATGGCGATTTCCAAAAAAAGACATAAACCTAGGCAATATGATCAACTCGGTCAGATAAAAAAATACCGTATTGACTTAAGAAAACTGAAAAAAAAAGAACTAGTTTATGTAATTAAGGTGACAACAAATCGATTGTGAAGTCAATGACCTTGATTTGATTGCAATTGTCATCTATCTCAAAAAATCAAACCAAATTGATACTAAATTTTGTTCATATTTACGGCACCAGGGAAACATTCTGTACGGATGATGTTGGTTCAATTATTGGTTATTGATTATTTTGTGCACAGTGGAGAGTATTTGACTTGTACTCATTATTCTTTCAGTATCTCACAGATGAAGTACAGAATATTTACGAGAAAATGTATACAAAATGTGCTTAGCAAAATATGTGCTGTTCGTATAGCAGTAGTAGTATACCCAAATATAATGACTGTAATTGTGTTTGATCTTGTTTCACACCACAAAGACCTGTGTCACACCTCTACGACGTGAACTGGAAATTGATATTAACTAATTTTTGGTTGCTATCACCAAAAAGTTAGAAATCAAGGCAGATCTAAACAGTATCCTAAATATCGTCAGTATATATAAACAGTATCCTAAATAATATAAACAGTATCCTAAATATTATCGCCAATAATATTCTAAAATATATACAAAGCGTGACTCTTAGAGCAGGTATTCCCTAAGCTAAGCAAGCTCCAACGTCCTGTGCTTGTACCTAAAGGTCGAACATCACCAGCGGATGCTGGACAGAACTCACAAAATTTTTCAGACAATTACTGTTCCTCCAGGCGAGACAGATTCGGAATACGAGCGGGCTCTTTTTGACCAACTGTTTGGATTCAGATAGGCAGATAACGCTCTGCTTTTGATACAATCGTTGAAGTATTTGAAATAGTTTAAAAAGTTTAAAAAACTAGATAGGGAAAACATTCTTGGATGTGGTGCTGATAAGTATAATAGAATACTACGACCATTTCAGATCAAATCGAGAAGGGGTCTTAGGTGACCATTTCCGATTTGTCTGAAAATGCGTTAATAGATTCGTCTCGTGAAAAAAAAAACTAATTTGACCGAAAAAATTTAATAAGTGGTTTTTCATGAGATATCACCATACAAAGTTTCGCGAAAATCGGGAAAAAATTAAAAAAAGGAGTCAAATTCAAAAACTCACAGCTCTTTCATTTTTTATCCGATTTGCGTCAACAGTATATCGTTGAAAAGGTAATTTAGTCTACTTTAAGATAAATTATTCAAAACTTATTGTTGCCTAACGAAAAGTGAGTCAAAATGTGAGTTTTAATATATTTTCACCCTTCGGCTCAAAACATTACCTTTAATTTTTTTTTTTTAAGGTCAACAAATTACCTTTTCAACGATATACTGTTCTTGATGATATCTTGATTTGTTAGGTTTTTATAGAGTTTTTTATGGGATATGCCATGAATTTTCAGTACAAAGTTTTACCGCATGAGTAAAAAATCGACCATATTCTCTATTCGGTCACAGATAACTAACTAGATATCCCTTTTTTCTATAACCTCTAAAAACAAAAAATCCCAAAAAGTAACAACAGGCTGAAACGATTAAAAATGTGAAAGGTTAGAGCGACGAGGCGCCAATATTATTTGTTCCTTTTGAAATGTCTATTTATTTTTAATTCTCTTTATCTCTCTCCCTCTCAAAAATAAAAACAATGTTTCAAGAACTTAGGATAAGAAAAAATAAATAAGTTAGTTTGTTCAAATTTAGATTCAGCAAAAATTGGTCTTTAAGAATAATTAGTTAAAATATCTCTTTAGAGTTAAATAAAAACAAAATAAGTGACAAAAAATATTTTTACGAATAAAATTAAATTAAAAATAAGTGCTAGTGCTATAAATATAAAATATAATTTTAATAAAATTATATTAAATAAATATTTTACAAAATGTTGTGTGCTGAGCCAAACATGAAATGCCATTTGAATGAATGCGATAAATGCCCCGGAGTGAATGGAATGAAGCAATTCTTCGAACAAATTCTTGAAGATAACCAAATGGAGAGTATACCATACAAACAATGGGTCAATCAAAGCGCTAAATTTTGAACTAGCTTATTTTTGAATTACGCCATTCATTGCGCCATTTGAATTACACCGTTCAGTAATTTATTTTAATGATTTTAATAATTTTTTTTAAAAAAAAGCTAGAACGAGCTTGGAAAATATTACGCGTTCTTCCGATGATTTCATTAGTTCGTATGGCATGCAGCTGGCAACTTTGATTCCACACGATTTCATCGCGAAGAAACAATCTGATTTATGGAAAATGAAAAAGGATCAACTGCGGCAAGGCTAGTTTATTGTAATCTCCGACTTTGCGGAAAATTATCACTGCGTTATTCAGGTATTCATCTCCAATCGATTCGAAAAATTGATTGGATCTACCATTTTATATTAAATGCGAAACTTTTTAAGGACGAAGTACAATCAGCACATTGGAACCAGCAGCAGGTTACACTTCATTCGTTTGCGATTTATTGCAAAGATCAGAGAGATGAGTTGAAGTTCAAAAGTCTTCTGATGATTGCCGAGGGTCTGAAGCACAACTATGAAGCAGTATACCAATTTCAGCAGGAATTTTTTAAATTCTTGGATGAGACTTTTCAATTCGTCACATAAATATACTTCTTTTCGGATGGAGCAGCTTCGCAGTACAAAAACGAAAAAAATTTCTTTCAATTGTGTCAACATAGAAAGGCCCATAATTTCGATGTTGAATGGCATTTCTTTGCCACGGCGCATGAAAAGGGCCCTTGCGATAATAAAGGAGGTGCCTTTAAGCGCAACGCAAGAAGAGCTAGTCTCCAGAAAAAATTCAAAGGCCATATAACAACTGCAAAAGAACTCTACCAATGGGCCATTTCGAACAAAGACTCGGCCATTGCCTTTCGCTTTTGTCCGGAAGGAGAATACAAGAAAATTAAAAAGAGATTTGAAAAAAAATTCGGCAAAGTGTCAACTATCGTAGGAACACAAAAATTTCACTGCTTTACTCCAATCAACGACAAGGAAATTAAAGTCTCAAGATTCTCAGCTTCGAATGATTTTACAATCTTTAAATTAATTAATTAAACAAAATTTAAAGAAACCATAACACTATTTACAGATCGAAAAAAAAAATAAACTAAATCATATCATTTCCTGTTCTGTGATTTTTTAATTTGTTCAATTTTTTAATTTTCTTTTACTATATATGTATTTGTATTTTTCTAATGTTCTTAATAGTCTTAAGATTTGTGTTACTACTGGGCAAGAATTGGGTCTCGGCCTGTTTGCCATCGTTGATTAAATAAATAAATAAATAGTGTATTCATACAGATAATAAAATCGAAAATTCAAGAAAATCGATAATTTGTTCAACTTAGAGGTCAAAGGTTACGTGAGAGGTCATTCACCGGTATGGATTAAATATAGATTTTGTCGAAACAATCAATACTGCCGAAGAGCGAAGTTTTCTGTGACCGAATAGAGACTATGGTCGATTTTCTACTCATTCGGTAAAACTTTGTACTGAAAATTCATGGCATATCATATAAAAAACTCAATAAAAACGTAACAAATCAAGATACCATCAAGAACAGTATATCGTTGAAAAGGTAATTTGTTGACCTTAAAAAAAAAAATTAAAGGTAAGGTTTTGAGCCGAAGGGTGAAAATATATTAAAACTCACATTTTGACTCACTTTTCATTAGGCAACAATAAGTTTTGAATAATTTATCTTAAAGTAGACTAAATTACCTTTTCAACGATATACTGTTGACGCAAATCGGATAAAAAATGAAAGAGCTGTGAGTTTTTGAATTTGACTCCTTTTTTGATTTTTCCCGATTTTCGCGAAACTTTGTATGGTGATATCTCATGAAAAACCACTTATTAAATTTTTTCGGTCAAATTAGTTTTTTTTTTCACGAGACGAATCTATTAACGCATTTTCAGACAAATCGGAAATGGCCACCTAAGATTTTTGCTTTTTCCTCTCGATTTAATATGAAATGGTCGACTTTGCAGATTGCATTGCTATAGTTCGTGTAGTTATCTGATGTGAGTTGTTCTAGACCACATACTCAACTGTTAAAATCAACTGATGTATACGCTGGTAAAAAACTTACTCTGTACTATGAAAGCAAGGGAGACAACTAACACAGAACCCTGAGTCTGAGTTAAATAAAATTTCAAATATTCTACTGTAAGCTACGATGCAAAAACAGTTCAGTAATTTTTAACAATATATAAACCACTTGTTTACAACAAGAAACTATTCCAGCAATATTGAAGCACCAAAACGTACGCTGATCCGCCACAGGTGACAAATCCTGAAGACTCCTTATTGTTACGTAAGTAAGACCCAGTCGCAAAAGACCTTGAGAGAATTAAATGGTATTTATTAAAGGTACATTCTCAAATAGAGCTAAGATAATCTGAATGGCAATTCGGTTTACGGAAAAACAAGAAAAAATTTTAAACCTTCAAAATGGTTTAACAAAGGCTTAAAGCATCATAGTGATGATGAATATTGAGGTGTTGAAAACTAGCTAGCTAAATTTAGAGACCATTGTAGTGGTAGTTGTATTGTGGCACAAGAGGCAAGAAACGTAACAGAGCTTTGTCTTCTGTCCAAAGAGCGTCATTTGAAAGTTGTTGTATAAGGTCGAAATAAGCAAAAAATTAACCTAGATCCCAGTAACGATAGTTATTGCAAAAAGTCAAAGCTTCCACATTGAAGGGTTAATGTTATATTACCAGCCCTAAGGTGCTTAACAAAGGAGCAAAAAAGAAATCACAGTTAAAGTCTGCAAGGAAGAAGTTGGCAATCTGGAAACGTTCAAGCAAACGGAGTAGTGCAAGACCTTGAACAAATGTTAGTAGGATGGTGTGTTTAAGAAGTACCAACAGTGAGAAATAATGTAGATCAAAGTAATGGCTAGAGTCTTAAAAATGGACCGGCAAAGAATTTTAAAAAAATAAAAAAGTTAAAAGTATGTAGTCTTATCTGAACAAATTTTATTCGCTGTTAGAGTAGATTTAGATGTATTTGTGGAATAAACAGGTTTAGGTGGTGGGTAGCGCAACAATTTTTAATAAATCGCTTAATTTGTTGAAATTTACACAAAAATTTCGTTGCACTTTAGCCCGTAGTGGCCACACTGAGCTCAGAAGACCAGTCAATTTTTGAGTTGCTGTAGCTTTCACGACGTTTTTAAAATGGAATCTTATGCTGTGTGCCTCACACCAACTTTTTGAGCTAAATCAGTGACTTTTCATTTCATACCAAAGTTGCGCTATTGACCACCAGGCGGCGGACGAAAAGTCTCCTCGTCAGCTTGCTTTTCAATTTAGTTGTCAATTCATTGAAACGTCAATATATTTAAAAACAGTTATTTAAAAAAAATGGAAAATAATTCAAATTTATACAAAAAAATATTCGGTATGATGTAAGTATTTTAACAAAACAAGCTTCCAAATACAATTTCATTATCATCCTCCATTATGACAATGTTTACAAATTTTGACATTTAGAAAGATTCTAATTTAAATATGAGGTCAGGCACAGATTGTACGTTTTATACGAGTGACATCTATGAATAGACATATGTGCACTAGCAATTAATTTAGAAAAGTCAATGATTTAGCAAAAAACACTAGTGTGAGGCACACAGCATTATTCGAAATCTGATATTATTTGAAGATACTACTATAACTTCCAATAGCGTGCCAATAGTCCCCGAAAGCCTTAGTGATATCAAAGTGTCGGTAGACATCGATTGGTACGGAGGACTTATTTTTTATGGGGTCAATTATACCTAGTGTGACCATAATGTGGCAAAAATTTAAAAAAAATTCTGATTAAATTGAAACAACATGCGATTTGGGCAGAAGTGACAGCTGGTGCGCTACTTCTAGATTTTGCTTATAACAAAAAATAGGCTATTTGCAATGTGAACAACAAACCCACCTTTATAACCATTAATAAACATGTCTCTGACTTTATGTCAAACAGAGTACTTAACTGGACAGTGTTTGAAGAATATTCCTTTTCTGATCATTGCCGTATTCAATTCGAATAATTCGAACTTCGAATTTGATTCAATTCGAACTTTAGAAACAGGAAACGAACAAAATTTAGAGGGGAACAGCTTTAAAGGTTTTCTGGGTGACTCGCATCCAGTCGCAGTCCCATAAACTCCTGAATCTGCTAGCGACTTCGATAAATTTGAAGACACGCTTACTGATTCTTTCAGTAAAAATGCTCTTGGATCTTGCGCTCTCAGCAGACTAAAGAGCAAATCCGCTATGGTGGACGGAGGAACGCCAAAATTTTCGCCAGAAGTGTAAGAGGCTTCTCAAAATTGCAAAGAAAACTAGAGCTGTATTGGACTGGGAATCCTAATAGGAAAGCTTTGAGCTGAACAATGCGAAAAATGATTCCTGGAGGCACTACTGTAACGAAATATAGGAGTCCTCTGAAGCTTCAAGACTTTATCCACCAGTCCCGCAAAATCTGTTAGTCCTGAGGCAAATACCCAAATGCTGGTAGGGGAGGAATCACTGATCAGCTGGATTGACCTGCTTCGTTATGCAAGGTTGTCTGAGCTTGTTTCGGTGAGCAATCTAATCGCAATTTCGTAAGAAGAGACACACCGAAACGTGGAGTCACTGCTAATTTAGAATTTGGTTATTAATGACCTGTTGCTAATTATTTTCGTCTTCGGCAAACATCCTAGTACTCTTAAGAATTTAATGTAAAGTGCTCACCTGAATTTGACCTACCAACTCTCACCGAAGTCTAACTGACTGTCATTGACAATACTAACTATTTGGGGCCTTTTCTGGGTAGTAATAGAGTTAGGCAAGCTACTTTAGCAGTTTACTCGAACAAAAGTGCTATTGAACGAAGATGCGATTTCGAGATCCAAAGTGTGCACTGGATATACAGATCAACAGTTCGACTAAATTTGTTGTATAGGGTGGCGGTTTTGTGGCTGGCCCTAAATAAAAGGGTCATTTAGAAACTCTTGATGAAAGTTTAGAAATCCGAATCATTATTCATTAGTGGTACTTTAAGGAGTACAAACACCCACCCACCAATATAGGGCACTTCTGGTAAGTAGGAATATTCTTTCGACAGACTATGCCAATCCTAAATCATCCTCAGAAGTTGGTTAGACAACTGCTATTCCTTCGACACGAATGGGTGAAATTGAATGGGAAAGTTGGTTGTGCGATTTTCTGCAAAGAATTACATAAATGTAAACCTCTCTTTTCGCCTGCCCGATCACTGTAGAGTCTTTCAGGGTGAAGTTGTAGCTATAAAGGAGGCCTTAAACTGGTTGAAGTACAATGTCATACCTGCAAGGTGGGAATGCCACTTGATTTGTGCAAACTGCTACACTAAAAGCGGACGGATACGCGTACATATATACGTTTGTCAGAAGGAACAACTTGTACGATTGCCAGGTAGATCTTGCCTCCACTGAACCGCATTAGGTCTGTTTAGTTGATATCAATAAACCGCAGAGATATCAGAATGATTGTGGATGTCATTACGGGGCACTGTCTTATCGTCCAACATGACCTAACCTAATCTAACCTATTGATTTGAAAATTAGAAATAAAAATGTTTGGGGTTGACTATTACAAAAGCAACAATTCGATTTTATTTAAAAACAACATTCGCAACGAAGTCGGTACCTGGACCAACTGAGAAGTAAAACGGGGAAAAGCATATATTTAAAGCATGATGCATCTGTTTTCATTCAAGCACTGATTGCAGTGACAAAATTTATAAACAACAACGAGATCAACAATTTTTGTATAGGGAAAAATAATTTGATGTTAAATTTTGATCACCCACAACTGCAGCGCCCAAACCTGACAGCAATATTCCACACAGGGACATATAGGAGCTATAAATGTATAGTAATTGATACAGAGTAACATATTTTTTACTTCTATTAAGGGGGCCCAGTTTTCTTGACGCACTCTTTGCCATCGCCATTATATTATTTCCAGAGCAAGTCATTAAAACTAACCGAAACAGTCACATATTCGATTGTATTATAACCATAGTTTTTTTATTATTGTCATAAAAAAACATATAAAGCAAACATTTAATAACTTTTGGCATTTTGAAATTTAGAATTAGTTTTGATTTATAGTTTAATAAAATAATTTGTGGTTGCAAATATAAACATTGAAAAACAAATCAAAATGGTAAAAAGAGACAGATTTTCGATCACGATTTCTTTCTTCTTTTTTCATACATTTTTGTCTGTACCATCTCTCTATATTTATATATACTCTGAGGTGACAACCCAGAACCTTAAAAAACAAAATGCAGAGAAATCGGACAAATAAGGGTAAATATTCGTCATCTATGCAACAGCGTTCAACAGAAGGAGAGGTAGCGGCAAAAGACGGAGAAGCATCGAAGTAGTTTTAATGAGTCATGCCAAATTGAAAGGCCAATTTAACTTTGATTGTTGCCGTTGCATCTATGTCACTAAATATCTAGTTTTGTGACATGAGTTTGTCAGTTTTTGACGCAAAAGATAATTTTGAACAGTAAAAAGCTATCAACATGGCATCTAATCAAATATAAAGATTTCAACACAAAATGTGTTGTATGAATTACTACATGAAAAAATTTTTCCATAATGGCAAACGTGACATATCACATACTGCTGGCAATAGAAGTAGATGTTTCCAGCCAAGGTAATATCTTAGGGGTGCATCAACACGGCAAAAAACATGTTATTGTGACTGCAATTTCTATTACACAACCAATTGTTTTAAACAAAATGTTAAATAAAATACAAAACATTAATTAAATCCGGGACATGAATTACAACAAAATAAAAATTATTTACAATTAAATTAAAAAAAATATTCATCTGTAATTATCGATTAAAGGTTGATAAAAGAAAAAAACTCCCTTCAAATTAAATTATAGCAAAAAAAGTATAAAAGTTAATGAAACGCGAGAATTACTTTTGCACTAGAAAATAACATGAATGGAATACAATAACATACCAGGAAAGGTTTCGAAACACTAAGGAATTTTATAATTTGATTTAATATTTCGAAATACCAATTTAAATATTATATAATTAGGTTCAATTGCTAAATAAATGTATAGTTTTGAACGAAATGCGATTTAGCATGAAAATAATTTCAAAAATTAATTATATTAAAAAAACTCCTTACCTAGATGCCTCGAACGACAAAAACGTAGAATTCTCATTGTTTGTGCCATCATATGCATTTTCTCAAAATTAACTAATCCGTCTAAGCTTGTTTTATTTCCTTCATGAGCAAATGTCATATCTTTTAATAATAACGGCATAAATGGTATAACTGGTGGCTGTAGTTTACCCACAAACATACGATATGCACGATGATTCCGGCTGGGATCAATTAAGGCTTCCAACTCTGTATAAATTTTCCTTAATTTTGATGGAACTTTCTCCCACGTCTGCGAAAGACGTGATATTGCAACGTTTGAAAATGCCATTACAATTGCAAAAAATGCATTTAAATTTTGATATTCCTTACAGCTGAAAGTATAAAATATTAATATTTAAAAGTGACTGTCTGTGTTTCTTGTTATACTTACTATGCAGCCAATTTAATAAATTTCTTTAACAGTGAAACCCGTTTACTTAAGTTCTGTGTTGAAACAATTTCCGTTACAACCCAAAATTGTATTTCATTAAATCTTCGTATAAAAACATCCAAATTAGCGGTTATTTTCCCAAAGTGATGTCGACCGAAGGTAAAGTAAAGTAATTCATATTCGTGAATGCACCAGAATAGATCCCAATCGAATAGTGTTAAATGATAAGCTAACTCTTTTGTTCCTAACATTTCTATATCCATTTCAATACCTTCGGTTACCATTTCCTGTTCTGGTAACGGTGTCAATGCATCAAGATGATCTTTTGGTGAAACAAATATCCGTCCATTTAATGTTAAACTTGTTGGGATACTTACATCATTATCTTTAAATATTGTTCGTTCACCATTTGATTTTACTTCGACTAAATATAAATCATCTGTGTTACGATTAATTTGAAGTTTATCTGCTGCACAGGCTTTGATAGAATTTGCGGTGGTGTTGAGCGGAAAACGGAGAGTGCAATATGTATGATCAGCGCAGTAGACTCGGAATATTACTGTTAAATAAAAAAAATAACTTATATTAAAATTGGCGACAGCTTTTAGCATATTTTTTATTATTCATGTGATTGTAGACAGACTTTTGAACATAGTCACCAGGCCCTCACCGGTTTCATTTTATGATTACCACATATTTTATACTTCGTAAGGCGTTTATCTTTGACGAGTCCTACAACTTTTGTTTCTGCGATTTTCATCGATAGAGGTCGGAATCCTGGCGGGATATTGTTCATCAGTTTGTACAGTCCTGACAAAACCGGTATGTTGGATCATTTTCTACTGAAGCCCGTACCATATGTTTATTCACATGATCGTGACCTGTAGGTAGTTCCACCATTAGCCTTCAGTCTTACCGGGTCAGATTTAACAGAAATGCGGTGGTTTGCCGGCTCAACTTTGGAGTGAACATCTTGGAGATCTTGCAGCCTCTTGTCCCTCCATCGGGTGTTCGTGATAATTTCGTGATTTTTTTGCAATAAATTAAAACTGAGATCTTTTCAGTACAAAAACTTTTGGAAAATATTATCTAACTTCCGCAGGTTGAGACCTTAATTATATCAAAAACGTTTTAATATAACACTTAAAATATGGAGGGGCTGAAATCTCACAGCTCTGAGATATCAAGCCTTCGGTCTGGGTAAAGGATTTTGATATAGTTTTCGGCAAAAAACTTTTATGAGGACATGGTTTTTAGTTTTGGGCAACGATGTATATCAAACATAACTTTTTGTTAAAGTGCATGTATTTTTTATCTCTGTTTAGATATGTATTACAAAACTAACACAAAACATCAATACTTATCAGGAAAATCATAACAGATCATAAATTAACATAATTTAGTGAAAAGATGATACACTCAGCAAACTATACTCAAAAACCTCTTCATTTAGCGTTTCGAGAAAATATTACAAAATCACAAATTCATATTTCTTTCAAAATCTCAAAAAATTGTAAAATTAAATAATATCAAACTTTTTTCAAAATTCCAAAAATTAGAATAAAATCAAATATTTAAACTTTTTTTAAATTCCAATAAAATTCCAAAAATTCTTAAAATTCAAACTTTTCCGAAATTCTAAAAATATTGCAAAAATTATTACAAAATCAAAAATTGAAACTTTTTCAATATTCCAAAAATTATAATAAAATCAAAAATTTTAAATTTTCAAGATTCTAAAAATATTCCAAAACTTCTTACAAAATCAAAAACTGAAACTTTTTTCAAATTCTAAATATATGTATAAAATTCAAAAACTCTATTCTTTTCAAAATCCTAAAAATATTCCAAAAATTATAACAAAATCAAAAATTGAAACTTTTTTCAAAATTCCAAAAATATTCCAAAAATTATAATAAAATCAAATATTTAAACATTTTTTAAATTCCAATAATATTCCAAAAATTCTTTAAAATTCAAACTTTTCCAATATTATTCTAAAAATATTGCAAAAATTATTACAAAATCAAAAATTGAAATTGTTTTCAAAATTCCAAAAATTATAATAAAATCAAAAATTTAAAAATTTTTCAAAATTCTAAAAATATTCCAAAAATTCTTACAAAATCAAAAATTAAAAATTTTCAAAATATCAAAAAATATTGAGAAAAATTATTACAAAATCAAAACTTTTTTCAAAATTCAAAAATATTCCAAAAACTATAAAAAATTCAAAAATTTCCATGTCCAACTTCATTTTCAATTACATTTACGTCATAAAAACAACTACATTTTTTTTTCCAAAAATTGGGTAAAAATAAATGAAATCATTTTTTGACACACTTGACATTATTTTTTTGGCAAATTTATAATGCCATAATTCTTAATAATAATAATAAAATACATTTCAAACAAATAATTGATTTTATTTTTTCCCAAAAAATTGGGTACAAAAATAAATAAAAATATTTTTTTTGACAAACTTATAATGCAATAATCAAGTTTTTGATCTCACAGCCAATCCCTACTATCAAAATTTCTCCAAATTCAATGTCCCTACTCGTAATCACTTAAAATGCAAGTTTTTTAAACCAAAAATATAAAATTTGCTGTTTTTGACACACTTAATGATTTTTGTGACACACTTCCGGTACAGTTATCGAACACAGCGTCCTTTCGGACCTGTCCCTTGAGTATACCTATTTTTAGAAAAAAAAATTTTTGAAATCCCTCCAGCGGTTTCCCTGCAGCGTAGGTAATGACGGCCGGCCGGCCGGACGGACGACCGGACGACCGGACGGCCGGCAGACAGCCATACATTTTTTTTTTGCTTTTTTAGAATCAGTAGGTCCTAAAACGTCGAGAAATGCAAAAAAAGTGGTGGTAAGAATTTCACTTTTGGCTCATGAATGTAATACTTAGGTCTTTCAGACCGAAGTAATAAATTACACAGAAAGCTTGCACACTAAACTGGTCGTTAAAAATTAAACCTTTCCAGACAATTCTTTTTGGTGAAAAAAACAGTAGGATATTTTTTTTAAATAAAAAGAACACATGCCGCAAAATCATCGAAGCTGATTTTTTGATAAAATTGTAGATTTTTTAAATGTCTTATGTCTACAAATATACAGATTTAAAAAAAAAATATAAAAACATTTTTGTGAAATTTAATTCTCTACAAAAAAGGTCCGTTTATTTTTGGCGTAAAAATGTATATTTGTGATAATTTTTTTGAAAAAACTCATAAAAAACTTATATAATAAGGATGACGGAATGGGACTAATTTTCTTCTTCTGCTGTAAAGAATAAAAATATAATCGTGAAAAGAAAAAACTCAAAATTAGCTCTTTTTCGTCATATTTCGTTTTACGAGTTGCGAAAAATTTCAAGATTTTTTTTCAAAATATCATCAGAAATATGCGTTTATGGCAAGAAATGAACAGGATCTTTTCAGTAGAGAATTTAATTTCCTACAAAAAATTAATTTCCAGCAAATTTCATAAGAAATTTAAAAAAAATCTACGATTTTATCAAATAATCAACTTCGATGATTTTGCGGCACGTGTTCTTTTTATTTAAAAAAAATACTCTCGTGTTTTTTTTCATCCAAAAGTTTTGGGGGTGCCTTTGAGAAATTTAATTTTAATTATCAGTCTTTTGCGCACTTATTGGTATATATCTAACATTAAAGGCTTATTACTGATATCTCAGGGCTATGTGATCTAAATCTGGTCTGTACCCAAAATATAACGGGTTACAAAAACAAATCACTACAAATAAATGTATGTAAACTATAAATAAAATAAATGATAAGTAATAAAAAAAATCATCTTACTATCATCTTCTGGCCGAATAATTGTCCTTGTTGCCGTTAAATTTCCACTAAACAAACAAACTGGTTGTCCGTTTGGTGGAAGTTTCCATTTTTGTGAGGAATGTTGCGCTCTATCATCCTGATATCTTGATAATTGTGTTAAAACTTGATGCATAACACTAGCCTCTTCTTGTAATTCTGGATCAGCTTCAGCTTCACTTGCTAAATCCTAAAATTAAACAAAAGTGAAAATAGTTTTCATATTCTTGAAACTTTAATATTATTACCTCAATAAACTCCACCACACTATTATCCTCAAAAACGGCATGCCTAACCGCCATTACCCATTTTTGTATAAATTGTAAAACTCTTTTCTTACAAATTAACGAATACTCACGATCTTCTGGACTATGTAGATTTCGATTATCATTATTATTTTTATTCTCTCGATCGTTGAAATCACTATGAAAATGGTTGAAAAGTTCATCGATTAGCTGACCGATTGGCAAAAACACAATATGCGTTAGTAAAAAATCATCAAGAAATGGATCGTTTGGTCCCATTTGGCCGCCCAACCTAGTTTCCAGTAAATGTTCAAGCATTTTTTGTGGTGTACCAGACATAACTGTATACCTAGAAAATTAAATTATATTAAAATTATTTGTTCTTTGTGAAATAGCAAAACATTTCTTTTATTTTGTGTTGTGGATTATTTTTATTTTTAATTAAATTTCATGAAACAAATAAACTGAACTGCAACTGAAGTGAATTGTTTCATTTCAATTTGGTATATTTTATTTATTTTTTTGGTTTGTATATTTGTTGAAAACTTAAACTTTTCATTAAAATGTTTATTATTTATTAAAAAATTATAATTATAAAATTACCATAATAATTATTATTTTTTTTTAAGTTTTTTTTTCGTATGTACAGAAAACAGAAAATAATAAGAAATAAATCTTCTTTTTGTTTTATAATAAAGAAACGTAATGTAATTAAAGCGTATTATAAAAAATAGTTTTTGTTATGAAAAAAATTTTAAATTAATTATTTTTCTTTTGTTGTACTCGTACGTTTACGTACGTCTTAATCTATTTTGTTTTGCTAATCACTTCTAATATTTGATTTCGATATCCAAAATTACTACCTCCAACTAAATCTTATACATTTAAGATTCGTTTGTAATCTTAGATAAATATTTTTGTTTGAGATGAAAAAGAAAGGTTATTGTTGTAATTGTTTTTTGTTTATTTGAGATAATGATCTTTAAAACTTTAACGTTCTCATTATAAGTTTTCTCAATGTTGAAGATCATCGATGAAAAAATCTAATCATTGTTGTACATTGTACAATATTAATGAATTGAATTCATGTGCAACTTAGAGGCATTTGTAACTCTGATTTGTAAATAGTAGGTAATTTTAGTTCGTGAAAATGGTGCAGTTTATAGTTTAGTAGTCAAAACTATTTTCTGGCTACAGTTTCTTTTATAGAGTTTTTCATTTTGTACATAAGTTTTATTAAAAATTCGTGATTGTTTTGCAATTTGCACTTCTGTCGATTCAGTCAATCGTCTAAACATCGCATCTCATGTTCTGATTCGAATATAAATAAATAAATTTTATTATTTTGCTCTTTTAATAGAAACTTTTGGTTTGATACCTAGTTAGTTCAAGTTGTTTTATTATAATCTTTAATCCATGAAGTATTTCGAATTATGTAGCACACCTAGTTATTTGAGAATGTTTTGTTTTAATTTTTAAAGTCGTTTCTGGCGAAGACAGGATATTATTCCTTTTTGTACTGCATAGATAGTTTTGACGACTAAACTGTAAACTGCACAACATTTTCAAGTACTAAAATTTACATTTTGATGTTTCTTTTATCTGATATCACGACTTTTTGTAGTAAATAATAAATTTTATGTGCTTTGCTTGGATTATAATTAAATAAATGATTAAATTATAATAGCTTAATTTCTAATAAAAAGTATTGTTTAATAGGAATTACAGTGAGTAACCGCAAAAACACATAGATGCCTTTTAAAACTTTGGTCCCACAACAACATGTGTTATGAGGTGTTGGACGCTTTTTCTTAAATATTTGTGAAGTCACTCGAGACCATTGATTCGGATGGAACATTCCATTTGTACAATGTACGAACAGAGAAGTCCCTCTGCATTTTGTCGCTGTGACAATGAGTAAATAGTTTGGCTGTTTCCACCCACCGTTTGAGAGTAAAACGGAGAAAAGAATATGTTTGATGGATCTGATTTGACACGAGCAATGCTGGTGAAGAGTCCACAAAAGCCATGATCAACACAGATGCATTACTATAAACTTAAATACAAATATACTCTATACAGGAACCACTTATAAATGTGGAATAATTCATAAGGAGTCAAATATTTTTTACATATACTGAAGCTTTCTTGACGCGATCTTTGCCATCATCTATATATGATCTATACTCTATAGAATTTGCTATATGATCAGCAGACAATGATAAATTTTGTGTCTGCCTGATGATCAACATAATGTTGATCGCACCATAAGTTAATCATGAACACTGAACACTTTATGTTACTTCGGTCTGAAAGACCTAAGTATTACATTCATGAGCCAAAAGTGAAATTCTTACCACCACTTTTTTTGGAATTTCTCGACGTTTTAGGACCTACTGATTCTAAAAAAGCAAAAAAAAAAATGCATGTCTGTCTGTCGGCCGGCCGTCCGGCCGTCTGTCCGTCATTACCTACGCTGCAGGGAAAACGGCTGAAGGGATTTCAATTTTTTTTTTTCTAAAAAAATTCACAAAAGACAGGTCCGAAAAGACGCTGTGTTCGATAACTGTACCGGAAGTGTGTCAAAAAAATCATTATGTGTGTCAAAAATAGCAAATTTTCATATTTTTGGCTTAAAAAACGTTCATTTTAAGTGATTACGAGTAGGAACATTAAATTTGGAGAAATCTTGGTCGGGATTGGTATGTGAGATCGAAAACTAGATTATTGCATTATAAGTTTGTCAAAAAAATGTTGTCAAGTGTGTCAAAAGAAAGATTTTTATTTATTTTTTTACCTAATTTTTTGGAAAAAAATAATATTAATTGTTTGTTTGAATGAAGTTTTATTATTATTTTTGAGAATTATGGCATTATAAGTTTGTCAAAAAAATGTTGTCAAGTGTGTCAAAAGATTTTTATTTATTTTTTTACCCAATTTTTTGGAACTAAATAAAATTGTTTGTTTGAAATGAATTTTTATGATTATTATTGAGAATTATGGCATTATAAGTTTGTCAAATAATGTTGTCAAGTGTGTCAAAAGAAAGATTTTTATTTATTTTTACCCAATTTATTTAGAAAAAAATAAAATTAATGGGCCATTTTCACCAAACGCTTACATTTCAGATTAAAAATATAAAAAAAAAAATTAATATTTCATTTTAAAATTATTACAGGTGCTAACCCAAGTAACACAAAATAACTTTATACACAGAGAGAAAAAAAGAGTTAAATTTGATAAAAAAATCATCAAATTGATGATTTTTGTATATCAATATATGGACGAGAATATGAGTTCTCAAATTGATATAAAATGCTGCATCAGATTGAACTTTGGTTTATTTTTTTGAGTTGATGTAAATCTACTGATTATGATAAACAAATTTCTTATTTTAATATTATATTCTCGATATTATTCTCAAAGCTTATAAACTTGTTGTATCAAATCAATACCAAAAGTATCAATTTAAGATGGAGTTGTATTTCTTTAAGAATTTGAGCGGAAGAAGTTGAGAAACCAAAAGCTCATTTTAAGAAATGCTGATCATTTTAAGAATTTTTTTGATCGACATGATCGTATGTTACTTTTGGTATTGATCCGATATATTTCATTTTGAATCAATTCATTATCATTTTAAGAAAAATGTTTTCTCAAATCGAAGATGACAATATTTAGTTTGAGAAAAGATTTTTCTCAATTTCAGTGGGCATGCGGTACGTTCAGCGACACCCACAAAAGCAAATAAAAAGCTGCCTGTCAGGGTTTTTAAGCCCGCGGGAAGATTTTTACATGCTTCGGTATTGCTAAATGTATCGGACATGCACTCGATACATTTTTCGACATGTACGGCTATTTAGATTGACTTATGGCAGTCAGAGTTGTTTCTTATCACATAGACCTTTAAGAAACATCACTACTGAGACAGCTATAACCCGTAAAATAGCAACCTTGGAAAAATTAGGAACTGGAATAAAACTCTCAATCCACCGATGTTCCATTAACCTTAAACGGGATAAAAAAATCACTATTTTTAAAAAATATTCTTTTATTTTCAATAGATAATTTAAAAATAAATTAATTATAATTTTGAATTTTTTTTTATAACGCATTTTGTACAAATGAGCTAATCGAATTGAGAATAGTCGGCTTCCACATTCCTTTCTTATTTGTTGCAGGAATTCTTGTATTTGGTCTCGTAGCGTAGTGAATTAATTTGAACAGTTTTAACTGTCTTAGCTCTGTAAAAATTTAAATAAAAAAATAAAATTAAATTACTATTGAAGTGAATCAGATAAATTAGTTAAAGTTTGCTGAAATAAGTAACTTCTATTGAGGGAAAAAATCAATCCACTGCATGCGTGTCATAAGAGGCGACTGAAATGGGGAGTTGTAGCGTGGCTAACCCAATTTCATCATAGGTCCACCTGTGGAGTTGAGGTCCCCTTCTTCAAAAAAATCAGCCCACCGCACTCATTCTTGTCGTAAGAGGCGATTTTCCTCGTCCCGTAAAAAACAATTGTTAATAAAAGACAACATAAACCTTGGAATGGAACGTCTTTCTGGTTTAGACCATAGCAAGGGCTATTGTACCTGGACAATCTGTTTGAATCAAACGTGAGAACACTGTTCCAACCCGGAAGCCTCCAGAATCTAATTGGGCAGGAAACAGAATACCAGATAGATTTATTTTATGGATGCGATGAATGTTTCGGTATTGAGACAGCTATTTGCCTAAACAAACAACACTCTCGGTTCCCCATGAACTCCCATGCAGGAGTCATGCAACCATGATAAAAATTGAATTATTTAAAAAAAAACAAAGAACAAAATTAAAAAGGGGGAAAAAAAACAATAACTAGAAAATCAAGAAGAATAATAATAATAATTTAAAAAAAATTAAGTATAGGAAAAAAAACAACAAAAAACAAATGGATATGGGATAAGAAAACTAAAATACTTAAGGGAATGATTACCCTGTACGATATCAAAAGGGTAGGAAGGAAACAGGAGGAATATGATAACAGTATAGACTTAAAAACAACTGCCGAATGGAATGGTTACCTCGTGTGCCTGAGGGCCAGTAGGTAGGTTTATACCGTCCATGCCCTGTTTGCGTTAGTTCGACGACTAACGACGACGTCAGTTGTGTGAAATTGTGCTGAGTAATTTTTCACACTGCAGCGGGTGCCCAACTAGCAAACTTACTTCTCAATTTGGAATTATATAAGTTTTAGCTTCAATAAAGCTTCGCTTAAGCTTCTAAGTGGAAGCTAGTTATATTTTACTTCCATAAAGTTTCGATATACAACTTCCACAGAGAAGTTCTCCGCACCGCCGGAATAGAAGCTATTAGAAGCTTTACCGAAACTTATCTACAGATCACTAAATAGAGCTTCCGAAAAAAGGTTATAGAAGTTATAGCTGTCATTAGGATTGTAGTTGTTTCGGTTGTAACTGTTCACAGATCGTATAGAAGCACAGCTGTCATACTCTAAAAATTGCTTCAATATCTGAAACGAAATATGTCAACTGACGGAAGCTATTGCTTCTATTATTTCAACTAAATTTAGATGTAGAAAATATAGTGTAATTCAGGGGATTACTTTTTATGGAAAAAGATATGTGACATGTAATTTCAATGGGTTTATACGAAATTGAAGCTTATATACGAAATTGAAATCGTTTCGTTTTTTTCAAAAAAGTATTGTGCATAAGGTGGTTTTTGTTTTTTAATCTATTATTTAGACTTATTTTGCACAAGGCGGGGAAAGTTCTCCAAATGGCCTTTGTCGAAACTGCTTAGAAATTTTAAAGAAACTATGAAGATGGGGAAGTTAGTTTCGGTAAGACTGTTTAGTGTTTTAAAAGAAGTTAAAATGCTAGTTGGGTGGTCACCCTCACTCTCGTTATTTTGCTCTTCTGGCCGTCAATTTAGAATTAATTTTATTATTTCGGGTTAGGTTTTTCCTTTAGTTGTATGGGGGGGCCCATTAATTTGGGGAGTTCAAAGAAAACGAAGAAGTTTTTACTTTTTGGACGGTAAAAACTTCTAGTATCTAAAGATTCAATGGGGTGTAAAAAACGGCATCGCAGAAGTCTTTATATTTCTGGGACTTGTTTAAGGCTGGGAGGAGCTTGCCAAGGACCAACCGGACTGGCGGCTTATTGTTGTCTCTGCTAAGTTCCTTAATGGGACATAAAGCCGAAGTGTGTTTTGAAAGTTGTGAAATTAGAGGCGAAAAATATCTTTTTTGAAACATTTCACCAGAAACCTGTTCTTATAAACATACCATAACTACACACTTTTCATGATCTAAGACTGCCTTGCAAAAGATGAATGGACTGTACTGAATTATTTATTGTGGGTTTTATTTAACTATTATAAAAGGATCAAGTTAATGCAGAATCAAATTAATGCATTCAACTATATATTATATCTTATAGTTTAATTGTGATCAAAACTTGTTTACCTGGGTCAGTTGGCATATCGTTCAAATCCTTTAGACTTTGCTTATCTTTAATTAGTTTGCGTAGCACTGGTACCACAACTTCGAAAAAATGTTTTGCCTTCTCCAATAGTTTTTATGTTTATTCGGAAAGAGTCTTTTAAAATCTAAATCAATCTGTAGAAAAAAAAGAATCTGTAATTCCAAAACAGTCTTAAAATGCCTTCAACTTCAAACTTACCAAAATGCTGGCATTATAGCATTTCTATAAAGTGGCCAGTCATTAAAAAATGTTTTAAAGATTTATCCTTTGCTTCTTTAAACTCCCTTAGACGACCCTCTCAACTCCGTATACAATAACTTTCTATAGTCAGCCACGGCTCTTGAATGACAAGTAAGGTTTGCTTCAGCTCTTGAAATTCTTTTTGATCATATTCAGTAAGATCAACCGTCGAAGAACCTAATATTAAAAATAATATAAAAACAAAGTTTAATGCGATGCATTTGTCTGAAACAATTGTAAGAAGTTTTACCAAACAATTGTAATCCTGAAGTTGTTGGAGTATCCAATCGAATTTTTTTCGGTGTAATCAAGCAACCTGCACCTCTTAATTTGGTCGAAGAATTTTTATATAAATTGTATAATTTCCTTTTGGAATTTTGCCATCATAATAATTATAGTTTAAAAAACAAAAAAAACTTATTTTAAATGTTTTTAAAACTTTTCATGCAATTTTTAACATTTTTTCATGCAAGCATTTAGTACTTTATACTTTAGAGCTTTAAAGCTCAGAAATCGATAATATCGGTTGATTTCGGAATTTTAATAAATTTTGACAAGAAACCATAATGTATGTATTTACCCAGAAATTTTTGTCCCCGTTTTGCTTCAAGTCAATTGTAAAAAATATCCGATTTTCACCTTCGATTGACTTGAAATTTTGTGTGTGATGTAATTTAATTCAGTAATTTAAGCACCAATAGTAGCAAGTACATGCATCAAATAAACTGAACCCTGGACTCCCGGCAAACTGAATGAGCCAAACCTTGTTCTGTGCACGCAAGTTTACTTTAATGAACGCAGAAATTTAGAGAAACATGCAACTTACCTTTTGAACTCTTATTATTGCTGGTTTTAAGCACAGCTAGTATCAATTCTCGCACGGACACAAACTTTTTTTTTCACAAGTTATAAGACGCGTTCATCTGCTGAAAAACTCTCTCACTGAATAATGTATCGTAATTTTTTATTCGAACGTATTATATCAAAAAAAATTATTATCATTTCGATCTTATTCTTATACATTCAATTTGAGAGAAAAAGAATGAAATCGAGAAATTTTTTTTCTCAATTTTATCTACGTAAGATCAAATCGAAAGTAATCGAATATTAATTGTTTTCATTTCGATCTCATAAGTTTAATTTGAGAGAAAAATAATAATACAGAGAACTTTTTTTTCTCAATTTTATATACGTTGATCCAACCGAGAATAATCGAGTATTAGTTAGTTTCTTTTCGATCTCATAAGTTCAATTTGAGAGAAAAGGTATAAAATCGATAATTGTTTTTCCTTAATTTTATCTACGTGGATCAAATTGAGAATACTCGCGTATAACTTATTATTATCTGATCTTTAAGTTTCAAAAAGAAACAAAAAGGATTAAAATGAAAATATTTTACTCTCATTTTGACATTTGTGAATCAAATAAATGATGGGGAAGTAACAAAGTGATGTGTACTTCTCTGTTCAATTTGAGAAATGGAAATCTTATTCTGATTCAAAAATTTCTTATATTATTTATACAGAAAAAATGAAATCGATCTTTATTTACTCAAAACAAGAATAAATGTATTTCCTATTGTTGAACAAAAACAATTCTCAACTTCAGTGTTTCATTCTTCTGTAGGATGATCGAATTGATAGTTTTTTGTCACTTTAAAAGTTTTGTTGTATTAAAATGATATAAATTTACTCGAAATGAGAATAAATGTATTTTCTGTTTTTAATCATATATAACTCTCAATAATAGTATTTTATTCACTTTTTTGTGTTATCGAATTGATAGTTTTTATCTCAGTTTTAAATTTCGGAGTATTAAAATGATTTAAATTTTCTCATATTAAGAAGAAACTGAATTTTCTATTTTCAATCATGCACAATTCTCAAATCTAGAATTTTTTTTCTCTCTGTGTAGTTAGATGACCAATTCTCGATGTCGATACAACGTCATAAATTTCGAGATATTGACTTTTTTGGTATCGAACTATAAAAATTAGTATTTTCGTCGGCGCGACCACAATCCGACGTTTTATATTACCAGTGGCTGTAGTGTTATTTTATATCTACTGGACAACTTTTTTTACTATTTTCAACTATTAGCCGACTAATGTAACATTATTGGATGTTAAATAACTGTGTACTGATTATTTAGTTATGTGGTCGTAATATGGGATTTTTAGCGACCACCTACCAACATTGTAGTCGTATAAAAACCAATATCCGACTTATATATTTTGTTGTTTAAAGTATGACCAAAAAATAACATTTTTTATATATTTAGCACAAGTTAGTGATATAATTAACTGCCATTGATGAAATTACTACATTCGACATTTTGTGTCACGCAATTTTCAATGAAACACATACATTTCATATAATAATTTCAAAATGGATAAATATTTTAAAAGTAAAAAAAACCATATAAGCATTCGACATCATTCTATGGAAAGTAAAATTTTATTTAAACAAACCATTAAGCTTCTAACAACAGAAAAGGTAAGTAACTACATAATATTTATAAACCCAAATTATAGTCTCTAAAGAAAATCAGTATTTTAATTATTTTTTTTCTGTAATCATGACAGCTTGTATGACATTGGAACCTATGAGCTTGATACTGGATAAACAGCATCCTCTATCATTTGATAATTTTAATCCTCATTCTCTGGACGAAACCAATATATCAAGTTTAATAAATGATGAGGAGTTTTCTCACCAATTTGAAGTTAACCCAGTGGAACAACAAAATGTGTTTTTTCAAACTCGTGGAGAATCGTTCGAAGAATTTGAATTCAGTTTGAACGAAAATTCGGAAGATGAATCTCACGTTAATTTTGTTGAAAATATCAGAAATTGGACGGTTAAACATAGAATTACACATTGTGCAATCAATGAAATTTTGCAGCTTTTGAGAAATCAAGGTATAAAAAACCTTCCAAAAGATAGCAGAACTCTCTTAAAAACATCCAGAGAGGTTAGTATTATGCCAATGGGCAAGGGTGAATACTGGCACAATGGATTAAAATATTGTTTGCTAAATATACTTGAACAAATTGATATTCTACCGGAATGTGTCTCTCTGATTTTTAACATGGATGGATTACCAGTGTATCGTAGCTAAAAATGTGAATTGTGGTCTATTTTGTGTTTAATTGATAATGTATCTGAAGTTCAACCAGTGATAGTTAGTGTTTATTGTGGACAAAGCAAACCAAAAAATGCTAAAATATTCTTGACTCCATTTGTTAGTGAATTAACCGCATTACTTCAAAGTGGAATAAAGGTTGGTAGTCAACTCGTCGAAATAAAAATCAAATGCTTTATTTGTGATACACCTGCGCGATCTTTTGTGAAAGGTAAAAGAGAAATTGAGCTGAAAAAAATTGAATACATTATTTTTTAATAATTTAATCTCTGATACATTAGCGGAACCGTTTCTAGCAACCACTACCATGGGTGCACCAAGTGTATTGCGATTGGAGAAGATTATAATGATGGAAGGCACATGAGTTTCCTTCGAATTCATTTGCCAATGCGAACAGATGACTCTTTTTGTAGAAGAATCAATGCAGATCATCACAAAGAAATTTCACCTTTAGAGGAATTGCCTATAGATCCAATAAAAGATTTCCCGACTGCCAATTCATTACATTTAATCAATCTCGGAATTACAACCCATGGCAGCTTTAACTTTCGCTCCAAGTGGTCTGGAAGACATATAGAAAAAATATCAGGATTATTGAAAAGCTTCACCGATCTATTAGAAAACGTGATTCGTTGCGGTTCTGGAAAGGTCTTGAATTTCGTACATTTTTATTGTACGTGGGGCCTGTTGTACTCAAAGACTTTCTACCTATAGACGTATATCATCATTTTTTAAGCCTTTCGTGTGCAATCAAACCAAAACTTTATTCAGTAAAGCCGCAATTAGACTATTGCAGAACTCTGCAATATTTCTGCAATAGTCGTGCAATGGTAGTGTGTAAAATATTCATTACAGAAAAGTTTGGCAATGAACTCATTGCAAAACATTGCAATGAGTCAATGCAATGTTTTGCAATGAGTTCATTGCCAAACTTTTCTGCAAAGAATATTTTACAATATACCATTGCAGAAATATTGCAGAGTTCTGCAATAGTCTAATTGCGGCTTAAGAGACATAAAATGCAACTTATTTGCTCTTCCATGGGCTAAGTCAATTGTTTTTACACCAATAATTCACACACTCGATATCGATAGTTAAATTAATTTAAACAAAACATTTTATTTCAGTTAATTTTAAAGTAACACAAAAGCATTGTTGAAAGAATTATATAAATTTTTAAAATTCATAAAATTAAACGTTTTTTAAATTCCATAAAACTGAGGATTGCACAGAATAGTAAGTAAAAGGGATATTTCATCTAAATCTAAATAAATTATATTTAAAACTATTTAGACAATTAACTATTTAGAAATAATTTAAAATATTGTGATGGAATTAATGTGTATTGTTAATTTAATCCTGCAGATGAACCTCCTTCGTCACTAAAATAAATAACAAATTTTATATTTTTAAATATTGTAAACAATAAACAATTGAATAACAATAATATGTAACTTGCCGAACACTTGATTCATTATTTGAATATTCTTTGGAGACACATTCGATATTTGCAGAAGACTCGTTTGGGTCCACTTTAGTTTTTCGTCTGGTTTGGCGTTTACGTGGTTGATGATCTAATTGTTGAAAACGACTTTCGCTGTACTTTAAAATATTTACTTTTAAAAATTCTTCTGACATATGCATATTAAAGTTATTATCAGCACTGTGAACAATTTGGAATTTCATGTCAACAATTTGTTTCAAAGCTAAGAATGCCTTTTTAGTTCTACTTTTGGAAGAGCCAGTCCATGTATACTCTGTTAATAACTTCCTGTCGAAGAACCAATTGATTAATTTATAGGAAACTTTCTCTCCATCTAAATTTCCAGAAGATTCATTAATACGTTTAATCACCTGTTTGTTGTGTAAATATCTTTACACCCGAATTGTCCAAAAATTGGTAATAAAAGTAACAAAACTAACTAGTAAATAACTAAATCGTAGGGATAATAACTTTATTGACAAAAGGATAACTAGTTTGTTATTTTTGAGTCGCATTAGTTTTAAATTGGTTGTCAATTTAACTTTTTAGTGGTTCAAATATCTTTAAATAGATATTATGAAATTCACCATTTTTAATTCAAATCTATTAAAAAAATGTAATTTTTTGAAAATTAAATCTAATATTTTCACACTTCTAGTTAGTACATATTATTTTAATCTCATTATTTTAATGGTGGGGATTATTTTAGTATGGTTTAGATTGATTTAAGAACATTTTTGTCAAATTAAAAAAAATATATTTTTTAAAGGACAGAAATATAATTTTAATTGAAGAGATTCATTAGGCGCATGAGTTTTTTGTTCACTTTAAGGTACATATATACAATAAAACTTGCTTTGTTTATAGAAATGTATCGAATCTTAACAGATTTTTCGATTATTAAATAACAACTGTCCATATCTTATTAGGAATAATATTTTAAAAGTACATTTTCACAAAAATAACAATTGGTTATGAAAAGGAAATATAATTATTATATTTGTAGGATAAAAGAAGACAGCATGATTATTTTTTATTTTTATAAATTTTATAAAAAAGAGATATCCCGTTCACTAAAATACAACCACAGTGTAGACGAACAATTTTATTTACAAACAAAATAGTTGTCGATATATCTATTTCCTAGCTTGAATTGAAAAGTCGGATAATAGTTATTACAACATTATTACAACCCAAGATTTATTCCCCAATACCGTTGCAGATCTGTTGTAATACCAGTGTCTACACGTCGGCCAACCGACCAGTAGTCATTTAGTCAACCTTGGTATAACGTTATCCCAACCCACTTGTGTTACTTGGGAAGACCAAGGTTGGGACTATATGGAGAAGTACATAGTCGTACACTTTTTTGCATAATTTAGCATGTAGATGCTGTCGCAACTTGGGCGACATAGCAAATTGTCAAGTCCGTTACCATACACAAATCGTAAAAATTCTCACATTAAAAAAAATTTTAATTTTCAAAATCAACTTGCTTTATGGTGATTTATATTCCCAAAGTTGAAAACAGGCAATGGATCAGTTTTGCTTTTTTTAAATTAAAATTGGAGGCAAAAATTACCCTAGAATTTTAAAATATTAAATTATTCTGAAGAACTTTTCTAAATAAAGCAAGTATATATTTATTTAAAGTATTTACTTTCATTTGGATTATATTAGTCTTTCTTGGTTGAAAGAGAATTGGCAATTTAAAAGATAAAAAAGAGTTAATTAATATATGAATACCCTTGAAAACTATGCGGTAACGGATTTGACATTTGGTAACGGATTTGACTAAAACCTTTACCAAATGTCAAAATCGTTACTAATGTGTTTTAATAATATTTTTCAAGTCAATACTTACATGCTGTTATACCGATTTTCGAAAAAAAACTGCGAGCTATTTTGAGTTTTCCTTATTTCAACCGCGTTTATGTATTTTTTCCTTTCTTTTTGTGCCGTATCGTCAAAAATATTTTACAAGCTCAGTCGTTCTCAAACATCAGTTAAGAATTCTTTTAAAATAGTAAAGTGTAAAGTTAAATTTATTTGAATGACGTCTCAAGAATTTTCAAGTGTAAAATAGTCCAATTTAATTTTGTTTTATTTGTGGAATTTGCATAATATATTCAGCTAAAAAATCACTTCATATATAAGAATTGCATACCTTCATTACATCGGCATAAAATTGGATGAAGATAAACACCGTGGATGCCGAAAAATAGTTATGTCAACTGCAACTTAACACATTTAAGATGGTACAATAGAGAAAATGTTCAATTAACGTTGTAACGTTGTGTAACCACCAGGTTTTGACCATAACTTGCAATTTTAACTCAAAAATCTGTATAACGACTTATATATCAATTATGTTGCAGAATTTAAATTATTCTAAGCAAACATTTTTTTTCCAAATTTTTAGTTTTGACTTTTTTTGGGAAAACCTGAATAACTTGGTGCATCCTGCACCAAATTTCGTGTTTTTTAACTTAAAAGAAAGAATATTGACTATTAACTGTAGACTTCAAGAAATAAAAATTATTTACAATCATTTTTTGTTCACAATTTTTGGCGTTGAATATGGAAAATTTTTAAAAAAAACATAAATTTTTGATTTTTTTTCAACTTTTTTCGAGTGTAACTTCCAGAATCCTTGATGGATTTTTACAAAAAATAGCTCAAACTGTTTGTTAGTATTTTTACTATGCATTTGTATCATTAGTATATTAAATTTGTTTGTTTTGTAAAATATGCGATCCAAAAACCGGAATAACCTGTTTGTTCAAAGAAAAAATTGGTTTTCCGCGAATATCTAAAAAACAAGAGCTAACCTAAAAAAATTAATATGATATCCGTGCTCAGCAGATCAAAATCTATAAGAAAAGTTGGGTTTTATTTAGGGAGATTTTTCTTGTAAACTAGTAATAATTTATTTGTCAGTTTGTTATATTCTGTCAATTCCGTTACCAACCACATAGTAACGGACTTGACTGGTAAGGGACTTGACCTTAACACTAAAACATTAAAAAAAAGCCAGATCTGCAAAAAATAATTACTAGCGAAAAATAGAATCACCTTTAAAACCCATCCAATAAATAATATCAAACTGAAAAAGTATAAAAAATACTACGTTAGTTTCAAAAATAATGGTAACAGACTTGACAAAGAATAAAAATACCAGCCTTGAAGAAATCCTATTCTTAACACTACTGCAATTCTTCTGGACCGAAGAATACAAAATGGCTAAAAAAGATGCTTGACTAGTTTAGCAATAATTCTGTATATGTGCCGTCTTCTGGTGATAAAAATTTGAACTATTGTCAAATTAACTACATGGTAACGGACTTGACAAAAAGTGGGAGACATCCTTTTTTTAGTAATATCATAAAATACAAAATCATTTAATTAGTTTTTGACTAAAAATGTTCAATATATATAGATTATATTTAAAATAAACAAAACTGTTTATTTTAAAAAGCTGAATTATTTGACAAAAACAAGAGTCAAATTTCATAAAACTTGAAGGGGACAAGCATTTTTCCAAACTTTTACATTTAAAACCTTTTATTTCTTAAAACATTTTAATATTTTTTTCATTTTTTTAGGCTACAAATATTTAACACAGTCTCCTCTATGTAAAACAGTGCTTTAATTTAATTTTAAAGATTAATTTATGTTAAATATTTCTATTTTTACCTCTGGGACAGCAAATGTAAGCAAATTTTGAAAATGGCCCTAATAGTTTGTATTGATTGATTGATTGATTGATTGGACTGTAGGACCAAGCACTAGGCGAGACTCCCGGATTACGGCCGGGCCACTTCCTACAGTCGTTTTACATATAACAATAGGTAAGGATAGGTAGGTAATTGTAAGTTAGGAGTGAACGACCCGGTTACAGACACCTGGCAAATCGTATCTAGCTACTACTGTTAGGAGACAATCACAAGGACAATCACTTATACATATAATCTGCAATCGCCAATCAGCAATCCCGTATCTAAAATTTCTCGCCTGCAATCTCCAGTCGGAAACCTGTTATTCATGTAATTTATTAGTATAATAGGATGATGACTAAATTGTAGTCCTCTGCACTCTCCAATCTGAATTCATGTTATTATATTTATGGTTAAAATTATTTATGGTTATTTATGGTTAAAAACATTTATATTATGTACATATATATAAAAAACAAAAAACCCCTTTGAAAATTGAGTGAATTTCATATAAAAAAGTATTGGGATTGAATTGGATAAAAATATTATCTTTCACTTGATGTTTTTATTTGAAATGTATTTATTTAAACTAGGAGGGCCCGGCGTGCTTCGCTACGCTTATAAATAAAGTTTTTGCGTAGACATTTTGTTGACGTAGAAGCAATGATTTCAAAAAGTGGTAATGAGAAATGCTAGCCTATAATTTTTAATTTTTCTTTTTAAATATATGAATGATAAATAATCAGAACTCAAGCTGATCAGTTCGGATATATGACAAATTAGCGATCAAATAAGTTTTCAAGTAAGCTTATTTGATCTCTAACTTATTTGATCGCTAATTTTTCATATATCCGAACTGATCAGCTAGAGTTCTGATTATTTATCATTCATATATTTAAAAAGAAAAATTAAAAATTATAGGCTAGCATTTCTCATTACCACTTTTTGAAATCATTGCTTCTACGTCAACAAAATGTCTACGCAAAAACTTTATTTATAAGCGTAGCGAAGCACGCCGGGCCCTCCTAGTTTCAATTATTCAGTTATTTTTCTTTTTACTTGCAAAAATATACTTAAGTCGGATGAAATTTGTGGCACCTATTCACAAAACATTGACACCAATACCAAAACTACGTGAAAAAGCCTCAAAAATTCAACCGCGCATAACTCCGATTCAGAGTACACAAAAAATAAAAGCAGAAACAACTTTTTTCCTTTCGTCAATACCAACAAAATATCAAAATTTCAGATTTTTTAAAAATCAAAAATTTAAAATCAACAAACAAATGTACGTTTTCAAAATAATAGCCCTCCTATAATAAAAAAACAAAGAAAAATATTACGTCTATCGACCCCTAAATCAATTCATAAACTAAATTCTCTAAACTTCAAAGGAAATGTATAAACTAAGAGAAAATAAATATAAAAAAAGAAAAAAAAGTTTTAAGTTTTAAACCATTACCAAAACTACGTGAAAATGCCTCAAAAATTCAACCGCGCATAACGCCGATTGAGAGTACACAAAAAATAAAAGCAGAAACAACTTTTTTCCTTTCGTCAATACCAACAAAATATCAAAATTTCAGATTTTTTAAAAATCAAAAATTTAAAAATCAACAAAAAAATGTACGTTTTCAAAATAATAGCCCTCCTATAATAAGAAAACAAAAATATTACGCAAATATCTTTAATCAATAAACAAAATAATCGAAATAATATCGAAAACCGTCCTTGTTCAAAGACAAAAGACGACTGAAATGAAAGAAAATAAATTTTTAAGTTTCGTTTTTGTTGTTCGTTGTTCGTTATTCGATAGCTAATATATAAAAAAGAAAATATAAAAAAAGAAAATATAAAAAAATAAAATAAATTTTTAATTTCGTTTTTGCATGTATGTAAACTTATAATGCATATGTATAGAAAAAGTTTTCCGTATATAATAACTTTTTTATTTATGATCCGATTTGTTTGAATCCGGATCCGACTATAGGTTACACTAATATCAGTTAGCTGTGAAAATTTCAAATGAATCCATCTGCGAATAAAAAAGCCTAATGCTCCACAAAGTTTTAATCTAGTACCAACAAAATATCAAAATTTCAGATTTTTTAAAAATCAAAAATTTAAAAATCAACAAAAAAATGTACGTTTTCAAAATAATAGCCCTCCTATAATAAGAAAACAAAAATATTACGCAAATATCTTTAATCAATAAACAAAATAATCGAAATAATATCGAAAACCGTCCTTGTTCAAAGACAAAAGACGACTGAAATGAAAGAAAATAAATTTTTAAGTTTCGTTTTTGTTGTTCGTTGTTCGTTATTCGATAGCTAATATATAAAAAAGAAAATATAAAAAAAGAAAATATAAAAAAATAAAATAAATTTTTAATTTCGTTTTTGCATGTATGTAAACTTATAATGCATATGTATAGAAAAAGTTTTCCGTATATAATAACTTTTTTATTTATGATCCGATTTGTTTGAATCCGGATCCGACTATAGGTTACACTAATATCAGTTAGCTGTGAAAATTTCAAATGAATCCATCTGCGAATAAAAAAGCCTAATGCTCCACAAAGTTTTAATCTAGTACCAACAAAATATCAAAATTTCAGATTTTTTAAAAATCAAAAATTTAAAAATCAACAAAAAAATGTACGTTTTCAAAATAATAGCCCTCCTATAATAAGAAAACAAAAATATTACCCAAATATCTTTAATCAATAAACAAAATAATCGAAATAATATCGAAAACCGTCCTTGTTCAAAGACAAAAGACGACTGAAATGAAAGAAAATAAATTTTTAAGTTTCGTTTTTGTTGTTCGTTGTTCGTTATTCGATAGCTAATATATAAAAAAGAAAATATAAAAAAAGAAAATATAAAAAAATAAAATAAATTTTTAATTTCGTTTTTGCATGTATGTAAACTTATAATGCATATGTATAGAAAAAGTTTTCCGTATATAATAACTTTTTTATTTATGATCCGATTTGTTTGAATCCGGATCCGACTATAGGTTACACTAATATCAGTTAGCTGTGAAAATTTCAAATGAATCCATCTGCGAATAAAAAAGCCTAATGCTCCACAAAGTTTTAATCTAGTACCAACAAAATATCAAAATTTCAGATTTTTTAAAAATCAAAAATTTAAAAATCAACAAAAAAATGTACGTTTTCAAAATAATAGCCCTCCTATAATAAGAAAACAAAAATATTACCCAAATATCTTTAATCAATAAACAAAATAATCGAAATAATATCGAAAACCGTCCTTGTTCAAAGACAAAAGACGACTGAAATGAAAGAAAATAAATTTTTAAGTTTCGTTTTTGTTGTTCGTTGTTCGTTATTCGATAGCTAATATATAAAAAAGAAAATATAAAAAAAGAAAATATAAAAAAATAAAATAAATTTTTAATTTCGTTTTTGCATGTATGTAAACTTATAATGCATATGTATAGAAAAAGTTTTCCGTATATAATAACTTTTTTATTTATGATCCGATTTGTTTGAATCCGGATCCGACTATAGGTTACACTAATATCAGTTAGCTGTGAAAATTTCAAATGAATCCATCTGCGAATAAAAGAGCCTAATGCTCCACAAAGTTTTAATCTAGCGTATTAATATATAGGATTTTATAAAACATTATTTTATATAATATAATTAACGCAAGAATGTTTTGAATTTTTCTTGAAACACAAGAATTAATTTAACAAAAACAATTAACCCTGCTCGTTGATATCGTTCAAAAATCTTATTGGATTTTATGGATAATGTTTGGATAAATAGAAAGAGATAAATCTATCACATAAAATTATGTCAACAAATGAAATTTTAAACTGAATTTGAATTAATAACTAAATTTTGCTAGTTAAAGCTCTAAGTAGGTTTAAATTTTACACAAAATCGAATAGCACAATAACACCTTTATTTAGTTTTCTAGTAAAAATCAGAGTTAATAAATTTTACATTTAGGGAAGATTACATCTTGGTCGCCCACATCTTTCCATTTTTGAAAGCAATCTTACCTTAGAGTTTAATTATTAAAACCAACACTTTAAAACTATTATATTAGATATAAAACTGATTATTACAATTAATGTTTTCACTACATTTAGTTATACTTATATATTTATCATTTAAGAGATTAATTTTGTTTAAAATTCACACTGTCACTTATAACAAGTGTTGATAAGACGACCATTCACCATTGTCATATATATATACACATATATACACATGCACATACATACACATACACACATATATAGACGTACATACACACATATATACACATGTACTCACATATATATATATACATATATACATACATATACATACATGTACACATACATACATACATATATACACACATACACACATATACGCAAACATACATATACATATACATACATACATACATACATATACACACATACATACATATATATATACACATATATATATATATATATATATATATATATATATATATATATATATATATATATATATATATATATATATATATATATATATATATATATATATATATATATATATATATATATATATATATATATATATATATATATATATATATATATATATATATATATATATATATATATATATATATATATATATATATATATATATATATATATATATATCCATACACATACATATGTACATATATACATACATACACACATATACACACATACACACATGTATACATACATATACATATACATATATACATACACATACACATACACATACACATACACATACACATACACATACACATACACATACACATACACATACACATACACATACACATACACATACACATACACATACACATACACATACACATACACATACATACACATACATACACATACATACTCATACATACACATACATACCCATACATACACATGTATACACATACATACATATACACACATACATACACATATATACGCACATACATATATACCTATATATATTACATATATTTATTAACAGCAAACATACATATTAAGAAGTTTTCACCTTATGTCCAACATACTAATTTATGTGGTATTGTTATATAAACATACATACATACATATATATACATACACACATATATATATATATATATATATATATATATATATATATATATATATATATATATATATATATATATATATATATATATATATATATATATATATATATATATATATATATATATATATATATATATATATATATATATATATATATATATATACATATATATACATATATAATACACACATATACATACATACACATGCACACATACATACATACACACATATCCATACACATATATATACACACACATATACACATATATACATACACATACACACATACACATACATATACATACACACATACATACATACATACATGCATACATACACACATACATACACATATATACATATATTGATAATTCATATAAATATGTTATATATATTTTGATAATTCAAATATGGAATATATGTCTAAAATTTGTTTGAACGATATCTTTAATACTTTAGACGTATTTTTAGACTTCCTTTCATTTATTCCAAATTACATAAAATTGATAGAAATACAAAAGATGTTTTAAGAAAGTTATATATAAACATTAAAAACTAGTTTCAATGTTTATATATACCTTTTGTATTATATTCTGTAGCTGTAAATCAAAGAAAGTTAATTAATTCGAAGTTCTATTTTCATTAAATTTATTAAAACTAAATTAAATTAATGCCAAATCTCAGCTAGTCTCATATATATATATATATATATATATATATATATATATATATATATATATATATATATATATATATATATATATATATATATATATATATATATATATATATATATATATATATATATATATATATATATATATATATATATATATATATATATATATATATATATATATATATATATATATATATATTAAGCTTGCCAGATTTTTTTTGAAGGCATTCCGGGCCGGAAAATCCGGGCGGTTTTTTTTATAAATCCGGGCAAAATCCGGGCGACAAGTGTCAAAATTTCCATTTGAAAAGCCGGGCGAAATCCGGGCGAAATACAAAATTTTTAAAAATGGCACAGAAAAGAAGAAAACAAAAAGACTATGTTTTTTCATAAATAACCTTTGAAAACTCTTTATTGCTTTGAAATGTTGAAATATATTTTGTTAATAATATTTTTAATTCTGTTTATTACAGAAAGAGTTCTATGCTTAAATTGTCAACATTGTATTCAATCAATCTCCATCGAAGTCGATGACTGCCCACTCTCTTGAGTACCAAACAAACTATCAGCTCTCATTTTGTATTTTTCACTTCCAGCAACTTTTTGGAGAAAACCAGCATCTTCTTTTATTTTTGTATAAAACTCTGGACATGTCTCCTTCCAGTTGAATTTTACCATCAATTGTGCCCGAACGTTTTCCAGTGTCAATTTACCTTTTTCTTTTGTCCAAGTGTCATTGATGTGAGAAAATACGCGCTCAGTTGTCGAATTGGCCGCCGCTGGGATAACTAAACCAAACTCCACGATTTGCAGCAAACGATTGAACGAACGAGAGCACAATATATAAATTATAAAACGTTGAAATGATGTCAATTGTTTATATATTTTCATATGAAACATTGAAAATAACACGATTTAACATGTGAAACATATTTGAATAAGAAAGATACAGATTATTGAAATTTTGACTATAAAACGAAATAATATTATATATATATTTTTTTTTTCAATGAACAAATGTTGGAAAAATCCGGGCGATGTCCGGATTTTGTTTAGAAATCCGGGCGTCCGAACCGGGTGATTTTTCAGCCAAATTTTACCAAAAAAAGCCGGGCGAGTCCGGCTTTAGCCGGGCGATCTGGCAAGCTTAATATATATATATATATATATATATATATATATATATATATATATATATATATATATATATATATATATATATATATATATATATATATATATATATGAAAATTCAATTATTTCGAATAGCGAACCTAAGGTATCAAACCATCAGTTTTTTAAGAAACAAAAATGTTATCAATGTTTTTTTAGAATAATATTTCACACGCCATGACACCTTTTCAAGTTGACGAAATTTGTATCTTTATTTCTAATAAATCTGCATTTTCATTAATTATATTATGAAATTTAAACTAAAATACTCCATTTTATTTACATTCATTTATTCCTGGTAATGGCATTTTGATAAATTTTTTTTATTTTCTCTAAATCAACAAACAAAATTTTTTTTTAATCAAAACAAGAAACACGAAATTCCAATTAGAAATGTTTATGTATATTCTCGAAATACTACAACAAAATTGACATTTGTTTTTTTTTAATGTAAGAGTGTCCTCTTACATAATTATACCCAACTATAGGTGCGTTCGATTTGACTGAAACAACTGAAAAAACAACAACAATTGCATTTAATTTTTCAGTTGCTTCAGTTGTTTCAGTGAAATCGAACACGGCTTATATACCACGACTTGTTGATTAGATCGTTTCTTAATTTAACACTACAAAAATCAGATAAATTCTATAACCTTTTTAAAAATGTTAATAATTTTCATCGACTAAAATCACTACGGTTTAATTTCATTTTAATTTTAAATGAAAAAAAAAGTAATAAAAATAAACAACGACACAACAATGTTGTATCGAATTGAAAACCATAAATTACGAGAATTTCAAGAGAAAAAAAGAGAAAAAAATTATTTTCCTGATTTTTTCAATCTTTTAATTAGAAAAATTAAATTATTTTTAAAATACCACCATTATTATATATTATTATATATCATATATTATATATTATTGAAGCACTTGGTTTGAAACACATTTTAGATAACTTTTATTGAGTAATAAGACACTTTAAATATGGTAAATTATTAAAGTAAAAAATATATATATATTTATATATTTATCACGACGGAGAGTTTTATCCACGTCCATCTTCTTTAAATGCGCTCGGCAAACTCTGAAAATGGCCCTAATAGTTTGTATGACATGATATTTTATTATTATTATAGAGATTATAAGTTTGTCAAAAAATAATGTCAAGTACGTCAAAAAATGATTTCATTTATTTTTTTAGTCAATTTTTTGGAAAAAAAAATGTAGCTGTTTTTATGACGTAAATGTTATTTAGAATGAAATTGAACATGGAAATTTTTGAATTTGTTATAGTTTTTGAAATATTTTTGGAATTTTGAAAATGTTTGTATTTGTGAATTTGGAATAATTTTTGCAATATTTTTAGAATTTCGGCAAAAGTTTTAACTTTAAATTTTGTAAGAATTTTCGGAATATATTTAGAATTTTGAAAAATTTAAAATTTTTTATTTTATTATAATTTTTGGAATTTTGAAAAAATTTTCAATTTTTGATTTTGTAATAATTTTTGCAATATTTTTAGAATTTTGGAAAAAGTTTGAATTTTTAAGAATTTTTGAAATATTATTGGAATTTAGAAAAAATTTAAATATTTGATTTTATTTTAATTTTTGGAATATTTTTGGAATTTTGAAAAAGTTTGATTTTATTTAATTTAACAATATTTTTGGAATTTTGATTATAACTTTCCGGCAACGTATTGATGTTTCGTGTTAGTTTTGTAATAAATTGTTAAACAGAGATAAAAAATACTTGTACTTTAACAAAGAGTTATGTTTGATATACATCGCTGCCCAAAACTAAAAACCATGTCCTCAAAAAAGTATTTTGCTGAAAACTATATACAAATCCTTAACCCAGACCGAAGTCTTGATATCTCAGAGCTGTGAGATTTCAGCCCCTCCATATTTTACTTATTTGTTTATAAATTGAAATAATAATAATTGTAATGAGAATTTCATTAACATTAGTTAATATGTTAATAATATAATTATTATTAAAATTTGAATCCTTGATCAGTGGTAATATGAAGAGGAACACCAAATGGTGGTACATGGTTGCCTACAAATGTTGTGGCAATGTTTGCTACAGACATATTGGTCATGCAGTAAGCTTCTGGGTAGCGGGTGAAACTATCGACACAGGAAGTAAGTAATAAACTCCGGTTGAAGGTGGAAGTGAACCTACTATATCTTCAAATCGACCGGGTGAAATTTCGAATTGTCCATGAGGTGATTTGGTGATGCGAACTTTGGAACGTTGACAGGATAACTAAGATATCGCCCACTGGATTACGTTCTAGTTTATACTAGGCCAAAAGTAACGCTCTGTGATTAATTTCCGCGTAGAACGGACACCAGGATGAGACAAGTTGTACAATGTTTCGAAAATTGTTCGACGTAGTGCTTCGGGGATGTATCCCTGTGGATATTCCCCGTGGATGTTTGCCAGGCGATTTCTAGGCCAGGTATAGTTTGAAAAAGTTTAGTTTCACGATGGAACTAGTGTGACGTCTAGGGTCAGAAACTATATTCTGAATTTTCACGTCTGATTTTTGTAATTGCATAATTATGTTGTAGTCGAAGTGGGTCTCGACTATGAGCGTTTCTGATTCTGTAGTGCAAGAGAGTATGTCTGTCACTACATTATCTTTGCCATGAATGAACTGAATGTTCGTTGCAAATTGTGAAATATAATCCAAGTGACGTGGTTGTCTTGGATTACGTACTGTTTTGGATTGGATAGTTCGAGTCAGAAGCTTATGAAATCTCGACAGTTTTCAAAATACCTGATGTGTTTTATTGCTAGGGAAATTTCCAGTAATTCCTTGTCAATTACGGAATATTTTTTTCTGTATCCGAGAGTTCCTTTGGAAATAATCCCTGTGACTTCCAACAGTTATTGTAAAACCACTGAAGAACTTCGCTGGCCTAAGCTTTGAGTCGCTTAGTACTGAACGTACAAGTTTTATTTGGATCAGTTCACTCTTGACGTGTATAAATGCTTCGTCGCATTAACCAGGCCAAGTAAAATTCTTTACTGTCTTGGGTATCTTGAGAAGAGAAATCAAGTGAGAATAAATTAGAGTCAAAGTTTTGGCGAGCTTTGGTATGAATCCGTAGTAGTAGTTTACCATACCGACATATATGATAAATGATTTTTTGCGTTAAATGATTTTTATTGAATTTGGAGTCCGGAGTTTAGATGGGAGAATGCCATCAGGAGTGATCTTGTAGCTGAAAAAATCAAGGAAAGTTGCACCAAAGATGCGTTTGAATGTCTTGATATGAATGTCAAACTCACATAAATTCTGAAATAATTGATCCAAGTGAAGTTTGTGTTGTTCCTTGGATTGGAATGCCAAAAGAATTTCATTTATGTAGAGTGTAGACAAAAACAAAGATTAGATCTCGAAGTACTTCGTTTATTACTCGTTGAAACGTTTGAGTGGCATTGCGAAAACCAAATGACATTTGGGTGAGTTTGAAAAGGCCAAATGGAGTAGTGAATGCCGTTTTTGGAGCCATGTGAATGAATGGTGAAGCTTTGAATATGGTATATCGGATAACGATCAGGTGTTGTGACCTTGTTAAGTCTTCGATATGCCCTACCCGGTCGTTTGTTGTGATCTTTTTTCTTCACCATGATTCACCATGTGCAGAGGACAAGATACTGAAAAAGCGGACTGCTGATACCTAATTTCACAATGTGTTGGAATTCATTGAATGCTTCTTTGTGTCTGATAGGATCTAGTCTGGGTGATTGACGATCGTGATACTGGAAGATGTCATTCAGTAACTATATGATGGACCACAGCTATAACGCAAGGGTTATAATTCGGTTCAGCTGTAAGTGAAAGATATCGTTTAAGAAGATACCGTAGCCATTTTGACTTGAAAGAGGATTGGCGTTAGACATTGATTGACAGCTGCGTCGCTGAGCCAAGTAGTAGTTTGCGTTTGAGGTCACAAGAATCTAGAATTTATATAAAAAATGCTGCGCCAATAATCGGATATTTCACAGCAGCTATTGCGAAGGCATGCGTAAATGTTCGTTTGAGGGGGGACGCGGGAATGCTAGAGCCATTGGCAGTTGACAAGATCAAATCAAATGACAAACGTGGAATTTTGATTGTTATCTTGCATAAAGAAATAGGTAAAACAGACAGGTCTGCGCCAGTGTCTACTAGAAAAATTAGCTTGTTGAAAAATAAGTAAATCATTGGAAATTATGCACCCATTAATCGGATGCTTTCACATTCGTCTATTGGTTTTTCAGGTGGTTTGTGCAGATTATTATCATCTGCAAAACTTTTTATCAGATTGCTGGTGATTTTCAACTGTTTGTTAATATAAATAGAGTCGGAGACAAAACTGAGGCTTGGAGTACACAACCTTTAATTAATTTAAACTCCGAAGAAAAGCTAACAACTCGGCACATGGAGTTGTATCGGTTAGACAGAAAATTTGGATCAATTTTACGACTGCGGGATAAAACCCGTATGCAACAAACTTGTTGATCAAGTTGGTATGCCAGATTCGATCAAATACTTTTGAGATGTCTAATGTGATGACGTACGTTTCACCACATTCATGAAGTATGCTGTTTCAAATATCGACTTTATAGTTCCATAGATATAGCTCGGTTGTTGATCTTTTGTTTCTAGAACCATATGGGTTGTCAGATATTAAATGGTTGTCTTCCCAAAGTTTGATTAGGTAGAACTGAGCTTACTGGAGGAGCCTGGTAAGGCTACTGGAAGTAAAATACCAAATTTAAAGGATTTGTAGAAAATATTGTTAGAGTGAGTGTAAGTTGTTTGGAAAATGTTTTCAGAATAACAGGACTAGTTTTTTCTAGATCTGATGCTTTGTTGTTGTTTAACCACCTTAGAAGTTTTGCGACAATTTCCGATTTCAAATGCATATTTTTGTAACGTACAATAGATAGATTTAACAAAATGTCTGTACTTTAAAATGTTTGAAGAAAGATTTTAACATTGATTTGATTCCACAATTCTATAATCGTTTTCAAAATGATATATTTTGACAAATTTCTGTTACTATCTATTTTCTAAAATTCATTTCATACCAAAATTTGAAGGTCTGTTTAAGTTAACAACTCATCATAAGTTTATATTATATATGGGACAAAATTAGACCAACAGATTTTTTGAAGCTTGTCTACTAGGTTCAGAGTAAATAAGCACGTGGCAATCGTTTTTCACAAAATTTAATGCATATATTGTTTACCAAATTTAAGAAATTTAAATCTATAGGGCAACCCATCTTCATTGTAAGATTCGTGCTCAAAATTATTACTAATAATTAACTATTCCAACTTGCTGCTAAATTAAAAGATGACTAGGTATTTGATTGCAAGATTAGTGTAATTTAGCATGAGTTGGAACACAAGTCTTACCAATGCAGTTAAATACAAATCTTACGATTAAGATGACGTCCTCTTAGTTCAGATTTAAATGCTTTTTATAAATATTTTGATGTGTAACATTAAGTTTTTCGCGTGTAATAAATATTTTCGCTGTCAAAATCTACTATTTGGAAGAATAAGAAATTCTTTTTAGGTGTATGTGTAACAATGAAACGTTAATATATGCGAACCGATTGCATGACAGAGCATAACATTTCTGAACTGGTAGCATTGAACGAACCAGAATGAGCGACGAAAACCGATTTAATCAACTGTTAAATCGGTAATCAAATCCAGATTTATCAGCAAGCGACCAAAGAGAACAAGTAAAGTTAAAAAAACTCCCAAAAAATTAGCCATAAGGGCGAAATTTTTGATTATTTTTAAAAATTGCATTCAATTGATATAACAATTAGGACACTGGGCATTTCAATATTGAGATCAAACATACATGAAATGAGAGTACTACGACTGGCCATTTTTACAAAAGAAAACGAATTTTTACAACGATTTCATTTCTATCTTAGGGATCTATACGAAACCTAAACTACTGCCAATCGCTATGATATTAATTACGCTGTTATGTTTACTACAGAATTAAATCACAAATAAAAGCTATTTTGTGGGGCTCAACACTAATAACTCTCACATATCAGGGGTGAAATATGAACTAAATAAGCAGTTTTAAATTTTGAAATGCAAAATAAAAGTGAGTAATTAAGAACTAAGAGTAACTAATTAATAATCAAAAATTTCTATAAGGTTGTCTTACACTCAAAAAAATAATTGGTTATCAACAAAACAAAATGCAGTTAAAACAACCAAAAACTGTGATATGTTTTAGCTAATCTCAAAATGATGTCAACCTTACTAAAAAAATTTGGTTTAAGATACCAAAACCATAATCGGTTAGCTCAATCGTTTTTCTGTAACTTATGCGGTTGGATTTACCACATATATTTTAATAAATAGGTTGGTTAATTTAACCTATTTTGTGGTTGGGAAAACAGACAATCAACGGTAAATTTAACTATTTCATGTGGTTCGTCAAACCGCATAATACGATCACAAATAGAAAAATATTATTTTAATTTTAATTGTTTATTAAAATATAGGAGTATACAAAATTAATTATACAATTAATTAACAAACCATTTTTGTGAACTAGATTTTAAACATATTATTGTTTATGTATATATATTCCATTTGGTTGATTTAAATTAATTTAATAACATTTTCTTATGTAAATTAAACTGTTTATTATTTTCTTATAGGACTGAGATTTTTAGAAATAATCCTTTAGTCAAATTGCAGTTTATCCATTAGATAATAAATGAATATGAATTGGAGGCTCTGTCGAATCATTCATATCTATCATAAGATGCGTTTTATTTGTTGCAGATGGAGCTAAAAATACACATTAACATTATTTGTTACAATATAGCCAGTTTTATGAATAATACCTTTAAATTAAATTTCAGTCGTTAATCTCAATTTAACAATTTTAAGTTTTTTTATAAGTTTAACATAAATGTTTTTATAGTATAGGTAAAGTACTGTTTTTATATTTGGCACAAAGTTTTCACATCACATGCACAAATTATTTTAAAGAATTTATATAACGTATTAAAATTTTTTGATTGATTTTTAATAATTATTATTGAATCATATTTACGTTTTGGTAATCCGAATACATTCTAAGAAGTTTCCTCGATAACTACAAAAAAAATTAAAACAAAATGCATCGGCAGAAATTGCGAACGAATGAGTTGTTGAATATAACCACATATAAAAAAAGGCTTGAACGCATGGTGCGGTTGAATTCACTGATATATATAAATATATAAATTCGAACCAAACATGCGGTTATTTAAAAGGGGTAACATTTAATAACTGCATGGTGTAGTTGATTCAAACGATATTGTATTTATGTTAAACTTTTTATTTTTGTTAAAAATAATTAATTCAATGTGGTTAAGACTACCTCATATAATTTGGTTAATACGAAATGATTTTAACCACTATGCGGTTACGGCCATAGAAATTTAAAGAAAATTTTTATAGTTTAAATTAACCTCATATATGGTTAGCTTTTAACCACATATATTTTTTTGAGTGTATATGCATGCATATATGACAATTATTGACCAAGTGTCGATTATTGGTCTCGTATTGATTGAATACAATTAATAATAACTGTACACTCGCGACATAGGATGTTAGCTATAATAGAAATATTATCCATCCAATTAATTTACACAATCGTACTGTAAATTAATGCAAAACAAATTCCCTCAGAGTTGTAACGACCGGCCTTGTTTCAACTCATACTCTATACTGAGAATCAAACACAAAAACAACAAGGGCAACCTAAAGTGTATATCAACAAATAACCATTTTCTCATCCAGTTATTTAAACATCTTTGTAGCTCAAACAACATTTTATATATAAAAATTGTTGTATGCTATTGTATAAATGCATTCATTTTTTGAATTTTGTATCAATGATAAAAACTGTGTTATGAAGTGTTATGAAAGAATGTATGAGCTTTGGTCATAATAAATTATGGTTGTTCAATATTTATTTATTCATTTTCATGTTACGGATCGATTTTTTTGTAGTATAATAATTCTAAGATGATATGATGGAATTGTTGTAATGAGCGTAAGAGTGACTAAGGTATAAGAAAAAAACAAAACATAGAAAATTCTAGCTTTAAATAATCGTTAGAGCCTTATACTTTTGGCATTCTTTTTCGATGTTGTTCAAAATAATATAAAGCTGTCAAACGGAATAATATTAAGTGAAAGTATACTTAATTTTTTTTTGTTGATAAAAGTAGTGTGATTATTATGAAAATTTGTATTGTTTTTTAGTTTGTCACCAATTGTTAATTAATATAGAATTTAATTAAACAAAAACTTTTTTTCTTATATAAAATAACTTGTAACTTTTGGATAACTAAGTAAATATGTAAATGGGCGATATGTATAAAAACTAGTAAACACTAGTTAAACTTTACTACCTATAGTTTAATACAAAATTGCTAGTATAGTAAAAAATTGGTTTGAGTATGAACTAAACTAGGAGGATAGTATTAAAAAACATCGCACTAGGTTGTTGCTATGGCGTTTACTAGGAATTTAAATAACAAACTTTTTTGACTTGTCAAATAAATATATATATAAATATATATATATGTATATATTTCCTTATAGTTTATCTATTTATTTAGTAAATTTGTAGAATTTTATGTTAATAATTATAAGAAGAAGCTCAATATTAAAATATTCATTTTATTTTATATTTTTGTGTTTGTTTACATGGAAGTGAAATAAGTTGTTTTATTGAAGAAAAAAAATCTTTATTCAGAACCCGTATTTAAGTAAAAATTTCTTCTAAAACTTCGAAACCTTTTATGTTTGATCTTTCATTAGTCAGACATGCAAGAATGAAGATGCAGCCCAATTTCTTTTCAGAACAATTGGGGATAGACTATTTGTCATAAGAGCTTTGAAGGTATTCGTAGATTTGATACGTAATCTTTCGTAGATTGCTTTCAGCTATCAGATGGCAATTTGTGTATTGTTTTTGAGATTTTCCTATACGTTTTTCCAATGTTTTGGGGTGTAAAATGAACTGTGCATTGAATTCGTTAGCGTACCCCTTATTATTAGTCGTGGGCATGCCGTGAATCGTTTTTATTACGTTTCTGGTTTGGAATTGCGGCTTACAGTTTTTATTTTGGCGATGAATCATTGGTTCCACCGCTCAAGCAACACTCTGTTTTGTCTTATTTAATGAGCTTATTATAAATGTGTGATAATCGAAGGCGCTCATCTTACTAGCGATGGTATGTCTTGGCGATGAGTATATCGAATTATGCTAGAAATATTTGTTTTGATAAATTGATGCCTCGTGGCTTGGTGCAACAGGCTGCCGGAGGTATAACTAAATGTGTGTTAACTAAATAGTTGACATCACTAATGACTGTTGAATACAAGAATTACTTCTCTGTTCTATCATAATTCTTGCAAATAACATGTAGTTCTCAGCATTAATATTTATATTTGGATTAATTTGTATTCGTTACAGTTAAACTTTAAGGAAATGCTATTGTTAGGTTTAGTATTTTTCCTGTTATAAGTTGGTATCCGGCTTTTATTTTTGTTGCTATTGATTATGTTAAAGACACAAGGGGATTTAAAACTCCAAAACCAGCGAAAAACGTTTCTTTAGTTTGGTAAAGTTAGAATGACAGTCTTGAGAACGATAAACGAAAAGAACTTTTGCTGTTTAAGAACTATGCTTTCAAAAACAATCTAGAGTGTGAAAACTTAAAAAATTGAATGTGGTTTGGGCCAGACTAGAGCGGGAGAAGAGAAGATGAGTTTGAGGTGTTCATATATTAGAGTGGTTCTTATATTACAGTAGTTCTTATGAAAATTTTGGCATTGAATAAAATAATCAAGTGGCGATTCTAGTCAAAGTACATTAGACGAGCCAGTCCCAACTACCCTTGCAATAACATTGACATGGGCCAAAAATGTGGGTTAGAAAATAATCCTGCAAAAACAAAAGTGATTCTTTTTACCAGGAAGCAGAGGATACCTGATATTGGCTCCATTTCTCTGGAGGGAAATGATCTTGCACTTGCAGAACTAGCAAAATACCTATGTACGTGCTGAATACCTAGGTGGACTCCCTGGAAATCAAATATCACAGAAAGAGCCAAAAAAGATACAGTAGCACTATCTATACTCATGTGAAAAAGCCATGGAAAAAGATGGAATATTGCACCTCACACATCCCAATGATTTTACATCTCGGTGATCAGACCGATCTTAATGTACGGTGTGATCATATGCTTGACTGCAATTTCTAATGCTTCAACGCAGTAATGCTTCTCCATAATCTACCCTTTAATGTGCTAGATCAACAGATAAATGAAAATCAACTCTTTGACTCAGCTATGAGGATATGAAGCAGTTGTCCTGGATTTATTGATTCCAAGCATCTGATAGATTTTTGAAATATTGTGGATCCAAAATTCCTTTCTTGATCTTTATGAATCTAATTGCTTATTGCTGCTTCAGTTATTATGGTTCTTGATTCCTGATTGGTATTGGACACACACCCTGGCCACTTGCTAAAATAAATCCTTATGACTAGCACATATTTGTTGATGCTATCAGTAGCCGGATATGGCCCAGCTACATTCATTGCAATTTTCTCAAATGGCGCTTCCATATTATACTGCCTCATATTACCATAACTTCTTCGTATAGGTCCTTTTGCAGTAGCTATTCCACGACACCTTTCCACTACCAATTGACATGCTCCTGACCAATAAAATCTACGTCGTACTTTGTCAAGGGTTTTGTTAATACCCAGGTGACCGCCACTGGTTTCTCCATAACATTTCTTTAAAAACTTGAGGCATTTTTTTTTATGGGATTACTACTAACATTGATTCTTTAACTTTAACTGTACCCTTAGAACTTACAGAGTCTGTTCCATTATGACCAATACGACACTGTCTAAGTTTTTCTCCTTTTTCACTTACGTAAGCGTCACGTCAATAATGTTTTCCTAGCTTTCGGCCCGGTTACAGTGCTTGCATTCTACTTGGCATTCGTTAACATTTCCATGTGCAGTTCCTGTTCGATGTTTAATGTCAAAATCATAAGCCTGGAAGCGTTTGATCCATCGTGCTCCCTACCCCGCCGGGTATTTAAATTGTAATAAACAACTCAATGCTCCATGATCACTACTCAAATGGAATTACAAGTGTTTGTGGAAATGTTTCACACATAGCACTATAGCCAGCAATTCTTTGTGGTTGCACAATGATCCCTTTCTCGCTTGGACAAGTGTCTTCGAGTAATAAGGTATTACTTTCTCTTTCCCATCAATTTCATCGATTTCTTTTCCCCTCCTCCTATACCATCATTGCTGGTATCAGTATTTAATATAAATTTAAGATTGCATAGGATAAACCGGAACTGGTGCAGATCATAATCTTAATTGAAGTTCCATAATCGCATCGTCTTGCTTTTCGGTCTATTTAAATGCTTTACCTTTTCTTGGAAGCTTATGTAGGCTCTTAGCAATATAATCAAATTCTGGTATAAAACGTCGGTATTGCACAATCCTTGTAAACTGCAAAGCTCTGATAAATCTTTTAACTTTAAAATACAACAAACTAGAAGTTTCTATCTTTAATGGAACCGAATTTATGAATATTTAAAAATAAGTCGACTAGCCAAAAATCACGAAATTCTCGATATTTGGAACCGCAATATTTCCAAAAAAAAAAATCCTCGAATACGTATATCTTTTAATTCGTAGTAAATTTTTTTTAAAAATTTCAATGCATTAGAAATATTCACGATTTTCACATGACAAAAATATGTGTTAAAAATTTTAAGGGTAGCCTTCTCCCTTAGTTTTAATTTTTAAAAAATTTAAAATCGATTTTCCCAATTTTTTAAATTTACTTCAAAATATACACTTTCATTTAATTCTTACCGCGTGATGGAAGTAGTATCGATGTGAGTGCTAGAGGGCACTGTAGGCAAAAAAACACAGTTTTCACGCAGTTTTGAAACTTTACGATTTTTTTTCTCGGAAATATCAGCATGTAGGCATATTTTGCTTGTGACAATTTTGACTTAAAATTTTTACGTAAATCACTTCTTATTGTCATGGGTCGCGTTAAACCTTGATCCGTCTCATTTGCTAATCATTTTGCACGTTCCGCATTCCGCCGACACTTGAACGATTATTTAAAAGCCAAAGTGTATAAGCACATAAAATTTAGAAAAAAAAACGTGCAAAATACATTGAACCAGAAGTAAGAAGCATTATGAACGAACAACAAGTCTGTAAGTGACACCATTCGTTATAGGTATTGCATCTTATTGATTCCGAGTTGTTAATATTAATTACTTTACTCTGAAGATTGGGTCGATTCTGCTTCAGTTATTTCAAGACGAGTAAATGTCGTAAAAGTTTAATATTTCTAAAGGTGTCTAAAATTTACTGTTCCTTCACCCGGTTTTCGCAATTTGTAAACTTTACATGCACGAAAACATATTTCATCTTCCAAATCAGAATAAAAAACCAATAAATTCAATACATTTGTCTTGTTTTCGAATTCATATCACATCTCAAAAAGAAAAAACTATAAATTAACAACCTAGTAATAGTTTTAGTGTGGTAAATAAGACACTAGATTTGATTATAGTATATACCAGCATAAATCCAGCAAACTTTGGTTTTTATGCATACCAAACATAGCAAACACTCAAAAACAAAACAATTCGATGTTTTTTTCTTAGCAAGCTAGTAAAGTAAAGTTTCGACTACTTTTTTATGCATACGAAATCTAGTAAACACTTAAAAAACCTAGTTACTAGGTTTTATACATATAGCCCATTATGTATATGTAATTATAAAAAATCACAAGTTTAGGTGCATAGTTTTTTTGAATTTATGTGAGACTGTCTGCAAGTATTATTAAAATGTAAAAATATTGGATTTTATTTTAACATTATAAAAATAAAAATTTGACTGGGATGAAAACGCAACAATTTGATGCATGTTATAATTTAAAATTTTTATAATACAACAGGAATTGTTAGTTTTTGGAGAAATGGGAAGCACACAAGGATGATTTGCGGCAATCTTTAAGGGGATTCGGCTGAACAAAAACCGGTATTTTCGTTCACTTATTTTCTCTGTAAGCTATACCAACAGACATAAAAGACAGAATAGAGTAGACAGAATAGAAAAGTAAACAAAAAATTTGCCTGAAGTTGGGATACAGAACTGTTACAAATTATACTTTAAGCATATTTACCACGTTTAGTCAAAATCAGTTATCATAAATTAATGTTATTAAAGTTGCCAATAAACAGGTGCTCGGAACGCCCGACCACTAATCTCAATATTGTCCAAAAACTTCTTTGTCATTATTGGGCGATATGTATAAAAACTAGTAAACACTAGTTAAACTTTACTACCTAGTTTAATATAAAATTGCTAGTAAATTAAAAAACATCGCACTAGGTTGTTGCTATGGAGTTTACTAGGAATTTAAATAACAAACTTTTTTGAGTTGTCAAATAAATAACTTATTTGTTATATATCTTCGTATATATTTCCAGTTTATCTATTTATTTAGTAAATTTGTAAAATTTTATGTTAATAATTATAAGAAGAAGTTCAATATTAAAATATTCATTTTATTTTATATTTTTGTGTTCGTAAACTTACATGGAAGTGAAATAAATTGTGTTGTTTGATTGAAGAAAAAAATCTTTATTCAGATCCCGTATTTAAGTAATAATTTCTTCTAAAACTTCGAAACCTTTTATGTTTGATCTTTCATTAGTCAGACATGCAAGAATGAAGATGCAGCCCAATTTCTTTTCAGACCAATTGACGATAGACTATTTGTCATAAGAGCTTTGAAGGTTTTCGTAGATTTGATACGTAATCTTTCGTAGATTGCTTTCAGCTATCAGATGGCAATTTGTGTATTGTTTTTGAGATTTTCCTCTACGTTTTTCCAATGTTTTGGGGTGTAAAATTAACTGATTGAATTCGTTGGCGTATTTCTTATTATTAGTCGTGGACATGCCGTGAATCGTTTTTATTACGTTTCTGATTTGAAACTGCGGCTTACACAGTCTTTTATTTTTGCGATGAATCATTGGTTCCACCGCTCAAGCCACACACTGTTTTGTCTTATTTAATGAGCTTATTACAAATGTGTGATAATCGAAGGCGCTCCTCTTGCTAGCGATGGTATGCCTTGGCGATGAGTATATCGAATTATGCTAGAAACATTTGTTTTGATAAATTGATGCCTCGTGGTTTGGTGCAACAGGCTGCCGGGAGTATAACCAAATGTTCAACTATGTTAACTAAATAGTTGACATCACTAATGACTATTGAATACAAGAATTACTCCTCTGTTCTATCATAATTCTTGCAAATAACATGTAGTTCTCAGCATTAATATTTATATTTGGATTAATTTGTATTCGTTACAGTTAAACTATAAAGAAATGCAATTGTTAGGTTTAGTATTTTTCCTGTTATAAGTTGGTATCCGGCTTTTATTTTTGTTGCTATTGAATATGTTAAAGACACAAGGGGATTTAAAACTCCAAAATTAGCGGAAAACGTTTCTAAAGTCTGGTAAAGTTAGAATGACAGTCTTGAGAACGATAAACGAAAAGAACTTTTGCTGTTTAAGAACTATGCTTTCGAAAACAATCTAGAGTTTTTCAAGTGCGAAAACTTAAAACTTTGAATGTGCTTTGGGCCACACTAGAACGGGAGAAAAGAAGATGAGTTTGAGGTGTTCTTATATTAGAGTGTTTCTTATATTAGAGTAGTTCTTTAGAAAATTTTAGAATTTTTATGCTTTCATAAGGCTTAAAATAAATTTGAATCTTTGTTTTGCTTGATTTGATTTTGTTTTACATCTTTGACTTTCATATCTTTATCTTGATATAAATCTGCGTCACCTTGCCATTTAGGTTTCTTTAACAAATAACATGGGGGAGGGGGGGTTGGCATTGAATAAAATAATCAAGTGGCGATTCTAGTCAAAGTACATTAGACGAGCGAGTCCCAACTACCCTTGCAATAACATTGACATGGGCCAAAAATGTGGGTTAGAAAATAATCCTGCAAAAACAGTAGTGATTCTTTTTACCAGGAAGCAGAGGATCCCTGATATTGGCTCCATTGCTCTGGAGCGAAGTGATCTTGCACTTGCAGAACTAGCAAAATACCTATGTTCGTGCTGAATACCTAGGTGGACTCACCTGGAAATCAAATATCACAGAAAGAGCCAAAAAAGTTACAGTAGCACTATCTATACTCATGTAAAAAAGCCATGGAAAAATATGGAATATTGCACCTCACACATCCCAATGATTTTACATCTCGGTGATCAGACCGATCTTAATGTACGGTGTGATCATATGCTGGACTGCAATTTCTAATGCTTCAACCCAGTAATGCTGCTCCATAATCTACCCTTTAATGTGCTAAATCAACAGATAACATGAAAATCAACTCTTTGACTCAGCTATAGGGATATGAAGCAGTTGTTCTGGATTTATTGATTCCAAGCATCTGATAGATTTTTGAAATATTGTAGATTCAAAATTCCTTTCTTGATCTGTATGAATCTAATTGCTTATTGCTGCTTCAGTTATTATGGTTCTTGATTCCTGATTGGTATTGGACACACACCTCTGGCCACTTGCTAAAATAATTCATTATGACTAGCACATATTTGTTGATGCTATCAGTAGCCGGAAATGGTCCAGCTACATTCATTGGAATTTTCTCAAATGGCGCTCCCATATTATACTGCCTCATATTACCATAACTTCTTCGTATAGGTCCTTTTGCAGTAGCTATTCCACAACACCATTCCACTACCAATTGACATGCTCCTGACCAATAAAATCTACGTCGTACTTTGTCAAGGGTTTTGTTAATACCCAGGTGACCGCCACTGGTCCTCCATAACATTTTTTTAAAAACTTGAGGAATTTTTATTTTTGGGACTACTACTAACATTGATTCTTTAACTGTACCCTTAGAACTTACAGAGGCTGTTCCATTATGACAAATATGACACTGTCTAGGTTTTTCTCCTTTTTCACTTACGTAAGCCTCACGTCAATAATGTTTTCCTAGCTTTCGGCCTGGTTACAGTGCTTGCATTCTACCTGGCATTCGTTAACATTTCCATGTGCATTTCCTGTTCGATGTTTAATGTCAAAATCGTAAGCCTGTAAGCGTTTGATCCATCGTGCTCCCTACCCCGCTGGGTATTTAAATTGTAATAAACAATGCAAATTGTAATATTTAAATTGTAATAAACAATGCTCCATGATCGCTACTCAAATGGAATTACAAGTGTTTGTGGAAATGTTTCACACATAGCACTATAGCCAGCAATTCTTTGTGGGTTGCACAATGATCCCTTTCTCGCTTGGACAGTGTCTTCGAGTAATAAGGTATTACTTTCTCTTTCCCATCAATTTCATCGATTTCTTTTCCCCTCCTCCTATACCATCATTACTGGTATCAGTATTTAATATAAATTTAAGATTGCATAGGATAAACCAGAACTGGTGCAGATCATAATCTTAATTGAAGTTCCATAATCGCATCGTCTTGCTTTTCATGCTTTATCTTTTCTTGGAAGCTTATGTAGGCTCTTAGCAATATAATCAAATTCTGGTATAAAACGTCGGTATTGTACAATCATTGAAAACTGCAAAGCTCTGATAAATCTTTTAACTTTAACATACAACAAAATAGACTAGAAACTTTCTATCTTTAATAGAACCGAATTTATGAGTTTTTTAAAAATAACTCGACTAGCCAAAAATCACGAAATTCTCGATATTTGGAACCGCTATATTTTCCAAAAAAAAAATCCTCGAACACGTATATATCGAATAATCCTCGAATACGTTTATCTTTTTATTCGTAGCAAATTTTTTTCAAAAATATCAATGCGTTAGAAATATTCACGATTTTCACATGACAAAAATACTTGTTAAAAATTTTAAGGGTAGCTTTCTCCATTAGTTTTAAGTTTTAAAAATTTTAAAATCGATTTTTCGATTTTTTAAAATTTATTTCAAAATATACACTTTCAATTAATTCTTACCGCGTGATGGAAGTAGTATCGATGTGAGTGTTAGAGGGCGCACTCTAGGCAAAAAAAACACAGTTTTCACGCAGTTTTAAAACTTTATGATTTTTTTCTCGGAAATATCAGCATGTAGGCATATTTTGTGTGTGACAATTTTGACCAAAAATTTTTACGTAAATCACTTCTTATTGGCATGGGTCGCGATAAACCTTCATCCGTCTCATTTGCTAATCATTTTGCATGTTTCGCATTTCGCCGACACTTAAACGATTATTTAAAAGCCATAGTGTATAAGCACATAAAATTTGGAAAAAAAACGTGCAAGATTGGGTCGATTCTGCTTCAGCTATTTCAAGAAGAGTAAATTACTATGTCTTAAAAGTTTACTATTTCTAAAGGTGTCTAAAATTTACTGTTCCTTCACCCGGTTTACGCAATTTGTAAACTCTACATGCACGAAAACATATTTCATCTTCCAAATCAGAATAAAAAAACCAATAAATTCAATACATTTGTCTTGTTTTCGAATTCATATCACATCTCAAAAAGAAAAAACTATAAATTAACAACCTAGTAATAGTTTTAGTGTGGTAAATAAGACACTAGGTTTGATTATAGTATATACCAGCATAGATCCAGCAAATTTTGGTTTTTATGCATACCAAACATAGCAAACACTCAAAAACAAAACAATTCGATGTTTTTTTTTAGCAAGCTAGTAAAGTATAGTTTCGAATACTTTTTTATGCATACGAAAACTAGTAAACACTTAAAAAACCTAGTTACTAGGTTTTATACATATGGCCCATTGTCTCCATCTTTTCGCAAAGTATCATCAAAAGTAATTAACGAACAAAGTCTGTCGGTATGCTCCCAACAAACTTTAAGAACGGAAATAGAAAAGTCTGCAGTTGTATGGTGGACTACCGCCCCTTTGGTAGATGCGTCCCAAAAGTTGATCATTATCTTCTTACACTAAATTAATTGAAACCGTTTTCATAGGTTTCATAATAATCACTTCATTATTGTAGGCTTAAGTGTGGATAAAGAGCCAGAAAAATACACAAACATTTTTAATCGGAAATGAAAAACCGGAAGAAATGCGGAATTGTAGTGAATCGATCCTACTAAATGCTTATTTACTAAGATTCTTTCAATTCGACTATCAGGTACAGATGAGCTTTAAAACAGGGGCTCGAGGGGAGAGAGTAGAGATCCTCCACCACTTTGTTGAATATCGCTCAAAAACTAATCAGCTCCATGTCATACATATTTGCATCTATTTTTTAAAGTGTCATCAAATTTATTTCACGAATGAATATTTATGCTCAACAAACATAAAAAACATAGTGATAAAAATATCTGTTGTATGATAGACCAAGCTGTTGTTTGGACCACTTACCGCCATTTGGTCCCCCACATTAGTGAACTAGATCAGATACCAAAGTTTCATTAAAAAAATTGAAAAACTTCACGACTGTAGAAATTGTAAAAATTGAACAAAAACTACAGCGGTCGGCAGATTTTTTAAATTATAATTTGGAGAGGGTTAAGAGTGGAAATTTAGAAAAAAGATATTTTTGACCTTGACAAGTAAAGTCATACATATATCTTCCATAAGTTTTTCTTCTGTTCCCAAACAATTTTTTTGTAATTTTTGACGACACATTTTTCGACTTATTTTTAAAAATTTTTTTTTTTCCGTCCCATTATCTTCAAATTTACAAAACAAAAAATTCACAGGGTTGACAGTAGAAATTTTGAAACAATATTATTTTGTTCACCTTGTCTAGTAGGGTGTCATGAAAGGCGAGCTTTTAGGGTTCCGTTTTTTATACGGAACACTATTGGTGAGAGTATAACGAATTTTTCACATTATTTTGATTATCTCGTAAACTATAAATGCTATGGATCTGAAATTTGAGGTGCGTATAAAACTAACCTGTCCACATAAGATGACAGATACAACTAAAACTAAAGTGGTTTTCGTTTAGTTTACAAGGGTACGATGTGAGATCTTTGAGAAAATACATTTTTTTATAGATTCAAGTAGGGTATCATATGAAAGGGCTTCATTTCAGTATTCCCTAAAAATTTATTTTGGAATTTTACACCTCACCATTTTTTGTATAATTTTGAATAATGACGTTTTCTTCGTGTTTTCTTACCTCGATTAGCTCCGAACCTAACTGAAAGAACACCTAATTTAGAAATCATTGCAATTTTTTTTAGCATTTTGCGGTGCATAGTTTTTGGAGTTATTGTCAAAAAAGTGCAAAATTCAGACCGTTCCCCTCTCTACGTTTCGACACTGATTCACAGAAAAATTTCAAAAAAATTCTCAGAGCTAGAAAATTTGGTAAATTTTGTATGAAAACTATAGCGAAGACTCAAATAATCTCCACCCACCTAAATTTCGACACTTGATTGACCGAAAAAATAATCACATTTATTCCATTTACAAGCTGGTGTATTTGAATCTTTCTTGAGTTACCATAAACAGTTATGGATAAGATTTAACCTAGAGTAACATTTTTTGAGTCATTTTTGATCTATGTAGATTTAATTGTAATTTACTATTAACATTTACGATTAAACATTTATTTTGTTAGCCGTCTATAGTCTGGAATCTAAAGACATTGCAACACAACTTTTTGTCAATAATTTTTGATATTGTGTTCTTTTACATTTACGGGACCCTTGGCGAGCAAATTTTATTCGCACTTGTCTGACTTTTTTCTATTCCACTGCAATTTAATTTTGTAATTTTCGACAACACAGTTTTCAACTTATATTCAAAAAAGGGCATATTCGTTCTTATATATTTTCGAACAATAGAAAAGAAAAAATCGAAAAAATTAAGTTCCATTGAACTTAATTCGATTTTCGAATCAGTGAAAAAATTAATTAATTAATAAATAAATTAATTAATTTATCATATAGCGCATAAGTTTTTATTGATGTTCAGTTGGTTCGTGTCAGGAGTAAGATAATTGATCGTTTATGTTTGTAGGGATTAATTATTTAAATATTTTACCCTCTCTACAGATTGAAATAAAGAAAATGTAGCGGTTGGATCTTCACAGGGTTTGAACTAACCTGACCCGTTTCCACATAAAAAAATGGCGCCAAATCTTAAAAATGTGTAGATCTTTTCAGATCGGTTGTTTTTTGGTGAAAAAAAAAGATCAAATTAAGAAAAAAATCAGATCAATTGTTCGATCAAAAATTTCACATGCTACCCTTTTGTTAGACAAATTCAGAGCCATTTTGGAATCGAAAAAATGTTTTTCCAGAAAAATAAAACCAAGCTCTTCAATCCCAATTGTAATTAATTGTTGTAAATTAATTATTTGAATGACATGCAATGTAATGGAACATGATATTAGGCATGGAATATTCAGATGTTTTTTGAGAAAATTTTGTGCGAATTCAGATTCCACAACTTCTAAATAATAGGAACAGTCGCAAATATGACTTCGTCAACATTTAATAATTTCTTTTACGGTTATATGACATCATTTACTAGCCTTACTATACGCAGGCCAGTGCCGGTCTTTGGGGGGGGGACATGGTCGGGTGCCGCCCGAGGGCGCCGGATGGTTGGGGCGCCGAAGGCACCGTGGGTTAAATAATATGAAGAAAATCGACAGTATTGGTTGACGTCTGTTGGTTGATTTTGATATAGTACGCAATCATAGCTGATTGTACTCCAGACATTTATCGAAAAGAACAACTATCTCTTACAATTCGATTTGTGGACTTGTCAGACGATAGAGTAGAAATTAAAGAACACTTTCTAGGATTTCTCCAGTTAATGATTCCACTGACTCAGGTCTTACTGAAGAACTCAGAAACTGCAGAGGTCAGGGGTATGATAATGGATCAAACATGAAAGGAAAGAATAATGGTGTACAAAAAGGATTTTAAATAAGAATCCTTTAGCTTTATATGTGCCTTGTGGCAGCCACAATTTAAATCTGGTACCATGCGATTCTGCAAAGTCTTCAGTGAAATTTATTACTTTTTTTCGGTATTCTGCAAAGATTATTCACACTATTCTCGGCGTCGGTTAATCGTTGGAATACTCTAACTAATCACGTACAAATGTTTTCTTTAAAAAAACTGAGTCATACACGTTGAGAGGCGAAAATAACTAGCGTCAAAGCAGTTCGTTATCAAGTTGGCGATATTCATGATGCTTTGCTTACATTATCTGAAACTGAAGGATGTGATCCTGATATAGTACATGACGCAATCACACTAGCAGAACAATTGAAAGATTTCAGCTTTCTTATCTCTTTAGTTGTTTGGTATGACGTTCTTTTTAAAATTAATGTTGTGAGTAAAACGCTTCAAACAAAAGATATGGACTTTGCCGAATGCGCAAAATTGCTGAAACACTGTTGTTCGTTTTTAGATAAATATAGAATAAATGGGTTTAAAGAAGCCCTTATCGTAGCAAAAGATGTAGCAGATGAACTACAGATTGAGCAGTATTTAAACCACTAAAAATGATTTGACGTGTGAAACGTCAGTTTGATGAAGCGGCCCAAGATGAACCCATCGTTTCTCCAGAGAAAAAGTTAGAAGTCGAATTCTTCAATCCCCTATTAGATACAGCTGTAATGTCAATGAAGGAAAGATTTGAACAGTAAGATGAATTATGCAGAAACCTGGGGTTTGTTGTACAACGTGGACAATCTACCAGAAAGAACAGAACTTCTTCAATTATGTGCCGAATTACAAACTAAACTCACAGTGCATTCGAAATCTGACATTGACGGCACTCTGCTTTGTGGTGAATTAATCAGTATTAAAACTTTTATTTGTGGTATGACTCCGCATATCGTACTAAATTTTATAAAACAGCATCCACAAGATTTATAGCCAAATGTATTTATTACTATGCGAATTTTATTAACAATATCTATAACTGCAGCAAATAAATTAATTAATTAATTATTTAACTATAATTATTTAAATTAATAGGGGAAATAAAGGGAATTTAAATTAATAGTTGGAATCTGCCCGAGGGTGCCAAGTACACTAAGGCCGTTACTGACGCGGGCCTTCAATATTAGCAACAGATAACAACTGCATCACCATAAACACAAATTCAACAATTGCATGTTTTTTGGGTGCAGAGATAAATGTTGAATGTGCATCATTGGTTAGTTACTTTATCTACTTTTAACAAACTGTATGTTGTCAGAGATTTTCATTAAAACCTTTAATACAAAGAAATACCCTGCAGCTTAATTTTTGCATATCTTTATGAAAGCTTTGTACTTTTTTATAATTCATTTGCTTTTGTTTCATTGAATATTCAAATAATATCAAAACAAGAAAACTAAAAACATTTATTCCATTTATATAAAAGATGTTTGAGTAATTATGTGCTCAACATTTTATTCAAATTAATGCAGAAACAAAATCTATAACAAACCATCAAAATACTCACTTAAACGCTGATTGTCCTCTTTGTTTCGCAACTCGTTCCAATACCAAAACATCTTTTCCATGCTCCTGCAATCGTAATGTATTTGCTTCAACGTCACGTAAAATTCTATTGAAATGTTCCTTATCCACCCTCAAAAGATGGCAATTATTTTCTTTCAAGACAATTGTAGCAGCTCTATATTACCGTAACAAAAAAAAAAATAAATAAATAAAATGAAAACAATATCAATAAAAAGTTGAAACATAAAAGTTTTTGGTATAAAAATGTTACCTTGGAGCATCATTTATTAACGCCAATTTTCCAAAATCATCTCCTTCTTTTAATGTTGCTACCGTTCCTTTTCCATGTATAACAACATCGACAGATCCTTTGAGAATTATATACCATGAACGTCCTTCATCTCCTTGATTAAATACTTAAAACAAAAAAAACGAATAATTAATGCAAATCAAATATTCAATTCTTTTGTTGTTAAGATTTTGGAACCGAGTTTTTTTGTTAAAATGAAATAATTACTTACATACAGTGCCGGATTGTACATGTGATTCGAAAACAATAATTGACGCTAATTCTCGTTTGATCGATGTTGATAAATGTGAAAGTGCAGCTATGTGAAGAAGTTCTTCATAAACTAATTCTAATTCTTCTTGTGCTCGTTCGTGTGATCTGGAGAAGAAAAAATGAAAATTTTTCATATATCTGTACAGATTTATAGCCAATAAATGTGGGAAAGGCGAATAAAGTTTAAGTTTTTAGTCTGTGCTAGAGCCAATTTTTTAGCCCGAGAAGCCAGTAACCCTTACTTCAAGTAAAATTTCTTCATCTTCTTAATAACTCAATTTTTCCATCAAACAGCACCATTAATGCTTTAAAAGCTATGTAAATAGACGGGAATATATATTTCAAAAATAGAAAAAGTTATTTCTACATTTTACGAAATATTGCCATTAAATAATTTTCACCCTTTTATTGTTCATAAAATTTTTCTAAAACGTTTACAATTCTTACATATAAAATGCTGAAGAAACAATATAACTACAAAATTATGGAAATAATTCTTCATATATTAAAAAAAAAACAAATAAAAATATAACTTACGGTTTTCTTAATATCATTCTTAATGTAGCATCTGGTCCTCGATGTAACAATGTTCCTATATTTTCTCTTATATATTCATTTGCTCCATTAACATCATCGGTTTGACTGTAACCCCCACTACTACTCAATCCATCTTCATCAGTACGAAAACGGTATAAAAAACATTTATCTTTAAAAGGTTGTTCCTTATTCACATGAACAATCACACCCTCTTCTAATAATGCCTGCCACATACCAGCGGCTTGTATACGATTATGTACAACGGTTGATAAATTCATAAGCCAATCAACTAATTCTGTTCCTAGAGCACATTTTCTGATAAACTTCCCCGAAACTTTTCGATCCTTTAAGCAACTTGTATTATCTGTAACTAATAACGTACGCAAAGCTGAACCCATCCCTAATGTTAATTGACTTGGTGTATCGGTAATTGGTAGCGCAGGATTTGGACTATCTGGATTCACTGTACGTTTTGTCGTTGGAGATGGTAAGGCAGATGTAATTCCCGATGAAACTCCACCACTTGTACCACCACTACCACTACCACCGGAACCAACCCCATTCTTTAGTTTACTATTATTTATTATATCGTTCATTAGTTCTTTGTTCTTTTCGTAGATTAAACGGAAATCCTGTTGTTCAACACGTAATAATTCGCATGTTGTTTTTGTAACAACTGTACTATCACGTGGCATATCATATAAAACGGACTCACCAAATGTTGCACCAACACCAAAATTTGATAAGGTTAATGGAATTTTTGTATCAGTTTCTGGAACATGATAACGTATTTCTAAAGATCCTCCTAATACCGCGTACCAAAATCTTCCTTGTTCCCCAGCACGAAATACTAAAAAGAAAAAAAAAATTGAAATATAATTTTTTTTTGTTTTGATTCATTGAAAATTACAAACAAAAAATTTACAAGTTTTGGTTGAAAAGTTTTAAATGAACCTTTTTTCGTTTCGATAAACAATTGTCTACCCACTTTCGTATTGGGGTGGATTGAAAAAAAAATATTGTTGGAAAGGAGTTACAAGTTAAGATTTAGATAGAAATGTCTCTTGTCACTGTTTTGAGAATTTATTTTAAATTTATTCTATCGACAAAATATCTTTTGACATTTTTCTTCGGTTGAAGACTATATTTAAATTTTATTTAGAGGAAAAAGGGTTTAAAATTGTCTATCATAAATTATTTTTACAATGGAGTCTAAGAACCAATATAATCTATGAAACGAGTTTTTTGATTTATCTAAGGTTGTTAATCCGCAACATTTGCTACATAAGATTTGTTTTATGAGATTTTGAAGAACAAAAGATTACGTTATGATTGTATATAATGTTCATGAGGAGTATGAGTCGCATTTATGTGTCGTTAAGAATACATATATATGTGACTCGAATTTAATCATATTTTGAAATTCAATAAAATATTTTACAAAACGTAATCTTTTTTTATATTAAATGTGAAGTAAGTGTTCATTCAACTATGAAATTGCATCGTAATTGTTAGTGTGGTATTGGGAGAATGGGAATACTACAATACAACTATTATACCTTAACTTACCTCTACTTGAAGAGTATATCTACATGCAATTATACAGCGAAATACAGCTAGCATTTTAATGAAAAAAGTGCGATTCAAAAATTTAGATTGGACAAGAGTTTGTTCAAGTTATTTATTTCCGACTAATACCGCATTCACAGCGACATAGCAAATTAGTAGATAGTATATTATAATTTGCATGTTGGCATATTTAATATGAGTTTAAAACGTAGATTGTAATTTGAATCGTAAGTATTTGAATCGTTTGTAATTGTAGTAGGCCTAGATATCAAATTAGTTGCAAGATTTTAAAATAAAAAGTGTTTACAGCACAGATATAATTACATCTACTAATTTGCTATGTCGCTGTGAATGCGGTATGATTCTACAACTTGGCAGCACCAACGATAGAGTTCATCATGTGTGGTAAAATGTCGATAAGCTGTGTAAAAGAAGACTTAAACTTACTCAGTGCAAAGATGAAATTTCACCAGAGTTTATTAAAAACGTTAATGTTGTGACATGGATCACACATCATAACTTTTACTCACATCTATCTATTAAACTATCGCTACTCAGGACAATAATTTTTTAGGTCACCCAAACACTATTACGAAGCAGTTGCTCCTGAAGTGATTTCTGACATCTGCGGTAAATTGGTACTTACCGATTCTACGCAATCGACATAATTCTTATCGTTCGGTTTATTCATGCGGAGCTCAGTGGTTCTTTTTCTTTCATTCTTTTTTCTGTCTTTCGTTGACTTCTTTACATATATACTTTTTTTTACTGGTGTCAGTGTACATTTGAAGACAGTTCCGTAAATATACTCAATTTTTGAAAGTTTTGAACTTTTTTTTTGTTTAAATATCCATAATTAATAATAATTTAATTTTTAATGAATATTGTTTAGATATTTGTTGCAAAATTTTCTTTAGTCGAATTAGTGAATATAAAAAAAAATTATTTGTTTGTTTTGTAAATTCATTCGGGGGGATCATATATTATTTCAAATTATTACTCGAACTTTTAAGCTATATAAACGCTTGTTAATAGTCGAATCTTGAGTGACTGTATGGAATTGGAGTTGATCATCTAATCATTGATTTTTCTGTTTCGGGTTTCGGGAATAAAATAGCGAAACAAAGGGGATCGACGTATTGAGTACTGTTATTTTTTTACTTGAATTTTTTTGAAACATCTAATGGAGAAAGGATATAATGACAAAAAAATCTATTCATTAGACATTTGCTTTTAAAATCTAAAACAGATAATCCTCACAATAATCATACATTTATTTCTTATTATCAAATACTTCGAGATTCACTTCATAAATAACATCTGACCGCATAAAACGTTCCACTGTAAAATAAATCCACATTTTAATTTATCATGTCACATCTATTCTTTATTTCATTTTAATGTGTCACAAAATATTTTTTTTGTTAAACAGATACCGAAATAGAGTAGATTGATTCTACGCAGGTGTGTTAGTGTTGTTATCATTAATAAGATGCTCTGTCTTGCATTGTTATAAACGAAATATGCACGCAATATTAATAATTGTTTAAATTGTGAAGAACCCAATGTGTCTAGATGTGATAGTATAAGGTTGTTTAGGTGAGTGATTTTTCATCTCTGTCTGTTTCATTTTTTTGTTTGTGCAAGGCAGATTTTCGTGTATAGGCTAATATTTATTTGTTAGCATAGGAAAAAATAATCACAACAACTGATATAAATGGAAACCTTTTAAAAAATAAAATTGTTGTGTAAGACGACATTGAGATATAGTGAAGTTAAGTTTAAATTTTCAAGCTGTTTGTTAGAATTTAGTTAAGTATTAATTTTGAATGGCTAATGTTGAGCTTTAAAAGAAAATTATTAGATTTTGTCGAAATGTTAAAAATTGTATATGAAGTGATAAATTGTAATGCACAGTTCTTTTTCTGTATAAAGTACAAATCAATTTTTGCATATATATCAAATTTTTTGGTGAAATCAAAATATTTTGTTTTTTATATATTTTGGTGTAATTATATATGGATACTATTAGAAAATGGTTATACAAGTCAAGATAGTTAATTGTTGAGGAAAGAAAACAACAAAACAAAAAAATGGATTTCGAATATAGCACGCAAGTTCTAAATACGTATTCTTATACTGTTAATTTTATTAATAAATAAACACTGATAAATGCAGTAAGGTTGTAATATATTGAGATTTGGTAATACCACTAGTTGAATTTAGACCATCGAGAGATTGAAGGATAGCAGTAAAACTGATGATACTGGAATTTCAATTTTAGAAGGGAAGTCAAAAGACGATACGTTCTTTCAAACAAATTAAAAATAATTAAGGTAACAAAGCTTGCAGGATACGGAAGGAATATATGACTACATCGAAACATTAATCAGCAATCAAAATTCAACATCACAAGTTAAATTTCTTTGTTTCTTTATGTTTATCAATATTTATTTTTGGTTTTTACATCTCTTTACACCAACATATATTACGTTTATTTACGTTTCATTACATCAAAATATATTTTTTTTGCTATCATTTTATTTTTATTATATGATATGAAATATGAAAGATAAGAAAGGTTAGAGATTTTACCGGTACAAGATCTGCGTGTGATTTTCGTTTTGCGGTTTTATTTATACCAGTTATATAAACCGAATAACGGTTTATTAACAAGGTTTTGTATCAGCTTTAATAATTCTTGTAATGAATAGATGACGCTTGTGCATTATTGATATTATTGTTTTGAATTGAAGCCTGTGGCTTTGGCACAATGAGTTTTTATTATTTTGATATATTATTATTGTACAGGCGATTGTTGGCCTGGGGCGTTGGCGCAACGATTATTGTCATATTGATTCATTACTAATATTCAACATTCGCCATTATTCGTAGAATAATATTCAACTGTACTAATATTCAACATTCGCTGGTAACTTTCGCGCAACGAAATTTATAGTATATTGCATTACTGATGGTATTATTTTGAACAATCGCAGGTATATTATGCGCAACGTTATTTATATTGTTTTGCTCTATTTATTTTATTATTCACATTGAGCGGCGCAATGTTTGGTTGTTTTATTATATTAATTTATAGTTTGGGTGAATAAAACAGTTGAATTTTTGAATGTAGTAATCGTAGAAAAAGTGGTGTGTGTGATGGTCTTGGTTCCTCCGGCTTTTGAGGTCATCAGAGTACCTGTTCGTTGTTCATTTGTATCCGCCTTCTTGTGAAACTTTTGGGTGCAATTAAGCGTTTGCACTGGGATGAGCAAAGATATAATCGAATTCACAGTCTGCGCTAGTCCGAAATTAAACATCTCATGGCACGCAATTCCTCTAATGTTCCTGATAGTGATGCCACTATCAGGAATGAACAGTTTTTATTACTAAACTTGAACAGTTTTGATTCTGTACCATTCTAGTACAAAAATGAAATGCTGTCGCTTTAAAGCTTATTGAATTATTTGAAGACGCAGGCGGTGGGAGACCTGTGCTCACTAAACATAAGTTTTGCGGTTGCACAATGGTATTTTTGACAGCAAATTTCTCACTTAAGCCACATAATCATTAAATATTTTGACAACTGATACAGAAAGGCTCGCTTGTTTAATTTATTACGCAGCAGTTTTTGGTTGGCACCCTTTCAAATATGGAAAGTGAAAATGACTTATTAAGAATGCTGTTCGAGCAAGAAAACAATTATTCGATGTGTATGGAGAAGCTGTATTTACAGAACACCAGTATCAAAATCGGTTTGCAAAATTTCGATCCGGCAATTTTGAAGTTGAAGTGGCACCACTGGAAGGCCAGCTAGAGCAGAGGAAGACACAATAAAAGCATTAATTGATGTAAACCGGCGAATAACAACTCTTTTGAAAAGAAATTTGTCAAATTCAACGGTTCGTGATCATTTGAAACGTCTAGGTTTAATCTCAAAGTTTGACATATGGGTTCGTAATGTTCTTATACAGAAAGAAAGTTGTGTAATCTCGTTGACGTCTGTGATTTGCTTCTTAAACGTCAAAAAAATGAACCGTTGTAATTAATACAAATTTGAAGCTGTATCAGAAGTTGATCTTGGTCAGATATAAAAAGTAAGAAGGTTGGTTGGTAATCTTGTTATTGATTTACATGATTCATGATTTGACAATGGAATAACGAAATAGCTCATTATTGTATCGAATTGTTATTCATTTCCAACAATCGCCGGGATTAACGCATGGTTTAGTAATTATTGATTATTGTATCTTGTTGTTGTTCATTTTCAACAATCAGGACAATTGGCGCAACTTTTGATTCAACAATCGCCGAAAACAAATGCGCAAGGTTTTAATATATTGGCTTGTAGTTAATTCACTATATGTTTGGATAAACTTACCAATCTTGGGGCGATTAAAACATTTAGATTTTTTAAATGTAGCAAATCTAGTCGAGGTGGTATGTGTGATGGTCTTAGTTTCTCTGACTTGAATCCATTCTAAATATCATGTTTTCCGTATTCATATTCCTCATAAATTCTACCTTACATTAAAATTACCCCAAATGTTTGTTATATTTGCTTAATCAAATTATAAATATTTGATTATCCTAATTAACGTCATTATCAAATCTTAAAGAAAATCTAAAATAAGAAAAAGATTTGCAGAAAGATAGCAACGAAAATTCTTTTATTTTTATTAAATAAATAAAATCTATGAAAAGGGTTAACTGAACTAAAAAGAGCGATAATTTTATCATTTTTAAAATGGTTACTACAAGGTTAGAAGAATAAATAAAGTATGTCAAAATAGGATATTTTATTTAATACAAAATGTAATTCGTGATCCGAATTTATCATATTTGTTTGTCATATCTTAGAAATAAAATAACTTTCATGGACCCATCTCAAAAGAAAACCCATAATGTTACATACAATAAAATTGGTGTTATATTGGTAATATGATTTCCTAAAATAAGTTGAAAAAATTATCCTAATTCATGATAACTGAAAAATGTTCATTTATCCAATGTTTGCATGTTTGTTATTAAATTAATTTTTATTGGGTTAAATATTTGAAGTGTTATGTGAAAGACGATAAACTTCAACAAAAACTCAACTTTATTGAAAAGAAACTTTATTGGTTTAGAATCTTGAAAGCTTTTGTAGAATTCAAGATACTTTATTGACAAATTAAGCAATATTAAATTAAATGGTAAATGGATTTTTATTAACTTACATGTTACACCTTTTTCTAAATCCTCGTAAAAACCACACATCGACAGTTGTTGTAACGCTGATCCAGGCAATCGACAGAGTGGCTCAACACGACGTAGTCTACACGATATTAATTCAACATCTCTTAAATTTCGATCGCATGGCCTGAAAATAAAAATAAAATAATTAGGCGATTAATATGGGCGATTAATTAGGCGATTAATATATACATAAATAAAAAAAAAATATGGGTTTAGTTTTAATAAAATAAATTTTGCCGTTAATGGAATAGTTTCTGATATATAAATAAAAAAGTTGGTCGGATTGGTGAGATTTTGGCGAAAACTACCTCTATAATAGTTATGGGTTGCATGGCATAAAATCAAGCAGTAACTTCTTTCAGGCTGTATTCGCAAAATGTTGGAAAATAAATCTCACAATTCTATAGGTCTTAGAATCTAATTGTTTGATTGCACGAACAAGGTTCGAATGAAAAATCAATAAACGATGAAGGTTGAATTTTGCATTCAATTCATATAAAATGGGTTAGTTCGCTAAGGCCGCTGAATCTCGTCTTTAATCAGACTCATTCAAAAATTAAATATATTTCTCAAACTTTCGTTGGAATTACTCTGTTCTACCTGTGATAGTAAGGTTTGGTTTTTTAATCTCTCAGCATGAACCAGTCTTTAGGCTGTGATGATTTTTCCACCAACCCCAGGTTAGCTAAATAATTTGGAAGACTTATGTAGGTTTAAATCATTTTGACAAATTCCGATACATTCTGAGTTAAAAGCTAAAATAAATGCTGGCAATTGGTTCAATAACTATTTACTTCCTAGTAGATTGTTCTTATAGTAAGGCCTTATTTAACACCAAAAAGTCTTATGCTCTACACAGAACTATAATTAAATTTGCATATAGTGGGGCACTTGAGGTGCACCAAGAGATTTCACACTATTATGAAATATCAAACTTTCATACCAATTGATTATTAATTGTCAAAGTTGCAGAATAAAGGCGATCCTCATGTTTCTTCGAACCTTTCGTAGACAGTTAAGAGCTATGGAAACCGTGAAAATCCTCGAGAGTCTATCTCCTATTAAAATGAGGAGCTATCGTAAGTATAGTATATCATAATAGGTTAAATTTTATCGTGATCATGGAAATTTATACGATTCAAAGAAGCTGATGGCTCAAGACAAATATCTGAACCATAAAACTCTTTTTATCATGATCCATGTCATTTCGTGCTCGCCGTGACTGCTTCCTGAGAAATCGCTCCAAATATGCAGTAAGAAATTTGGCATTGAAGGAATGCTGTGCATGATTTTCCCTTTAAGTAATTATGAGTATCGTTGGATAATCCTAGATTATCCACTCTCACTAACGGATTTTAATTGGCCATCATTAATGCAGCACCTTTGATGAGGGTCTGAATGTACTCACAGTACTTTACGTTAGACATTTTTCGTTATTTCCAAATTAGCCTTTCGTATAAAAGCAAATTTCTGGCAATATAGAGCAAATCACATTCATCACGAGTTTTCAAAGCACTTTTGAGAAGTTTATTGAACCTTAACCTTAGTTTGTCAATGTTTTTTGTTCTCCAGACAGCTTCGTGTACACCACATTATCTCGTTTCAGGGTGCGAAATTCAAAATCCCAGACTAACAGATCGTTAGGTTGGTCAACCGCCAGGTTTATTTCTTCTAAATGAAATCTGTAACATAAAGCGATATCTATGGTTTCTTAACACCGAGAGTTAACAAAAGTGTTCTTTAACCCGGCAGTTATAATAGTCTAGTCATTAATAAGAAAGCCCTTTTAAAGAGCCTGATCTCTACTATTGATGTTAGTAACATCAATATGAATTGATGTTACCGCCGACTGTGATATTTCAACTTTTATTCTTGACTTTGTAGGGCACACTGGGACAGTCGCGGAAAATAGGGAAAAACCAAACCGAATGGACTGGATGATGGCAAAAAGAGTTGTATCGCCCGAGGCTCTGTCTTGGGCTATCGGCTCCTTTGAGCCATACAAATCTCCAGGTCCAGACGGAATATGGTCTATTATGATACAAAAGTGTCTGGACATAATAGGAGATGGGCTCTTAAAGATCTTCGTGGCCTGCATAGTTCTCGGCTATGTACCACAGGCCTGGAGAAAAGTGAGAGTTGTATTTATCCCAAAACCAGGGAAAATCAACTATTGCGAAGCGGAAAACTTCAGACCGATCAGTCTTTCCTTATACTTTCTAAAGTCTCTGGAAAGATTGATCGACCGTTACATCAGAAACGTCTGTCTGAAGAAAACCCCGCTAAGTAATAGGCAACACGCCTATTAAGTGGGACAGTCAACGGACACAATCCTTTCAGGGGTGGTCTCTGATATTGAAGAGACTATCTCTAAAAAGGCTATAACTCTTGGCGATTTTCTTGACATAGAAGGGGCTTTTGACAAAGCCACTTTTGAGTCACTCCTTAACGGAGAGGAAAGGTACGGTGTGAATAAAACACTACTAAGATGGATACGACGGGCACTGGAAGATCGATATCTTTTATTCACACGAAGAACAACTCCACAATCCAGGTAGGTGTGAAGCGTGGATGTCCCCAACGGGGCCTTTTATCACTCCTGCTTTAGAACATTATGGTAGACTAGCTCCTAATTGAATTAAATGATCAAGGGCTAAACACAAGGACTAAACATATTAGGATTCTTTTGAAGGGAGACAACATGGAGCATCTCTGCCGAACGCTCTGGATATTACCAACAGCTGGTATCAGAAGAACGGTCTCTTGATCAATGCTTCTAAGACACAGCTCGATGCGTTTACCAACAGAAGGAAACTAAATAACTTCACTCTTCCTTCAATCGGCAAAAACACATTAATACTCCTAGATAATGTGAAGTACCTTGGTGTTACTCTCGACAAGCGGCTCAATTGGGCTGTTCATGTTGAGACTAAATGCGCAAACGCAAATCGAGTTCTGTGGCAGTGCAGGGGGGCTGGCTCTGATAATGGTCTACTGGCTGTATAAAGTAGTTGTCAGACCCATTGTCAGCTATGGGTCCCTTGCTTTACTCTTAAGCAATTTTGTAGGGAATGCGATAAAAAAACTGGAGGCGGTACATAGGTTTGCTTGCTTATGTATCACTAGTGCTTTCAAGACAACGCCCACAGCAAGTCTGCAGATATTATTAGGGGTTTCTCCTTTGCATATATTTGTAAAAATGGAGGCTCTTAAAAAGGTTCGCACTTCTGGGAAACACCAAGGGCTGTAGGAAAAATCATCAAGCGCTATGGAGGGATCTGGAAGAACACCTGTAGAGTTGTAAGAGTTATAGAGTTGTAATTCCAACTATAAAGAACCGGTCCTCAACTGATTTGCTATTGGACAGGGCGGCCAATACGTTGAACATCTACACAGATGGATATCTCACTGAAAATAGTGCAGGAGCTGCGGTTTACTTCAGTAATGAAGATCTAGGGCTGCAATTTCCACTTGGCGAATACTGCACAGTTTTTTAGGGTGAGGTATTTGCCATAAATGCAGCATCGAGGAAACTATACTATTAAGTCAAAAATAGTGCACGACAGCATATCACTGATATGGACACCAGGGCATAGTGGGAATCTCGAGAACGAAAAAGCTAATGCTTTAGCAAAGAGCTCTGCAGGGAGACTCGTAGGCCCTGAACTAGCAATTGGAATATCGAAAGGTATGATAAGATCGCTAGTCGAACAAGTTCCCTTTCGGTCCAGCAACTCTCAATGAGGAGCACAGAAGGCTGCAAGGTCTTCAAGATGTTCCCTCCAGAGTTGAGTCAGCAAACCAAAAAATTCCTGTTAAATCTGACTCGGTCAGATTGCAGGCTCGTGGTGGGACTACTAACAGGTCACCATAATGTGAATAAAAATATGGTACAGCTTCGAGTAGAAAATGATCCAACATGCCGCTTTTGTCCTGAAGAGGATGAAACAGTCCCTCACATTGTGGGAGAATGTTTGGCTCTCTCAGGGCTACGAAGTGTCATATTAGGATCAAACTATCTAAGGATAGAAGATTTCTGCAAAGTGAGGATTTTGGCTTTTTTCCAAAAGGTCTTCAGCTCTTAAATAGGAGGATGGCATAAAAGACTTAGCAGTCACCATGTCAGGCTATGACTACATCGCCTTGCAAAAAAAAAATAAGGCACACGCATTGGTACTGGTCGATTACAAATCGCACAGAAGATAAGCGCAGACTTAATACGTATTCAAAATTCCCCAACTGGTCCATATCTCAGCATTCCTATACGATAAATTAACATGGGGATAATTCATCAAAAAGCGATACTTCTATGTAATATGTTGCATAATCTGGCATTGCTGGGACCGCTGTTAAGCAAAATATGCCAGCCTTTCTAAAAAAGACTGGATAGTCTATTTTTTAAGACGTAGGGCTCCTGATATTTGTTTTTTTCACTTTGCAACATGTGAAGCCGAAGCTTGTTGATTAGCTATTACTTTCGTGTACATTAGGGTTTCATTGCCCGAGGTTCTTTGTTAGCCGGTTTTCTTTCTTCGTATGTCCTTCGTCCGGTTTTTAAATTTGTATGTGCACAATCTATTTCGACATACGAAGCGCGAAAATCAAGGAATGTCAGATTTTGTATTTAATCTGGAAGCCAGATTTTGGTCAGATGTGCCTTAAAAAGATCATAGACCTTAATCGGTAAAAGCTTTCCCATTGGATTCAGTCTTGAGTTGTCTCCATCATCTATTTCAATAAGAGTTTATTCTAACGAGAAATAAAAAACGAGCTTCTTCCTCCATTGCGGACTGTATGCCAAATATCACTGATCTAGATAGATCGTTTATTGCCAAAATAAAGGCCAGGGAAGGAATTGAGAGCTACTTACAAACACTAACATACAATGCCAGCATCTGGTATACGGATGGATCCCAAACCAATGAAGGCACTGGTACAGGAGTGTTTGGTCCCAGGGCCAAACGGGCATTAGCTAGGTGTCTCTGCAATAGTACTTCAAGCCGAAATCTTTGCAATCAACTACTGTGCAATGCTCTGTGCCGAAAGGGAATACAGCAACACAGATATATATACATTGTTTCTGATAGTCAGGTGACGCTATTGGCTCTAAGGTCGACGAGCTTTAATCCAAAGCTAGTATGGGAATGCTACCAGAATCTACAAAAAATTGCAGAAACTAGCCGCGTTTCACTTGTGTGGGTACTTAGTCACACAGGAGTGTACGGAAATATAGTAGCGGACTTGCTAGCCAAGATGGGTGCCACTACAAAGTTCAGAACTGTGCTTTGGATTAACTTAGAGTTCGCTCAAATGCATTATGCAAAGCTGGGACCAGGAACAAAATAAACAACTATGGTGTACCATAGCACTCTTGAGTACATATGCACTCAAAACAGTTTAATTAACTTCCCCGTATCCTCTCTTAAAACAATCCATCTTGAGAAAGAGAGTCTCTGAACATATTAACATGGTGCGTGACGGGACACAGTCCGATAAATCACCACCTTATCAAATTAGGCCTTGTTGCCGCCGACAGATGCAGATTCTGCAACTTGAAGGAATGAAACCATGGAACACATTATCTGTAACTGTAACTTGCATGACCCAAAAACATTAAACTCTGTCAAGTGAGACTAGCACTTCCTCTACCAAAAAGCATTAGTCACATCCTGCTAATTAACAATGGACTAACGTGAACTTCTAAGTTAAACTTCTTTGGGCCCAATATAAACTCAATTTTTTTTATCGAACGGAAGTAACGTTTTCAAACAGAAATAAAGCTCAGTCAAATAAATTATGATGAACCAAATATATTCGTCTCTATCATACTACACTCAGATTTTAAATCTTAAACACACACATAAATACACATAATATAACAAAAATATAAGATAAAGAAGAAATTCAAACAACATTGACGAATTAATAAAGGCAAACAAATATTGCTTTCGGAAGTATACGATTAGTCAGTCCCTGGCCCACACCGATTTCATTTTATGATTACCAAATATTTTATGCTTCGTTAAGCGCCTGTCCTTGATAAGTCCTTTTGTTCTGGCATTTTCCTCGATGCGGCCACTTGTAAATTTTTATATTTTAGCTATGGGGGTTGGTAATTTGTTTTAGAACACGAGGGTAACCTTGTCCAACAAAAATTTGTCTGCAATTGTCGAGTCCGACAACCTAAACATACCAAAATGTCACTTGTCGGACTCGATAATAGCAGACACTTTTTTGTCGGACAAGCTTACCTTCGTATTCTAAAACAAATTTCCACCACCCATAGTCAAAAAAAATTGAGGAAAAATTTACTAGATCGCGGGCAATCGGTATTTTTCGGAGATTGCCGAGCGAAAAACGGCCGAATCGAGAAAAATGGAGGAACAAAAGTTTTCGAGCTCGTCAAGGACAAGCGCCTCACAAAGTATAAAATATGTGGTAATCATCTAATGAAATCGACGTGGGCCCAGGGACTAGATCCAATTCGATTATGTGTCATTCGATTATGAGTTATGACATAAAAAATTTCTTCATTTAACTAACTCATTGCTCATTTGTTTTAGTAATTATTTGTTTTTAATCAGTCTCGTCACTCGTGTTAAATATTATATGAGCTAGGCGGGTCGATTTTAGTTACTTAACTATTGCGTTTCTTTGTTTTTTGAATTTATATTTTAAGTAAAACTATCCTATCAACTGCGCCATGTTGTGTATGTTTTATTATAATATATTTAAAACAACACTTTATAATTTAAATTTGTTTTATTTATAATTAAACTTTATTTCAATGCAGTTAATAGTCGACTGACTTCTTTTATATAATATTGAAAGAGATCAACCTGTGAGTTTCGAGTTAACTGTATCTGAATAAACTCTCAGTGAGACAAGTATAATTGTAATATACATCGCACACATACATTGCTATTCAAATACACTACAGTTTTTTAAGTTTATAATTTAAGTAAAACTTCTTTAAGCACGATATGACAAGTACCTCAAATCTTTTTAGTGCGTAAGTAATGTTTTCAAACGGAAATAACGTTCAGTAAAATAAATTATAATGAAACCACCTATATTAGTGTCTATTGTTTTGTTTTTATATAAAAATTGAGAATCATAAAACATTTCAAATTATGTCATTAAACATATTTCTTCGGATTCGTTTGTGAAGGATTGTTTGATACAATTAAGTTTTGAAATCAAAATGTTTCTGATGATCAAATTTGTTTTGTTAAATAAAAAAATTTAGAAAAAAGAGTGCGTGTAATCTTTACACGGGGTTGAAGTAAAACTTTTTTGGTTACTGTGGCAGGTATTACTTAAAATAATTGAAATATTAAATTGGAGGCTTATGATAACTAAAGTGAGAAACATAAACTTTACTTTGCAAATATGCTAAATTTCTTGAAACCCCGCATCAATTGTTGTACCAAATCTTGTTGTTGAACTAAGTGGATATGTATTCATCGTTAAATTTAGTTTGTAATACTTTAATACTTTGTAAGGCTTTGTAATACAATATGTAAATATGGCTATTACACACGTTGTAAATTATATTATCAATAAATGCTGTTTTAAAATTTCAATAAGACATATTTATTTTTATTTAATTTTTTTAGTAATACCTGTCGCAGTAGCCAAAGAAGTTTTACTTCAACCGCATGTAAAAATTAGACGCACTTCATTTTTTTATTGATGTAACACTTAGTGTTCAGTAAGGCGATGCCTTTATTTTTATTGATGGGTTAGTACGCCATAGTACAACTCGATTAGAGGCACAAACTTTTACTCTAATTGCTTAAATAAAAATCTCTAAGCCACTTGAACAGTTCATCAACGCCTGCCTTATTTTGTAGTTATCATCATGTCTTTGTCAACTTCAAAGTGGAGGATATATGTACGGCAATAACCATAAGTAGTAAGATATTGGATTATAAATTAATCCTTTTTAAAAATAATGTCACTAAACTCCGCCATCACATGCGAAGCAGTCGCATAGAACAAAATAGCCTAGCTTAACGCTGCGCAGACAGAGTTAGAAAATGTCTTTGCATCTGCATAACGTTGGCAATTAGAACATCTCCTACCGCGTCAATGGAGATGCTGTGGAGATGCCACTTGCAGATTAAATGCGTAGCCAAGGAAACCATACTGAGATTTAGCATACAGGGTATGGGAAATGGATATCGGATTGCGTTTCCTAAAGATGTAATGATTAAGCAGTTCTACTTTGGAAGGAAATATACATCGTAGTTGTGCGAATAAGCGGAGTGGAGCAGAAAATCTACTAAATATCATCTGGGTAACGATGTTATCAAATGGTAATGGATGGGTCAAACACCGAAATAGGAGTGAGCGCAGGAGCATTTGTACTGAAAACAAACAAACTTGGGAATAGTAACAAGGTAACAATTTACCTGGTCATGGTAAGTGCTTTAATATTATTCGTCGGCCCCTTTTTGTAAATTAGAGACAATAGCAATCCACAAAATGATGACAGAAGTAATTATGATGGAATGAGTTGGATAGTTCACTCAAAGGAGAGTAGTTATGTGCTCTAGGCTGAACAGGCATAACCTGAGAATACTTACAGGTGTTCTTACACTAGGGACACTGTATATTAAGAAAACACCTCGAGAATATTGGGGTAGAGCAGAGGGACGAGTGTAGGTTCTGTCTATTGGATGAAGAGACCCCAGCCCATCATCTCAAAAAGTGTGAAGCTTTGATCTAGATGAAAAGGTTTCATCACATTGGGGAGTATCACATTGACGGGTATGACTTGCATAAACTTAACCCTCTCCATATCCTTATACTCGTTAAGGAGGCTGGATTGCAGGAGGTGCTCTAACTGGGTATTCACCAGAGTGTAGAAATGTGGGGCACAATAGATCGTCTTGGACGCAGTACAACATATCACCACCATTTAACCACCACCAAAAGAAATTATGGACGGCAAAACTCATACATTACAATGACTATAAAACAATTTCTTCGAGTTTAAACCAACATGCAACGCTTATTACCTTCCTTACGTATAACTTCCATATACTTCCTAACGCACTTTATTTGCCTTACTGACAAGCAGCATATATCCACCTGTTGATGTAAAAACTCAGTAAAATTTCAAAGTAAGTAAATCAAACTAAAAAAAATATTGTTTAGAACAAGAAAGGAATTTATTTGATTCAAAAGAAAATTTAAATAAAAAGACGCTTATTATTATTTTAAATTTGTTCAAACTTCTTAACAAAACAGTTACGATTCAGGATTATTTAATTCGTCTACATTTGACAGCAGTTAAATCATGACTCTGTAAATTTCTAAATTTGTCTGCATGATCTCTACATCCTTACAGAACGAAATAATTATAGGATACATAAAATTGACATAGATATTGGTATGTTAAATAAATGGAACGTGTACACATCAAATGATGCAACTTGGAATAAGTATTGTAAAATCATAACTTCGGTGACAGCAGTGACATTGTTTGTTAAATTAGTGATTTTATTAAGTGAGCTAGAGGTATGCCAATAGCAGAGACTGGAGTACATAGGGTTGTCACTCCCGTAGATTACATATAAAAATAATTTAAACAAGCAAAAACTGATCCCTCCATGAGGGTATAGGTCAGATATTTAAGTTTTTCGGTGAGTTCTACATCCAACATTTGCTTTCACATTTGCTCATGCATGAAACAATCAATGAACAATTATCCAATACTACGGACAGGGTCGGATTTACAATCTTAGATGACTTGGACCAAATCAAGTTTGTCGCCTTTTTCTTGGAATCAATTATTATCGCCATGTTGATCGTTCACTAATTGACAAAATATATTTTAAATTTAAAAAAGAAATTTTGATATTTATTCTAAAATTCACCGTTCCTTAAAAGCCCTGGATCACGGACCTCGGCCAACCTGGGGCCCATGCCCAAATTAGACGCTGTTTATGTATAATCTTATTTCAAACTATGACAAGGATAAAACGTACAAAGCAACTAACAGGTTTTCCAATTTGCTAGCCAACTGAGATTTTTTTCATAGGGTTTGATAATTAAATGGTGATATTAAAATATTTTTTAAAAAAAAACTGTCCGGCATGATGTACGAATTATCCTGAAAATTCTTCGTTTTACTGATTCGCATGAAAAGTTCACTAAAGTTCACTAAAGCATTTAGTGAAAAAAATTCTTGATCCACAAACTTACAAAAGCTACGCTTCCAGCCATTTTAAAGAATAATTTTTTCATCAATGTTCAAATATTTTGTTTAATTTTTTCTACCCATTGTTCTTCATCATTTTTTACTGTACCATTTTGTTCAATCTATCACAAAATAAATTATATATATAATGATGAGTTTTTCATAACCTTAACGGATAGTCCTTGAACAATTTCTAGAAGATTAATTTTTTCAATCATTGAATAATCAAAATAAAAACAAAACGCTTATAAGAAACAGAGTCAATTTGAAGACAAATGTTGATCAATCAATCACTACGTCATTTAGGCAGCATTAAATCCACCAAATAAATAACAAAAATACAAAAAGAATACAAAGCGTTTTCATTAATATTATCTTAACAACGTACACATTTTTTTCAGAAGAAGGTTGTGAACGAAACGTGATAATCGCATTACGTGTTTATCACTAGAACAAATGAATAGAAATGTTAATTTAATCGTTATAAAATTTGAATATTAAACGACGCTTAAACGTTTCTTGTTCATCCACATGACTGGTGTCGTCATAGATTACTCTTTTCGTTTGAAAAATAACAAATATAGCAACATTACTGCAACATACTATAATTATTTTTTTATTTGTTGGTAATTAATTGAGCAATTTCAAAGAATTGGCATAACGCTAACATTTCTATTTTATGTATATAAACCATATTCTTCTTTACATCCTTTCTTATTATTTTAAACTTCAACCCAATTTTCTTAGTTTTATCGTCATCTTAAGTTTGTCTATATCCTTAGGATAATCATAATAACATTGCTTTGATTCTTAATATCACGGTTGTTTGGTAATTTTTTTGGTTTGTTCAATTATATCTAGAGGGAGTTTATTTTAAGATTAACCATTTATTGATAAAATGTTAATTAACCACATTTGCTCTAAGGCTATGCGATTTTAATGTACCGGCTTTTGTGGTAATTTTTCGGCTGTGGGTTGTCTACAAAACATATATTTGCTTATTTTGTGGATTACAAATACATGTTATGTTTTGTTCTATGAAGTATCTTTTATCTTTTACAATTTTGATCAACTTTTTTATTTGCCATTTGTTAACGCTCTATATAAATTTCTTATCAAATTTAATAATGAATAAGCTTCATTTCAATCAACGTGGTATTGATAGTAATACATTTCACTATAAGAAATGAGAACGCTCCTTTTTCGTGAGTGAAAATTTGTTGACGAGACGCGTTAGCTTCGAGTGGGACAATTTCAGGAACGCAAAATGTTTTCATCTCGCGTAAGAAATGCAATTCTACGATAGTAAATATAAGAACGATATTTATTATAAATATTTAAATTAGAAATCGTCAACATAACATTCAAAATTCTATCCTATTTTTTCATGTTTGGTTTTTTTTAAAACTTAGTAAAACACAGGAAAATACCATAGCAACTACAATTTGTTATTTAGCGAAAATGATTTTACACTAGTGAAAAAAAAACCATTTTCACACGACATTAAGCTTGCATGAAAATAGACTTCTCATCTTCTATCGTAGAAAAAATGATTTTATCATTTCATTTTTTACAACCATAACGTTGTATGAAATTATGCTTACAGAATAAATAAACAGCTGTTTTTTATTCTGTTCCAAAAAAAATTTCAATTAGCACAACTCAGCAATAGTACTTTATTGTGTAAGTGTTAAATAATATAGTTTATTCTCGAGCAAAATTTTTCAGTTAAACACTGTACATTTAGACAGGTTAGAACATAAATTTAAATAAAATTTTTTTTGTGTTGACCCTTTTAAAATCAAATTTAATTCAACTAAACTTTATTTGTGTTTGCCTTAAAAAGAAAGTTAAATTTTTATTGCAAATCTGCGAGAGAATGCAATTCATTCACGAACCCACTAGTAAGTTTTATATTTCCGCCAGACTGGACTGGTGTGTATAAATTGAAATTCAATCTTAGACCTCGCTTTGTGTCGTTTTGTTTTGCGCTATTTCGAACATGCGTCGTTTTTAAAAATATAGCAATTTTCGGTCTGCGTCGATTTTTTCAAAGCTACTTCGTTAATTTATTTTATTCTACACATTTTTTCATATTTTTTGTGTAAAACATTTTTACGTCCTGACTATTTAGCAACAATCTAAATTCACCTTTTCATCTGGTTTGTTCCATTTATTGTCTATATATGTGTAGTTATAATTTTTTGTTTATTTTATTAATAAATATACGTAGATATTTTTCGAAACAAGTCTTTAATGTTTATGAGTCTGTTTTATTTTGGAAACGTCTACCATCTAGAACGTTTGTATCAAAAGCTGAAATATCTGATTCGGGATTAAAAACCAGCAAGGATAAATTAACTCTTCTTTTCGGCGGAAATTCCTCTGAAACTGTGAAATTGTGTTACAACCAAACACTGCGTCGCTTTTTCAGTCGATGGATCAGGTAGTAAGCAATATACCAATAGTTATTACTTACGCCGATCTCTTAAAATTTACGAACAACCAGAATTGTTATTGAAACAGCTTGACAAAGCAATGAGCTTAATTGATTATGCAGAGCATTACAAAAAATTGGTATTCAGTCGACCATCGAAAAAAATTTCGTTAAAAAAATCTGCATGTAACAGCAGAAGCATTAGAATCTATATCAGGGTTCGCAACTGAATTTTATTGGCGTGCCAAAACAATTTTTTTTAAATAATCGCTATTTCCGCGTGCCAATCCAATTATGAAATAGTACATTTTGCTACAAGAGAAACGTTTCTTTTTCGTTAGTGAAAATTTGTTCACGAGACGCGTTAACATCGAGGGAGACCATTTCACGAACGTAAAATGTGTAAATAAAAATTCGTTCCTGCAAAGTTTCTAGTTTTAGGAGTTCTTGTCGTATTGTTCTTGTTCCCAACTGTAGCACAAGGCAAAGAAATTACCAGTCTGGCATCGGAGTTAATATCTGTACTCTCATCAACCGCCAATGCTAACACTTCAACCGCATGAAGATTAGATTTTAACTGTTAAGAAGTATTTTCACGTATTTTTATAATTCTATCTCTTACGGTATTTGCACTTAACTGCATACTTTGACCACGGGTGGGAATTGTATTTTTGCTTTCAAAATCTTTGAAAAGTGTTTCACCACAGTCCACAACTTAAAAGAGTTTATTGAAAAAAATCCGTAAATGCGTTGCCATATTTGGCAATATCTCTTGCTACTTTAAGACATGCGGCGGTAATATTATTAGAAGATTTAGTATATTTAATAACTTTATTTGATTGCGTTTTATGTTAATAAACCTTTTTTTTGAAATATCCTTTTGTATAAAATTAAATGGACAATAAATAGCACATTTACAGCAGTTTTTTTCCGGGAATACATCTATTATTTGAGAAGGTTATTTCGGTAATAATATTACTGTTGTATTTGATAATTATTATGAACAAAGTATGAAGATGGTAGAAATAAACCGTCGTTCACAAAAATTTACCGCATAAGAATACATAAGAATAAATTCCTGCGGAAAACCTTTTAAAAATGATTTTCTGTAATTGGGAAAAGAGTTGTGTTGCATTATGTATCTATCGAAAAGTTGGACTTTTTTGCAACGCAGCTTGTAGTGGATACTCCGGCAAAATCTGTCATAATAGTGCTCCGATTTTAGATCAAGAAAAGGAGGAGATTGACAGTGATTATAGTTCTCGTGAGGATTCAATGTGCTAAATATTAATAAAAAAACATTCAAAAAAAGAAAATAAATTTGTCGCCCGTAAAAACTTTTTTTAATCATAATAGTGGGTGGTTTTAGCGCGATTGTGATCTTTATTACGATCTGTTAAGATTTAATTTGTTGTTTAATAAGTTTTGACAAGAAGGGGTAGTTTTTGCCCATAAAAAATAAGAAGGTCATAGGGTAAATTTTGAAATGATGGGTGTGTTGAGCTTAATTCCAAATTTTCAGGCAAATCGATGCTGATTCAAAGAATTCGGAGGTTCCCTAATATTTTTACCGTCTTTACTGGACTAACAGTAACATTTAACTATTACAAAATATCTGAAAAAATCTTTTCTTTATTATGATTCCTAAAACGCAAATTTAAGGACAATTTTGGAAACAAATTCAGAATACTTGCCGTGCCGGACAAACTTTGAAACGTGCCAAGTCTGGCACTCGTGCCACGTATTTGCGATCTCTGATCTATATCAACGCATACAATTGCATTAGATGAATAATGAATTTGTTTTGTTTCTTTTTGTTGCTTTTTGTTTAAGTTGGTAAAAAACTTAACATATTTTTTATGAATTAATATTGGTTTTTTAATTTTTGTTTTAAATGATTTGTTTTATTAATTTTTGTTTTGTGGAGTTTTTTTGGGAACCTATCTTTAAAATTCACGTTCCTTCTCATACAGAACGTTAATTCACTTTGCGTTGCTTCAGTTGGCGTTATAAAGTTTTGGAACGTAAAATACACCTGCGAGGCCTTTGTGTATTTTAACACTATGATTCGTTATGACTATGTATAATTTATTGATATAAAAAAAACGAATAGAAGAAAAAATGAATTTTGTTTTTTGTACAATTAGAGCCCAATAATTTTTAAAATGAAATGGCCTACAATGAAAGACATCAAATTTTTAATTGAATTATTGAATTATTATTGACTTAAGTGGAGTCAATCATACAAAAACTATTTTTTTCACACCCAAAAAAAAATTAATATTTTAAATCGACATAGGTACATCGATTAGTAAAAAATTGCATATAAAATTGAGGAAATTGCCCTTAAATTAACAAAAATAAGAAAATGCTGCATTCGAAAGCTACTTTTGATTTTGAATTTTAAATCAATATATAAAATACTTGCATTGAATACATTTTTGTTGACTTTAATAATCATATCAAAAGTACTGCAGTTAATTCTATAAAAGAAAAGTATGCTGGATATTCTAGATGTTTATAACAACAGCATTGACTGTCGAAATCACATTAAGTTTACTCATTTGACAGTTAAAGTTTTGTGCATTTGTGTTAAAAGTAGCGATACAATCAATTTAACTAAATAAAACGCCGGAGCCAAAACAATGTCATTTTATTCGAATTTACCTGCAATTTTGGTGCAGATTGGAAATTTAATTCAAATTGAATCCGGTAGCCTTTTGCTTTCATTTCAGAGAAGAACATGCGCGTTAGGTTGAATTTATTGTTTTTGTATAATTTTAAATGAGAGCGAAAATGTTTTTGTTGATATTTTTATAAAATAAAATCAAATTATTTTTACGGTACGATCAAATAAATTCTTTTATTCCTTTCATCCTTCTATGTTTTTTACAGCCATAATTGGGTGCGTTATTGTGCATAACACAATTAAATAAAAATCAGTTAATTTTATTTTGTTGCGCAAATCAGTGGAACACAATAAAACAATTGCTTGACATTATCAAACTCTAAAATAAATCTATTTTGATTGTACTTTATAAATATTTTTATTGTATTTTGTAAAAAAATCAACAAAAACATTTTCGCTTTCATTTGAAGTTACATATTTAAAAAAGTAGGGTGTCATGGGACACCCAGCAGATGTGAAACATAAAAGTTGAGAGTAAATTTATAAAATAATTTTTTTTTTAAATTTTACCAAACAAACACACACATTTATAAATACACACATGCAAGCGCATAACCCATTGAGTGGTATAAGATGGCTAGAAGGTGAAAAACACTACTGTTTTTTTGTCACCCTGGATGTTAAAAATGCCTTTAACTGGAACCAAATCCCGAAAGCGCCAGAAGAACTGCACGTACTTGGCAGGTTCGCATGATACCGAAGCAGGTTTGAAGAAGTACAATATTAAAGGATTGTTAGGAGGGAGAAAAGAACTGAAGGAATCAGTTCTCAGACCACTGTTATGGAACATCATGTACGATGGTGTTCTCAGAGTATATGAGTATATGTACTCTGTATACGTGTTCTCAGAGTATATGCTCAAATAAACAACGATTATCGGCTGTGCGGATAACATGGCCATGGTTGTTGTAGTCAAGAACCGCACGAATATGATTGCCAACTGTATCCAAACCATAATCAACCTTAGAGCATGGCGACATGGCAATAGAGGCGTAGAGTAAGGCTATCATAAAACGGAGGTCGTTCTAATGAAAAGCAGAAAAACTGAGGAAAGATTGATTTCCATCAGGTCATAACATTTGGCCAGCATCAGAGATATCTTGGAGTCATTCTATCATAGATTCAACTACCACAGAATCATCTTCAAAGACCACCTGATTTACGTTAGTGTAAAAGCAAAAATCCGAATTTTTCAATTAAGTCGAGCCAATAGATGCTTCACATCAAAAATAATGAATTCATTCCACTATCAAATAGTAAAAAAAACAAACACAACTAGAATTTCATTTGTATTTAATTTCCAATGTGAAAAAAATTAATTGTTTTTGTGATTGTAATAAGTATAAAATTTGATGACTTCATGGTAGGTTATTTCATTTTTAAAATACAAAACTATCAAATAGGTACTGAAATTGAATACAATTTATTTAATTGTTTGGAATCAATGGTACAAAAAAAAAATAAAAATTCTTTGTTTTTTCATCTACTCGTTTTATTTTTTTAATCAATGAATTATAAAATAACTTAATTTAAATTAATACATGTTATTCTATCACAGAGCTAAAACTTGTATTGGGTTCATGTTTAATGAATTTTATCTATTATCTAGCATTGTAAGCATTTGCTCGAAAAATAAAATATATCATTAAACAATTACACAATAAAATGCAATTATTCGGTTGAGCTGATTCGCGCAACAGAATGAAATGAATCAACAGCTGTTTATTTTATTCTGTTAAACATCATAACGCACACAATTATGGTTGTACGAAAAACAAAATAAACCTATTGTTATACTTGTCCGGAGGATATATTAAATTCTGAAATCAATTTTATTAAAAAATCAACAAAAACATTTTCGAACTCTTTTAAAATTACATAAAAAACAATTCAAACTATTGCGCCTCTTGGTCTCTTGAATAAAAAGTCAAATGCTTATTATGATTTAAATTTTAATTTTTTTTTTTTTTTTTTTTTATTAATTAGTTAGACATGTTTAGCACACTAAATATGAAATATTCATTATTTAGACTCTTTGAATATCCGAAGATACCATGTCAACTATAAAGGAATGGAAGGAATGGGGATATAGGGATAACTATACTAATTTTTTTAAATGATAATGGACATTTTCTTTAAATGCCTGAGGAGAAAATTCATCGGGAAATACAGAGGAGGGCAATGAGTTCCATAATTTGGCCACTCTATTGAAATAGTCGTTTTGGAAGGACACAGTTCTACAACGAGGTATTTGTACAACAAATGGATGGGATAACTCGGCAGCTCTTGTTTGTCGATTATACTGCGCACACGATGGAAGAATATTTTGAATTTCCTTAGAAGAGAATTCGCTAAAGTTATATTTATAGTATATTGACAATTCAGCCACATTTCTTCTGTGCTGGAGTGAATCAAGCTGGTCCGTTAGTTCGGTATTACCAATCAACCGTATTGCTTTTCTCTGTACAGAGTCTAAACAATTTATTGTTGACTGACAAGCACCTCCCCAAACATGACAGCAGTACTCCATACATGGACGAATAAAGGACTTGAAGATTAGCAAAATTTGCTCGGGATTGAAATACTTTTTACATCGACTCAAGAATCCTAATTTTTGCATTGCAGATTTAGCGAGGTTGAACACATGTTTATTCCATTTCAGGTTATTTTGAATATCCACTCCAAGAAGTCTAACTGATTCAACCTCACGCAATTCCTCTTGGTTTATTTTAATAGGAAAATTTTTATGTCGCTCCATTCGTGAAAGACGGCATAATTTGGTTTTGGTTGGATTAAATGAAACGAGATTACGATCACCCCATTCCATTATACGCTCCAGATCTTTGTTGATGGAATCAATTAGCAACTCTCTATCAGTGGTAACTGCAGTATGAGATCGAAATTTAGGAGATGCATGTGATGCATGTAATGTGCTGTCATCAGCAAAACTATGGATTGGGTGCACTGTGGAAATAAGTAAGTCATTAATGTATAGAAGAAACAAGGTTGGTGAGAGTGCCGAACCTTGGGGAACCCCAGCATTGGTTGTGAAAATATTGGATGTGATACCATCTAAATTAACATGAAATTGGCGACCTGTAAGAAAACTATGAATCCATGAGACAGTAAGATGGTCTATGCCATAAGATTTTAATTTAGCTATAAGATTTTTATGCCACACTTTATCAAATGCTTTAGAAATGTCAAGTGAAATACTGAATGTTTCACCGTGGTTTTCCAGCGATTTGTTCCAGAGATGGGATACGTAGGCTAACAGATCACCTGTTGCATGACTTCTACGAAAACCATACTGCTTATCATCAATAATTCGCGACATTTCCAAATAATCTATCAAATTGTAGTTAACATATTTTTCAAATATTTTAGCTAAAACCGACAGAATTGCAATTGGTCTATAATTGTTAGGGTCTATCTTACTGCCTTTCTTTGATATGGGTTGAACGCTGGCCAGCTTCCAAGAATCGGGAAATATTCCGGTTTTATAAGATAAATAGAAAATTTTTGTTAAAATTGGAGCTAGTTGCCTAGCAAAGTTTTTAAGAATGAGGGGTGGAATACCGTCTGGGCCAGCAGATTTGTTGATATTGATAGAAAGAAGCATTTTCCGTACAATATTGCAACGAAAAATAATTGGTTTCATTTTCGTTACAACTGGGGGAATGAGTGTAGGAGAATGGGGGGGTTCAACTATGTTTGAGTTTTCTGCGAAAATACGACCCAATAGATCCGCTTTCTCTTTCGAGTCGCTCATGGGAATGTCATTCAGAACTAAGGTTGGAATAGAGGATCGAGTAAAATTGCTCTGGACTGATTTAACTGCCTGAAAGAAACTACGTGAGCCAGATGGGTGCTCGGCGAATTTCTTTGCTTTCTTCTGGATAAACGCGTCTTTGTCCAAGTCTATTTTGAATTTACTAATATTTCTGGCTTTCTTATAGGCGCTATGGGTTTCAGGTGTTTTATTAGCGTTATACGTCTTGAATGCTTTGCGTTTATTCCTCACTGCCTCATCAACATCCCGTGTGAACCAAGGCTCAGTTTTAGGAGTGATTAATCGATTTGGAATAAACCGCCGCATTCCTTCTTTTATGATTTCAGAAATTCTTATTACCGATGTGCTAGGATCTTGATCAACACAACAAATAGTTTTCCAAGGTGTTTCGTCATAAAAGTTTCTCAGTCCCTCCCAGTCAGCGCGTTTATAGTTCCAAACCCGGCGAGGATTTGCTTTAATTTGTGTCGGTGATGTAAATTGCACTATTGCTGATATTAGTAAATGGTCTGATGTTCCGAGGGGTTGTTCAACTTTTGTCTTCGTAGTATCTGGTTCGTTTGTCAAAAACAGATCCAGCAAATTATTGTTATGATGTGAATTGTCTGCGATTCTAGTGGGACACTCTATCATTTGCGTCAAACCGTGATAATCTGCGAGTATCAGTTCGGCTTGTCTTCCTACGTCGTCAGTGCGCGATGAATACTTAAGCCATTCTTTATTATGAATATTAAAGTCTCCAAGAATGGCCAGTCTTGCTTTGGGGTAGTCCGTGGTAATCTTGTCTAGATTAGCCGATATTTGATCGAAAAAGGGACATCCTGGGGGAGAATTTGGGGATCTGTATAATCCTATTATAAACATAGTTTCATCAACACCTGAGATCTTCAGTGCTATAGAATTATGGTGCTTAGAGTTCAACTCGTAGGCCTTAATTCTCACACATGAAAGTGAATCTCGAACAAATACACAGACACCATGCTTGTTATAAAAGGAATGTTCCAATTCGTAACTAGGTATCCGGTATTTGTCGGGATCCAACTTCGATGCTTTGCCACTAACAATTGTTTCGGTAAGAAACAATATGTCAGGTTTATTTTTTTCGATGTAGTGATGAACCTCGTTTAGATTCGAATTGAGACCTCTTATGTTGGTGAAGTCAATGCTAAGCTGTTGGTTCACTCTGCGGCCATTTTGTTGAGACAAAGACTTACCCTTTGACATTGCAGGCATAGCTACTGAAATTCGGCCAGGCCTAAATTTCAACACTAAACAGTACAAAAGAAACTGGGTATCTCTGTCACAAAAACACGGTAGCAGATTTCATGCAACAGTAGCACGATAAGAGAAAAGCAAAAAAAAAAATGGGGACACAAAATACACTAACAAAATTGACGAGCACAAATAAAGGGTTAAATTCGAAATTCCTAACTTTTGTCAAAAAAAAAAACATTTCACAATCAACCAACTGACACTTTCCAACTCCCAAAATAAGTCCGAGGTGGGAGGAGCTAGATCATGTCACAAAACTTCAAATAAAAAAAAACCCCAGGCAATCCAAAAAAATCAATAACAACTAAAACAAGATTTTTGGGTTTCTATTACCAAGACAAATGCTTTAAAATAATAAATAAATTTATTACATCAAAGCAATAAAAGGTAAAATTTTACCTGCCTACCTCTTGGTAATAGTGAACACAAAATACCAAATAATTTTTTAATAAAGAACAATCTCACCAATTATATAATTGTACGCGTCCGTTCTTCAACACTTTTATTTTTCATAAACATTAACACAAACACTATAACACTTATTTACTTATTAGCTACTACACTTACTAACACTTATTAACACTTATAAGAGTCACACTTACACTTACTAACACTTATTAACACTAAAAAATGATTTAATTTAAATTGAATTTCCAATGTTAAAAACATTATTAAACATTAATATTTTTAATTGTGTTTTAATTTCTCGTTTGAGCTGAATTTTATGTCTTCCATTGTGGGTCACTCAATTAACAAATTACCAAACAATTTAAATATGAATTGTGTTTACAGTTAGCACAAAAAGAAAGAATAACCTTCAACAACAAAAACAAAAACCTTATAAATACAATGTAGAAGTACAAAAAAAAAACTGCTACATTACATTAATTCATTACATTACATATGTTAGCCAAATAAATATTCAGTTCAGTGGAAACCGCTTTCTTCTATTATTTAATGGTGCTGTCAAAAAAACAACAACAATGGCAATTGGTATTATTACAAGTTGAATAAACTAATTAATAATTAATTCTTTAATTTTAGGATCCTGATCAAATTGAAATAAAATTGAACAAATTGGATAAAATTTATTTATTTAATTGCGTAAAAAAGAGAATTTCTTATGTGAATTTTACTATCTCGCCAGTTTGCAATGTAAACTATGGGTCAAGAATAAAATATATCATTAAATACTTACTCAATAAACTACTATTAAAACTAAATTATAAGGCAAACGGAAAAGATATGTATAAAAAATTCAGCTAACCCTACTTTACATATCGAGGCACTGTTTTTATGATATGTATGCAAGGAAGGTTATGTGTAATGTGCTGGTTTGTTTTTAAAGTGGGAAAATGCAAATCAAAACATGAAATACGGTGACGGTACAGAGTGGAATTTAAAAGGTGAAATGAAAAATAAAAATCAAAAAAGTTTGGTCACTATTAAATTAAAATATTATTTGGGATATTTTTAACATAGTTTTGTTGGCATTTTCTATAAACAAGTTAGGTTTCTGTGAAACTATAGTCGAATTATTCTTGCCGCAGAATATTGAATCAACCGCCATTATTAGCATTAATATGATTATTATAAGCCTAATAGAACTGGTGTTTCAACTTTAAATCTAGCGATCAAATCAGAAGTGAGAAATCGATTCGAGAAGCACCGTTTTGAACGGGTTGAAGATTAGCACGATTTTTGATATTTCACGTTTTTCAATCTTTTCACAAGTTCTTTATAGTCGATGTCTTTTGTTGCAACTTGAGGCATAAATATATATGCATCTGCTCGTTTCAACACTTGAGATAGCTTAGGTTTTGGTCGTCAATATTGCTTTATGAATTTTGTTTTCCAACAAGACAATCAAGGATTATTATTTTTTCACTCGTTCTAATACTTATACTTGTTTCCCTTATATTTGCTAATAACTGCATTTGATGATTATTTTCTTTTAATAACTTCTGTACCAGACGGTCTAAAGTAAATTTTTGTTGAGTAAAACACGTTTTTATGTATATTTTAAACCCACTTTGTCTTTACTGCGAGTCAATATTCTCATTTGCAAAGCCTGATCTCATTGGCAAATCATGGTTGCAACTTCATTCATCGTCCAACAAATATGCCTTTTGCCCGTGTTGCACACAACATTTTTTCTACGATCGAAATAAAATATGTTTTTATATCATATTTTATTAGAGTATTTTACAACAAGTAGGTAACTACAACAAAAATTCAGAACAAATTTTACTTTTTTGAGTTGATTTTGATTTTTATATCGCAGTTAGATCAATTTACAATTGTTAGTGATGGACACTGATTGTGTCATCATTTACACTGATTTTTTGAATTTTGGTTTCATTTAACTTGTGGATGTCTCATCAGGTTCTTTACTTAAAATATTCACCAAAAATAAATGTATTGGAGTCTATAAACAATTCAGAAAATAACTTTACTTTTAGTATCATCCTATTCTTTTTCTGACTTTTTTGAGTTTTTTATAGCTGTTCTCGTCTTTTTTAATAAGTTTTTTTATCTATAATTCTATTACTTCACTAAATCTCATATACACATAAAACCTTCTAAAATGAATACATTAAAACAGTAATGAAATCTATTAGCATAACCATAAAATTTCTACTGTTTTCTCACCACGGTTACAACCACAATCCAAACGCGTAATAAATTTTTGATAAAATGAAACAAAATTTTTTTGTAATTCCCAAAGCATATTTTTGGTTTTTTTGTAAGCTTTGCCGCATAAAGTATATTCATATAATGTACAGTAAAAAACATAATCAGATAGGTTTGAATATTTTGATTATAATTTTTTTATCAAAATTTATATTCCAAAACTTTATGCATTGCTCCACACGTTTTTTCCTACTAATTTATAATAAAATTTCGAAATAGCTTAAGATGAATTGAGCGGGCCTGAATGTAAGGGCGCTTTTTATTATTCAAATCTGTTTATAATAGAAATTTCGTAAAGTTTTTACCATAAAGACTAAACTACATAAGAGGGACAAATAACATTACCATAAAAACTCAATTTTCTTTAAACATCTATGTCTAAGAAACTTTTTATTTTAGATTCATATGAAAAATGTCTTTTATTATGATATACAGAAGATTGTATCGAACTACGAAATTTGAAAAACATAAAAAAATACCTGGGAAAACGCAACATACAAGCTTTTTAAAGGTTGTTTGAAATTGATTGAAATCGGATTAAAATGAATAAAAACTAAAATATCAAAAATATATCTTGAGTTCAACAAGTTTTTGCATTTACATTTTTAAAGCAATATTACATCCGTTGCAGTTAGAGTTTACAATGTTTTCGAGTGATGGAACGTAAATTGCATTTCTAATAAATATCATACATCAAGTTTAAGTTTTAACAAAAATGAATTTTGTCAAATGTTTGTAGACAAATATGAAGCAATTGCATTTGCAAATTTGAGAGATAAAGTTGGATTATTTTTCTGAATCATCCTTAATATTAGGAACATCAACTGAAATAATTTGACTTATCCAAGGTTAAACCCGATAAGTTCTTCACATATGTGGAACTTACCATAATCGAGGAAAATATTTCTAGTATCAGGACTCAATTTAAATGATGAACTACATAACTTAAACGCCTAAAAATTAAAGTAAAATAAAACACAGTTGTCATCAGATTAACAATAAAGAAAACGTGGTTCAACCGTCACTCCTAACTTACCCTAGCCCAACCCACAGGTTCACCTTTTTAAAAATAATTGAAACAAATTTAAATCTTAATTTAACATACATTAATCACCCACTGTGTTTGTATACTGTAATTACTTTCATAATTCTATAATATGAGAATTAACCTCCACCCGTTTTTAATCTTTTATTAAATACTTTTCGAAACATTACAGGATATTCATCTTCTGTTGTAATTATATTATATCAAAAATTTAATTACTATAGCGAAATATTTTTCAATTTTATCACATCACTTTGTTGGATTTAGATTAATTTTTAGTATTATTTGTTTTTCATTTTTCAAATGTTTATACGGAAAATCAATTTTCACTAGAAAATTTTTATATATAAATGTGAAACTGGTATTAAAAATGTTATTTCAAAAATTAGGATTTGTGGTTTTGCTGCTGGTGAAATTCTATAAAAAAAAAACATATATATAAAAATCAAATAAATAACGATTTTAATTCTGTAGGGAAGTTATTTATGTCGACGAAGCTTATTCCAAACAACTTGTTCTATATATTTATGAAAGATTAATAATTCTTTGTCTATTATAAAAAATTTATCTTAATTTAGAAATAAATAAATCAAACAAAACTGAACGTGCAAATATAAAGCAAATTAGCATCAATGAACACCTATACCTAATTGGGAATATAAATATTTAATGAATTTATTGCGAAAACGGAGGAATTAGCTACACCTCATACGCCATGCAATTAAAATTTTAGAGCTGTTAGACGAATTTTATTATTGCAATGCTTGCATTGATGTTGGTAATTGTATTTTTCATAAATCATGCACAAAAATTATTGGATATTGTTTGTTCTCAAATAAAATAATCACAAACTGAATAAATTAATTAAAAAAATAGATATTACCTGCGAAAATATTTATTGCACGCGAAAAACTAAATGTTACACATCAAAGAATTTATAAAAACAATTTAAATCTTAACTTACGCACGCTACCTTCATCATAAGATTTGGATTAGAATATAATGCTAACACTATGTTTCAATTGTTTCAAGAGGGATCAGTTTTGGTTGATTTGTAAATTGTTTTTTAATTTTTAATCTTTAACGTGAGATATAAGACTTGGAAAACTAGTGAAATATGGTAGGTATTTCAGGGGTGCTGGAGGATGAACTCTTTTCGGACAATGGTAACATCTTAAATCTAAGCTATGAAATATTCCTTGATCCTGGCACTCTATTGGTTGCTAAAATAAACGGAAGTTTATATAACTCTATGTATGGTCTTTCATCATTGAGGAGAACAGTGCGTCACATGATTAAAGAATATGCAACCAGCTGGATTATTGGCAACCTGATTTTCGTTTTACCCGTGAAAATTTTTAAAATAATTTTGCTTTTTGAATTAATACTTTTAAAAGCAAATTTCCATTCGCAAATTGGAATCCAACATTAGTGATAATTTTGAGTACAAAACTTACAATATGGATGGCGTGCTCTAGTTTAAATTTTGATTTCTTAAATTCGTTAATAAATTTGGTAAATCATTTATTACGAAAACTTTTATTGTGTATAACTGGCGCAAACTGCTTTTTCTGAGTGTTTGCAGCAAACTACACTCTTGTTTTGAAAACGCGTTCACACTATTTATACAATACATACACTATTTCAACGTAGAGTAACATAAACTTATTATTTTACATTAATGCGAAAAATGATAAGTAATATCGAAGCCTTCAACTGACTTTAGAAACCAGAGTATATTGGTGCTTGTAACGCATTTAATAAAAAAAACACTTTTTAAATTCATAAGATTTGAGCTGAGATTGAGAACAAAGATTTATGAAAGAAAAATAATGAAATTATAAAATTATAAAATTATAAAGAAAAACATAAAAATAAACGGGGATATATATACCCTCCAACCCCTATTATTTTATACCGAATTTTTAATTTTTTTATCATAAATTATCAAAAATTGTAACTGTAATTATTTTTAACAAAAAAGACTCATTTTTACCGTAAGAACAAAAAAAATTTTAAAATCCGTTAACTAGTTCTTGAAATAGATTGAATTGAACATATATGAAACCCGTGGTTCTCAAAAACTGTCACTAGCTAAAAAGGGAGAACCGCTCGCGACAAAAAACGCGCTCGTGAAAAAAATTTCTTTCACAAAACGTTTGCTTTTATTCTCTCTTCCACTTTAAAAAAAAATTTGATAAAAATAAAAAATGTGTGTAAAAAACGAATTTTTAGTCGAAATTTCGCAGGAAAAAGCGTCATTTTCCATGTTTTCGATCATTTAAAAAAAATCAAACACCATACGGCATTTGAAACTACTTATAATTACCAACATTTTAAATCCAAGAACGTATCTTTTGAGATCTTAAATTTGTGTTGGCGGTCAAATTGCTATACTTTTAGGGTGAGGTCGTAGGCCTGTAGCCGCCATATTGGTCGCCATCATTTCTTTAAAAAAAAACCAGACGACATTTAAAACTAGAGGTCTTAAGCTTTTATTTGCGCTCAATCAAACTGTAAAATACTTTAACAGATTTTGAACAGGGAAGGTCTCCCGTTGATAGAGAATGCCCCATGCATATCTGGGTAAAAATGTATTGAAATGAAGATAAAACGAAAAAAACAAAAAATTTAAAGTTGATTTTCTTGGGTTATAGCCTTTCCTTTATGATTTATAAATAATAACAAATTATTAATATAGGATTAATAAATTTTATTATTATAAATGTTTTAACATGTTTCGACGTCATTATAAAACGTCATCATCAGAATTGAAATTCAATAAAATAAAATACAAAATCTAGAAACATTGAATATAACACAAATAGCTTACCAAAAAAAAATAAATAAAAGTTAAAAAAAAAATTGTTTTTTATAAAAGTTTAGTAAAACTAATTATCCAAAAAATGTTAAACATACAGAAAAGAAATCCCTTGTAGTAATTGAAATAAAACAAACAAAAAGCAAATTATGAATAAATCAAACAAATAAAATGTGATGATATATAATTTTGATAGACAGGTTGGTTTTAACATTATAGATAATGTGAAAGGTCAGCGAAAAAAGAAGAAATTTAATTAGATTTGTTTTATTGTTATTGTAAACTAGTAAATTAGTATTATACTAAGTAACGATGAAAAAAAAAAAATCAAACAATATAGCATCACCGCTAACTTATAGTGGGGGAAAATAGTGTTTGCAGGAACCCATCTTCTTGATAGACTTCATTAACCAAAATTTTCCTTGTAAACTATTACTATTGGTGCTATTGGTGAGCATAATGTAATGCTGCCGTTTATAGTATAACTTTGCACACGAACAGGGCAAAAATATATGGTAAAATTTAATCTTTGATATCGAATGGGTAGCTAAAGAGACTCGCTAAACTCGAAAAATAGATGGTTTAAATTACAAAATGTTAAACTGCAATATTTAAAAATTTATATGCATTTGTTATTTTACGCTAATTTTTAAAATGAATTTCATTAATAATGATATTGTTTCCTCTAATGACAATGATTTATTTTAATATTTGATAGAATATCGATTTTAACTACTGTCATCATCAGTTCTTACTAGAATATTACAATTTTTCACAGTTTAAAACGATTCTTATAGCACTCCTTTACTCCGTTATTTCAGAGCGAGTAACATAAAATAAATATATATCTCCTAAATAAAGGAGTGAAAATAATAAAATATCGTTCTTACTCCTATATTGAAATAAATATTTTCTTTCAAATGCTCGCACATTTAATTTTTTCTTCATAATTGATGCTTTCCAACGTAAAAAGTAAATAGATTTTGTGAATGTTTTTTCAATTTTGCCTGTATTTTTATAAAAATATATAAAAAACGATGACGGAAAAGCACTTATTTTCTTCTTTTGCAAATGGATGAAAGAAACAAAAAATAAAATAAATAAAATTAAAACTCCAAAGGAGTGGAATTATATATAAGTCACTAGAAATGAATGTATTCAAATTGAATAGAATGAAAAATTGTTTGGAAAAACGAAAGATCCGTAACACAAGTTGTATCTCAATTCCGGTCGGTTCGGGAATAGAACCGGCGTCCTTCTGATCACAGTTAATGGTTAACCAATTAACCAACTCGACCAGCGACGAGATAAAATTTGTTTTTGGACGATCGACTTAATATCACAATTATGTCAACTTGGTTGAAGTATAAAGAAGGGTAAAACGTGTTCGTAGAATAAATAAAAAAAATAAGACAAAAAATTGACACTAAAAATGAATTAAAAATGAACCTTTTTTGTTGAATTGTCGTGTTTAAATTAAATGAAACAAATGCAAAACCCTGTTGGTGACTATATGGGTACAAATTGCGATTAATTTGAGGTAAGTTTTAAGGACGGTGTACAGCAAGTAACAGTAGAAGGAAGAGTTGAACACTATATACCAGACTGAAAGAGGCTATTGTGGATTTAAACCTAGTAATCTTAAAATGATTTTCTTTCGGAATTCATTCTAATAATTGATTTATTTAATGCCATTTCCAGTCTTTAACATTAGCCGTAGATCGTGTTGAGTGATAAGTGCGGTTCTTACAACGGGTTTTTGATTTCTTTATTCTTTATTCAGATAACGTAAAGAGTATTTTGAACTATTATTGATACTAATTCAAATGATTTGTTTTGAAACAAGGTGCAAAGCTGTGAATCTTCAAACTGACATAAGTTGCAAATCGCCATATATGAAGCAGAAGAAGCATCGAACGTTATGGTTATAATTATTAATTGTATAACATTTTCTTATAGGATTCGCGATAAAAAACTTGTTCTAATTCAAAATACTTATTCAGACTTGCTTATATATGTTTTCAATGTCTGCAATGTATATATAAGTATATTTACGCCACGGAAGAATAATACAAGTAAGAACTTGTAGTAAAGTTAGACCTAATGCCGTTTGCAGTTTTGAATGATGCGTCGAAAAATAATCTTAATTTGGTACTTATACTACTCGGCTTGTATTCGACATGATGCAGCAAGTAGCAACTTCTAACAATGAGCAAAGAGGTTTTTGTTCCTTTTCACGCATTTTATGAGCTACCATTTACCATGCGCTTGTGCCCAAAATAATATCGACTTATCTTTTCATACACTAATTTTTATCGGTATCATTTCTAAATTTATTTTCCAACTAATGGAGACGTTTTAGTGTGATATCCCGAGAGTATGATAGAAAAATTTCGAGAGGATAATTTTTAAATAGCAACAACTCCACAACGTATTGTGAATATTTTCGTTATATCCGGCTCGAAGGACCAATGGTGCGCACGGAATGAGGATGATAATGATTATAAGATTAACAAACTTTATCTATAACTTTTCCGTTTATTGATTATTATAAAAATATTAAAAAACGTTAAAAAAAATATTGCGACGCTGATGCATAGGCTAATTTAACCCCAGCTCTGGAAACAAAATGTTCTGGATATATAGTGAGCTAATATCCACAAAAAACTTTAATTAATGACTAACCAATGTTATAGATTTCGCGTAGCTCTAATTATATCAATATTATAAAAAGCTGCAATATCCCAACAAACATAAATTCTGTAGTAAGGCAAAAATTGATATAATTAAAATTGATTAATGAATGAAGTCTGTAAACAAAATGTGAAAAGTCAGCAGTTGTATGGTAGACCCGCCACTTTGATTAATGTGTCCCAAAAGATGAAAATTATCGTCTCATGCTAATTGAAACCTTTTTCATAAGTTTCATCATAATCACTTCATTATTGTATGGCGTATATGCTGTAGTGTGCATAAAGATACTGAAAAAAATTCAAAAAATTACAAAAAAATTTTTTTACCGGAAGTGAAAAACCGGAAGTTCGGATGCAGAACTGTCGTGAACTCTAAAAAAACTAAGCTGTTGTGAACTCTTTTTCCAAATTGTCATCGAAATTCATTCACTAACGAATGTTGTATTCTCCCAACAAACATAAAAAACATGGTGGAAAAACCACCTGTTCCATGGTGGACCTCCCAACCCTTTATCCAATGTACTCTAAAAGCTGATGAAATCTTTCTCATGTTTCTTGAAAGCTTTAGCCAACGTTTTATGAAAATCGATCGTAATTGTAGGCTATAGTAGGGATAAACACCTGAAAAAACTTTTTAACCGGAAGTAACAAACCGGAAGTAACAAACCGGAAGCTGGTACGCAGAAATATTGGAAACAGTACAAAAAACCTTATTTACCAAGTTTCCATAAGATCATAAGCCGAGATTTAAAGTTATTGAAGATTTAAACTTAGAGGTGCTTGGGAGACCACCCGCCATTTTGTCCAAATTTGAAATGAATCCAGATCTCTCATTTTCAAGTGAACCTGGATCATTTGCCAAAGTTTCATGAAAATCATATGCCTGAATGTCACCCACGACTTATAGACCCACCCACACATAGACGTACACCAAAATTTTTATTGGCTATTTTGATAGAAGATGGTCCCAAAAAAAAAGAAAAAACAATATTTGCGGTATGTAAAATTTTTTTTCTCGATAGATTGACTTACTTCACATAATTTAAAAAAAAAGTATATCTGTCTGCCGGCCGGCCGTGCGTCCTAAAAATAGGTACACTCAATGATAACAGCCAAAAGGACGATGTGTTCGATAACTGTACCGGAAGTGTGTCAAAAAAATCGTCAAGTGTGTCAAAACAAGGAAATATGCGTATTTTTTGCTTAAAAAACGTTCATTTTAAGTGATAATGAGTAGACACAAAAAATGTGGAGGAATCTGGATGGTCGGAATTGGTATGTGAGATCAAAAACTAGATTATTGCATTATAAGTTTGTAAAAAAAAATGTTGTCAAGTGTGTCAAAAGAAAGATTTTTATTTATTTTTTTACCAAATTTTTTGGAAAACTAAAATTAATTATTTGTACGGCATGAAATTTTATTATTATTATTGAGAATTATAAGTTAGTCAAAAAAATAGTGTCAAGTGTGTCAAAAGAATGATTTTCATTTATTTTTGTAGAGAAAAATGAAATTAGTTATTTGTATGAAATGAAATGTATAATAAACATGAAATTATTATCTGTTTTGTTTTTTATATTTATTATTTCGGGCTATTCGGTCATCAATAAAACATTACTCAATTTTTGTTATTTTCCCAACATGTTTCGATCAATATATGATCATTATCAAGGGATTCTAAAAATTTTTTTATTATTATTATCAACAAACGTTACAAAACTTAGTCTTCTCACTTATATCCAAATTTATACTATATTTTACTAGATTTATACTATGTTTTAAGTATCCATACTTATACTATATTTTAATCTCTTTATTTTTTTAATTGTGTATTGTGGTTCAATTTTTAATTTTTAATTTTCTAATGTTTTACATTGTTTAAGGTTTTAATTTCAACTTTTATATACTGCATGTTATTTTGAGATATGTGTTAAGATATTTAATTTATTGTAAAATTGTAAGTATAAATTTGGATATAAGTGAGAAGACTAAGTTTTATAACGTTTGCTGATAATAATAATAAAAAATTTTTTAGAATCCCTTGATAATGATCATATATTGATCGAAACATGTTGGGAAAATAACAAAAATTGAGTAATATTTTATTGATGACCCAGTGGCGTAGCTAGGGGGGGGCGAGGGGGGCGGTCCGCCCCGGGTGTCACCCGTTTTGGGGTGACACCCGACCGTAAAAACTTAAACAAACCATCATAATGTTTTCAACGATAAATCATTTAGAAACTATTCTAACCAGATTATCCATATAATTTTAATTTATAAATTGCGATAACTTATAAATATGTCCTATAAATGTGTTATTGGTTCAAAAATAATCTATTCTACTTTCTAAAATTTTTGAGTTATTACGTGAAATAAAGTTTTAACAATATTAATCGAATCAACATGTTGAGCGTTGAATACCATCACCACAATTACTCAATAGCTCTGAATATTCCTATAGATACCATATTGACTTTTTTTACGGCATGTTATTTAGTATGCAAGAATGATTCTTTAACGACCAGCCGCCAAATTCTGTAACTGTGAAGCGGCGAAGTGATAAGTTTTTCAATGAAAAGAAACGAAGAAATTTTTAACACTTTACCGCTTCACAGTTACAGAATTTGGCTGCAGGTCTGAAAACACATATGCTGAATAATGTATAGTAAAAGTGGTTTACGTCGATAATGTGGCACCCTTTGTCGATAGGGTGGCACCCTTGAGCTACAATGTCTCTATTCCAAAATTATTCCTAAAATATTAGCTTTACTTTACTACCTAATATATATGTTTTACATTTCAAACAAATTAATTGCAAACACCTAAGGAAATTAATAAACAATCAAATCACCGTGTTTGTAAATGATCTGAAAATAATTTTTTTTCCCTTTATCTTGAAACTCAAGGAATAAATTGGAATAGATCGTTTTTCAATGAACACAAAAATAGTTACTGTGGAATAAAATGGCAGTTATGCAATTACTGCAGTTTTCCAAATTTTTATAGGTAGATACATACTCATACTGTTTGTTTTCAGTTTTATATATTTATATATTTGAATTAAATGAAAGTTTATCATTTAAAATTACATTTTGTTGGGTTTTAAATCCGTTGTAAATTTCAAACTCATCAAGTGATTCTTTTAGAGATCCTTGGCTACATAAATGTAAAGCCTTTAAATTTTTTTTGAAAGTGGTGTAGCTATTGTTACTAACTATATAAATGGTTTGCAAAAATAGACTTTAAATTTTGTTTATTTTTCTTCTTAGGGAGGTATTCCTTAAATCAGTCTTTAAGACATTTTCCGGTTTTCCCGATGTAAAATTTTTCACAAAAATCACATTTAATTTTGTAAACTATTGAGCATGATTCTAATTGGATATTTAATTTTGGTTTCAATTCTTTATATAGAATATCTCTTAAGATTTTATACTTATATTTTTTTAATATTAGGTATATGATTTGTATATTCCATTTTATCAAATATTATTTAATATAAGTTGTTACAAGGAAATTTAAATAAATTTATTTTCTTGGCGGTGTATTTAGTCGTTAACACAGTGTACTTATTATGAGCTAGACATATATGTATCCTACAAATATATTTAGAATTAATGCTTTGCTGATACTTACTATAATTAAAAATATTTTTTTAGATTTCGTTTAGCAAATATCCCAAAAAATAAATATGCCACGAGGAGTTCATACTTCTTAAAGAAAAAGTAGGTTCCAGCAAAGAAAGACCAAACAGGCTAAACTAGATGCAGTTCAGAGCATATCTGGATCCATCTATAAATATGTTACAAAACCCGATGATATCCAAGGTTCATCAAAAGAAACTGATTCTCACGTTGATGCAACGAATGTTTCAGAGAATATTGGCTCATCTTCGGAAAGTAACAGCGACAATACAGAATTAATAATGATAACCTATGATCGTCTTCATTAGAAAGAAATACTGAAATGACAGTGATAATGCTGCTAATCCTTCTACTATCGAAGACAGTATTTGCATGGGTGAATCACTTCAGGACTTAGGAGATGTATCACATTGGAATATCTGATAATGTTCGCTACTGTATCTAGACACGGGTTGGACATAAAAGGTGATGTTCGCCATCTTTCTAAAGAATGGTATTATAAAGTGATGCCTTATGGTGAAAAAATTCTGTGGTCATGGATGGTTTACCCAAGTAGGTTTTGCCAGACATTGACATACGGCCAAGCACTGGTCCATTAATGGCTAACAGTACTTGGCTATTGTTACTGGGCCAATACTAGAACCAATCATCGGCCGATCTATGGTTTACAGAAAATAGCCAGTATATTGTTACCTTTGAATGGCCAAGCACTGGCCCATGAATGGTAAATATTACTTGGCTATTGTTATTGGGCCAGTACTGTAGCCATGAATTTGCCGATCTATGTCATTTTTTTTAAATTTCACTAGAGTATTATCCTTTTTAGAAATACATAGTTTGAAAATTTTCACATATAGTTTAGTTATCGCCTTGTCGGTTGAAAGACTATGATAATATAGGAAAGGTTGGTATATGTTTTAATTTATTTTTATTTCTATTTTATTTTAATTATTTTATAAATAATAAATTTAAATTTATGTATAAAAATATTATTTTATATTTTTTTTAATGGCGGAGTCAGGGCGGAGTTTTCCATTACTCAGCCATTCTTGCAACTGAACCAGTTGTATGGGGAGTTTTGAATTTTTTCCGTCATTTTTATTTTATTTTAACCTAGTTTGTATTTAATTTATTTAAATTTACATATGATAATAATGTATATTTTTTTTAACGGCTCAGTCATGGTTGCCAGTATTTGGCCCAAGAATGGCAACCATTTATTGTCCGAAGTTATCATCCAGTAAAATTATGTTAATGGCCCAGTCGTGGTTGCCAGTACTCGCCCATTGCTGCATTACTGGCTGCCAGTAATGGACCATTACTGGACCAGTTGTACAACCTTGTATGGGTAGTCTCCTTTAAATAATAACCTGTACTGCTTCTGCTGTCGTATATTAGCTGTCACCAATAGCAATAATACAAAATCTACGACTGGATTTCAGAAGTGGTGGAAACTAAATTCCAAAGTAACTGACCGTGAAACTTCAAATGAACATCTGGAGAATTTTTAAAAGTGTCAAACTTTGGAAATGATGTTGAAATTTCATAAAACGATAGGAGCAGCCTTGCAATTAATATAAAATGAAAAACAGAAGTGAAAACATCTTTTATCCAGATTATTGGATATATTTTTGTTTTAACTACACAAAACCTAGCATTTCGTTGACATGATGAAGGACAAAGTTCTTCAAATAAAGGCAATTTTTTAGAACTAGTCAATCTATTGTCAAAGTATGATGTAGTGTTGAAAGAACACATTTTGAATTTGGAGCATGGTAAATCACCAAAAGTATCATATTTGTCACCAGATACAAAATGAGTTCATAAATGTTTTAGCGAACCACGTAAAGTTTAAGCTTGTCAACGAAATTAAATCGGTTAAATATTTTGGAATTATGTTTGATAGCACACCTGACATTTCACATATTGATCAAATGTCAGAAATGATTAGTTATGTGAAAATTGATGGTAGAAAAGTGGAAATCAAGGAAGTATTCCTTGGATTTTTTCCTTTACATGGAAAAAAGCCGCTGATTTAAGCGATGAAATTCTTACACTGAAAAAAAATTGAAGTAATGACAATCTCATCTCGAAGTTGGCAGTTTATTATTCATGCAAAGAAAAGATATTTACAAACAATTTCAACGTGATTGGGACAACTACTTAGTACTCAGTAACATTTTCCTGACAACAGAATGAGGTTTATTTAAAATATAAAGTGTTATATACAATATAACAGTAGTTGAATAAAGTTAATAACTCTTTCCATGAAAACATATTTCTTTGGCCTTATATCATGAATTTTTCATTTTAAAATTTAAGTATTTAAGATTAATTGAACTATATTTTATTTTCACATAAATATTTCATGTGATTGTAGGCTTATAATTGTACAGTTGTTGAATAAATCTCGTAGTTCGATTCGCCATATCTGCCCGCACGTTGAGGTTGAGACAACTGCATTTCGATTGGTAATAGGACATGTTTTTTTCAGTGTAAAAATCTTGTAAATGACGATATAGATGTTATGAATTGAATGCAGCTGTTATGAGTAGTATACATGGAGAAATGCAAGCTGTTATTAAAGCAAAAAATAACAAAGCAATTTTTGTGGGCTGCATAGATCATTCAATTAATTTATGTGGCCAACACTCATTTGCACAAAAAGTAGCTTGTGTAACGTTTTTCGGAACAGTGAAAGCCATTTTTACATGTTTTTCTGCTTCGACTAGCCGCTGGGAAGTTCTTGTTAAACACAACAAAGCAACTGTTAAAAGACTCTTAACAACGCATTCGAGTGCTCATTATGCTGCAGTTAAAGTATTGGCCGAAAATTTTGCTGGGATTGTGGCTGCAATTGAGAAGTTAAGTGATCAACAAGAAAATGTAGACACTAGAGGCGCTGCACAGTACTTTATCCATGCAGCATGTGATTTTACGTTCCTTTGCTAACTTTTGTTTTGGAAAGATATACTAAGGGAAATAATGTCTGTGCTCAAATTGGATTGCAAAGCAAGGGCTTGAATATTGATCAATTAGTTACAAAAATATAGTCAATTCGTAACGAAGTCACATTGTAGAAGAGGCAATAATTCTTGCTGCGAAAAAATCGGAGGACTATGACATTTCAATAAAAAGTCAGTTCAAGATTTAGCTACATTGTTCGAGGTTGTGCAGACAAACACTGGGCTTTTGGCGAACAGTGAAGAGTTGAAATTATCTGTAGCAAAATTTACCAGTTTTTATGATGAGGTATTGGCAACAGAACTCTTCATAGAGATACCAAGGTTGAGAAGGCATTTAAGAGCGGCCAATGTTGCAGTTTCTAGCTGGGTGTATCTAGACTTTTTGAAATTCATCGTAGAATGGGATTTTTCAGAATTTCTTCCGAATCTTACGGTTGCACTAAAGTTATTTATGATTATTTGCGTATTAGTAGGTTCGTGTGAGAGGAGTTTCAGCAAATTAAAATTAATTAAAAATTACTTGCGGGTAACAATGACCCAATGTAGCTTATTAATAATAATGCTCATTTGTATTAATTAAAAAAAATTATTAATTAATTATAAATTATAATTATTTTTATTATTATTGACAGTTTTTATTTTTGGGGTGACACCACAATATCCGCCCCGGGTGCCACCCATGCTAGCTACGCCACTGTGATGACCGAATAGCCCGAAATAATAAATATAAAAAAACAAAACAGATTTTAAATAAACGGTCAAAAAAAAGTTATTATATATTTGTATATAATATATATATATTATATATATTTGTATAAAAACCAAAAGATGAAATTATTATTATTGAGAATTTTATTGCATTACAAGTTTGTCAAAAAAATATTGTCAAGTGTGTCAAAAAAATATTGTCAAGTGTGTCAAAAAAATGATTTCATTTATTTTTTTAGATAACTTTTTGGCAAAAAAAAATTTAGCTGTTTGCTTACGTAAATATAATTGAACATGGAAATTTTTGAATTTGTTATAGTTTTTGAAATATTTTTGGAATTTTGAAAAGTCTCAATTTTTGATTTTGTAAGAATTTTTAGAATATTTTTGGAATTTTGAAAAATTTTAAATTTTTGATTTTATTTTGGAATATTATTAGAATTTAGAAAAAGTTTAAATATTTGATTTTATTCTCATTTTTGAAATATTTTTAAAATTTTGAAAAAACAAATAGAATTTTTGAATTTTATATATATTTTTAGAATTTTGTAAGAAGTTTCAATTTTTGATTTTTTAAGAATTTTTGGAATATTTTTAGAATTTTGAAAAATTTTAAATTCTTGATTATATTATAATTTTTATAATTTTGGAAAAAGTTACAATTTTTGATATTGTTATAATTTATGCAATATTTTTAGAATTTTGGAAAAAAGTTTTAATCTTTGATTTTGTAATAATTTTTGAAATATTTTTAGAATTTTGTTTGAAAAAAGTTTGAATTTTCGATTTTATTTAGTTTTTACAATATTTTTGGAATTTTGAAAGAAATATGAATTTGTGATTTTGAAATATTTTCTCGAAACGCTAAATGGAGAGATTTTTGAGTAGTTTGCTGATCGTATAATCTTTTCACTAATATTAATTTATGATCTGTTATAATTTTCCGACAACGTATTGATGTTTCGTGTTAGTTTTGTAATACATATCTAAACAGAGATAAAAAATACATGTGCTTTAACAAAAAGTTATGTTTGGTTAGAGTTGTGGGGTTTACAACTAGTTGTAAACTAGAACTAGAACTAGAGTTGTGGGATTTACAACTAGTTGTAAACCCTTTGTAAATGAACTCACAGAGTTCAAAACCGGTAGGGATAATAAAAAAAAAGGTTAATAATAAAAAGATTGTATAAATTAATATTTTTTTCTACTCAAGAAACAAAAAGATTTTTTTTTCTCAATTGTTTTATTGTTAATTAAGTGAGTAAAAGTAATTGGTGCTACAATTTTAAATTATAAAAAAATATTTAAAGATATTTTAAATTTTCTAAACATATCATGTATTATTCTTTTTATATATTAAGGTTTTTTAAATATTTCTTTTCTAAATTAATAAAAAGCTAATAATTCGTCCAATTAATAAAAAATTAGTGAGACTATTAATAGTAAAGTTTTAATTAAGTAAAATTAGTAAAGTTAAATGTTTTTAGTCAAATTTTAATCGAATTAATTTTAAATAATAGAATTTATGAAAATGTATTTAATAAATAGCAAAAGAAAATTCTTAAATTTTTGTTTTGTCATTCGGTTGGTCAAAAATATTTTTGAAGTAGTTGGTTCGAAAAATTTGGGAAATATAAATAAATATTCATTCGGTATATAAACGGGTTTGTGATATTCTGTTAATGTTGCGGAAAATGTTTTTCCACATTGACCAAAGAAAGGAATGCCATGACCAAAGAAAGGAAAAAATCGATGAATATAGATACAATATTAATATTTTGGTGTGATTGTTGTAAAATTTACAAAATAACAGTGATTAAACGTTATTATGAATCTATTTCTAAAATTGGAGGAAATGTTTATCAATCATATAATTAAATTGTTTTTGTGTTTTCTTATGATAAAACGTTAAGAAAAACATGATTACATAACATTTTCTGCCAGCAAAAATAAATTTTTTTTGAATTACAACTTTGAATATTTTAATTTAAAATATTTACATATAATAAAAACTGTGAATTTTTCGCGTGCAGCTCAGCATTTGCGATGGGCTGAGGAAAGAAAGGTATAATCGAACTCACAGACTGTGCTAGTCGGAAGTGTGAATCTCAAGGCACGCAATTCCTCTAATGTTTTTGATAGTGATTCCACGTCCACCCACTATCAGGAATGTACGGTGTTCATTACAAATGCAAAAAATATTTATCTAACTTCCCACCTTTATCCCCTAACTTTCCCAACTGGTTTTTGTTAGTCCTAAACTGAACAATCGAATAAATCGACTGACAATCGACAAATGGTAGCTATGTGATGATAGGTGTTCTCTTAAATATCCGAACTTTTATCAAACTCTAAGCTTTAATTATTTAATATTTGGTTCTGAATATTTCTCTAAACCTAAGATTTTTCTTAATAATATATTTTGATTAATGGTAAAAAACTTTCAAATATCAATTTCAATATTTTATAAGAAAAACTTCAAATTGAGAGTTACATGTTTGTTAAGCTGTTAGATGTCTTAATATTTTTTTCCAAAAGTTTTTTTATTTTTATAAAAACGAAATTTTTTGTAATAATGTTAGAATAAAAAATATTTGAGTTTGCAAAAAGAAATCATATTAATCTAAAACAAGGGATTAAATCCCAGGTTTCGGAAACTACGGAAAAATTTTACAATTCAATTTCAACAGGTGTTTGGATTGTAAATAACTTTATTTTCTACGTTGATTAAAAAAGTTTTTTTATTTTTGTATAGCAGGAGTGTTAAAGTCGTTCTATTTTAAGGTAAATCGAAAGCAACAAGCTCAATCTTAAAAAACCGCATACAACACCATACACACAAATAAGTGTTTTTATTCCTTAAAGACGTTCAAAGATTTAAAAAAAAATATAATATATTAGACTTTATATAAACAAACAAACGTGCTACAAACTTTCTTGTGATTAATCTTCGTTGGTTGTAAATAGGATTTCATATTTTGTTTCAGTATTTATACGTAAATCGTGAATAATTGATGCTTCTTGAGTTTCATTTGATTAAAAATGAAGAATTATTTTGAAAACGTATATTTAAAGTCAAAATTGATAATGATTACGTTATAAGTAAAAATCTAGTTCTATCAACAAAATATTGTGGAGATATTTGGAATTTGATATTTGAAATATCATTTGACTTTAAGTACATCCTAACTGAAATTGTATCTGGTTTGCATGTAACTGTGTTGAATTTGTGACATAAAATATTTCTGAAGTTAGAAGCATCAGTGTTCATAATTATCTATTGTCGGTTGATTGTCAAAATTTTGTTGTAGGTATTGTAGACTTTCAAAATTTTTATATAATGATTTTAGTATACTAGAAACTGCTATTGAGATCGAACTAGCCCATAGAAGTCATAGATATTAAAATTCTATAATTTGGCTAAATTTAATACTACATTAAAGTTATTATTTGCTACATCTACAACGGTGCTACTTTAAGAGCATTTTGATCATGTTTAAGATAAGGTCCACACTTGATTTGGATTTAAAGTAATAATTTTTGCTGCCCGCTACGACGTTATTGCCTTACCACTGTTACTGGACAATATGCTCGAAATGATAATATGTTACATAATTGCACAAAAAGTTGCATTGTAAACGAATGCATAAAATTCAGCTTTTCTTACTAAATGCCTCGTGAAATATGTAATGGACTATAATGGAGAAACCAAAAATAGTCATATAAAATAATCAATTTTTACACATTGGAAATTTTATTAAAATTATTATGGTAGCATTTTGCTTTTTATTATTCGAGAAAAAAACATGTGCATTAGTATGAATTTATTGTTTTTTACATAACATTACATGAGTGAGAAAATGTTTTTCTTGATTTTTTATAAAATGAAATCAAATTATTTATAAAATATAATCACACCAAATTTATTACAGATTTCAATACAATCAAATAATAGCTATTTATGTACCAAGGGCGTTATGTAGGTTATTACGCCCGGAAAGCGACGTAATCTAGCCCGAGGGCCTTTGGCCCGAGGGATGGATGTCGCTTGATGGGCGTAATACCCAATAACGCCAGTGGTGCATACAAGATTTTATGCTTCACTTAATAAGCTAAAAACTAAGAAAGAATTTAATTTGTTAGTCTATATTGCTATGCAAAAAAATACAAATGTATCCCAGTATGCCAAGAAAATAAATATTTTGAAGTTTAAATTAATTATTTGTTGTTTGTGCGTTGCTATAAACAAATTCTCCCAAATTTTGTAGCGTAGTTTGCTATGAGAAAAAACAGTTTGAAGTTTCAAATAATTATTCATCAGAACTCTGAATTAGTCCTAAACAATAATGGATTTGCAATTGCCAGAGTTTATTAAGCAAAATGCTCAAAAAGCAACGGAATCTTTATTGCCAATTAAATCCAAACAACAATATGATAAAGATTACGGGATTTTTCGTTCATGGAAATCAAGAAATAAAGTACAGGCAGTGAATGAAAATGTGTTGTTAGCATACTTTCAAGAATTGGTAATTCTAATTTGTTTATACATTTTAATAAGTAAATTTATTAATTCAATTTTTTATTTAGTCTGAAAAGTATACCCCGAATTCACTGTGGACCAAATACTCCATTTTAAAATCTACCCTTACAGTTTACGAAAAAATTGATATTTCAAAATATAACCAATTGCTTTCGTTTTTAAAAACAAAATCAAGAGGTTATACGCCAAAAAAATCTCAAGTTTTAACCGGCAATCAGGTTATGGCTTTCATAAAAGATGCTCCGGATGACGTTTATCTGTTGCATAAGGTAGTTTTGGTTATGGGAGTCTTTGGAGGCTTAAGAAGAGACGAAATGGTAAAAATGTCAGTTGAGGATGTAACTGATAAAGGTTCCGTTTTGATTGTAAAAGTGCCAGAAACTAAAACAGGTACGTCAAAAGGCTTTACAATCATAGATGAAGAAGAAATGGGTGCTCTGAAAATAGTCCGACAATATATGAATTTAAGGCCAAATAAAACAAATGGGACACGTTTTTTTCTTACATATAGAAACAGAAAGTGTACAATGCAACCAGTTGGAAAAAATACGATAGGCAGTGTTCTTAAAATAAGTTCTTAAGACTAGAAAACCCTCACCAGTTTACTGGTCATTGTTTGAGACGCACTTCGTCTACTCTCTTAATTGAGGGGGGTGCGTCTTTCGAAACTCTTAAATTGCACGGCAAATGGAAGAGTGACACTGTAGCACAAGGCTACATAGAAGAAAGCATCACTTCGAAAAATAGAATTTCCAACATGATTGCAAGTGCTGTAGGTTCATCTCATGGAGAAACAAGTGCTATTTCTAGTTTTGAAATCATCTCGAATGTTCAAGAAAAACCATCAACATCATCAACCTACCCCATATCAAATAAAATGATAACTGTATCGGACAAGCTTTCCAGTAAATCTGTTGATTTTTCTGGCAAGTTTGAAAATTGCCATTTTTACTTCGAAAAGTAACATTCTGTATTGAAAATTTTGATTTAATTTGAATAAAAATTATTAATTAATAAACATTTTTTAAAACTTTTTAAATTAAAAGCAAAAATACAATTTACGACAAAAACAAACTGTCTAGTATGCCATGAGGATAAACATTTTGAAGTTTAAAATATTATTTTAGTGTATTAAGAGCGGGCGTTATGAATTCATAATGCCCTCTCATAACGCCCCGGTTTTTATGGATGCGTTTATATATCGCGTATCCAAGACTTTATAATAACATTATATGCATGTGAAGCATAAAGTATTTAATGATGTTTCTCGTATTTAATATTGATTGTCAATTATGGTTGTAAAAAACAAAAATAAGCCTATAATATATGTATATAGGATAAAATACATAAAAAAGCCTATAATATATATAGGATAAAATACATACATTGTGTTTCATTTAATAAAATTATACAAACTATTAAACAGTGTCAAAATTGAAATATTTAAGACATCGCAAACCACTACGTGTAATTGTTTGCACAAATCATATACCAATAAATCTAAAAATTGTATTATTGTTTTGAAAAACATAGTAATTTCGGAAATTTTTGAATTGTCAACGCAACATCGACTACTACCAGAACCGTGGCAACAAAAAATAAATTATATTAAAAGTCAAAAATTTGTGTCATTGTTTTGGGAAGCTAGATCACAAGAAACAGACATCTACACTATGCTAAACTCAAATGATATGATGAGGGCACAGCTCAAGATATGCTACGGAACAGTTTCATGCTACAGTCTTCCCCCGAATATAAGAACTGGTCCTTATATTTGAATGAGGTCATTTTTCTGTATTTAGAAAGTTAATACAAAATTTTCGAATAGAAGAGCTTTCGAATAAAAGAGCCAGTTCTTATATTTGAATGCGTAATAAATTTTGTTTAGTTCTGTACATATATTTTAATAAAATTCAGGTTAAATATAATATACAAAGCCAATATAGATTTCAATTATTATCAATTAGTATTACTTACTAAAATCCATTTTAATTTTAAATTGAAAAACTATAGAAACAAATATTATGCTTTAAAATTTGCTTTAGCTTTTACTACCTTCATCTGTCAAATTAATTTGTTGTGAAAATTTTGGGGATTCCTAATTATTGTACAGCAAATTTTTAAGGCAGCCAGCAATACATTTTTGCCTTTAAACTTGTTTAGAAATAATTGTATACAATTATTCGTATATATATAACCAAATATTTCTTAGTAGACAACGTTTTGGCGAAATTAAGGAAATACAAAATAAAAAAATTAAAATTTTGGCGTTCCAAAAATTATATCCTCAATATTATATTTTTTTAATCATAATGAATTTTCTTTTAATATAAGAACTAGTCCTTATAAACGAATAAAAGAGCCAGTGGTTCTTCTATTCGTTTACAAGAACTGGTTCTTATATTCGGGGGAAGACGGTAGCAGAAGCAGCAACAGTAGGAAGGACAACAACAAAACAAAGGACAACAACAAAATAAAGAACAACAGCAATATCGGCAACAGCGTACATTGGAATGTGTTCTCCAGCAATTCGATGAATATTGGGTGACACGTAGGAATAAATTCAAAAAAATTGGACTAAAAGTTGAATCAAAATCTACATAATTGCACAAAAGAAACGGTAGGTATTTGTTGAATGCGAAACACAGTTACGCAAAAAAATCACTTACTGGAACATCCTTGTATTTGTGGTATTTCAGACGCAGAAGTATGCTACGTGACCATATTAATTTGAGTATACTAAACTGGTCGTTAAAATTAAATGTTCTCAGACGTCCCATGAAAACATTCTGTTTGGTAAAATGAACGAGGGTTTTTTTAATATAAAAAACACGTGCCTCAAAATCATCGAATCGAAGTTGATTTTGTGATTAAATTATAGATTTTTTTAAATATCTCATGAAACATGCAGACTAAAATAAGAATAAAAATATAATCGTTAAAAGAAAAAACAAAATTAGTACTTTATTTGTCATAATTTTCTTCATTTGTTTTTACGAGTTAAGAAGAATTTCGAGCTTTTTTCCAAAATATCATCATATATAAAAGTTTTGGGCACATAATGAACAAGATCTTTTTAGTAGAGAATATCCTTCAAAAAGTTTATACGATTTTTTGAATCTTTATATTTCATGGGATATTTACGATTTTATCAAAAAATTAACTTCGATGATTTTTCGGCACGTGTTGTTTTTATACAAAAAAAAAATTTCAATAGTGTTTTTTCACCAAAAAGAAGCTTCGTAGACGGCGACTGAGAAAATTTAATTTTTAACGACCAGTCAAGAGCATACGCAACGTAAAACTTTAATTCAAACTTTTAGATGTTAAAGAATTATCGCCGAAGAACGTAATTTTTTTTAAATTTTTTTTTTAAATAAAAAGTGTTGTGTAATAGGGTTTAGAATATGTGTCACAACAACAAATAAATACCTTTTAAGACCTAGGTCCAGACCTAGATCCCACAACAACTGGCGTTCTAAGGTGTTGATGAACCCTTTTTTTAAACCTCTGCGGGTTGAAGCCACCTAGGACTAAGGGTTCCGGCAAACTATTCCATTTGTATGCGGTTCGGAAAAAGAAGTTTTTTTGCGATCTGCCAGTATGATAGTGCGGGATCTCGACCGTTTCACTGGTTGCGGCAGCCGATTGCCGAGTGGAACGGGGGTAAGAATAAGTTTGAGGCATGATGCCGCTGATTTCATCTGAGCACTGTTGATGACGATATTTGTAAAAAACAACGAGGTCAGCAACAGTGCGACGATGTTGTAGGAAATCAAGCTTTGATGTCAAAGCTCGATCACCCACAATTCGTATAGCCCACAATTCGTATAGCCCGAGTCCAAGAGAGCCAAGATGGAAACAGAAGCAGCACCCCAAACTTGACAATAGTACTCCATACAGGGACGAATATAGGACTTATAAACATGGAGCTATTGGTATCGAGTGAAAATGTTTTGCATCTATTTAGGAGGCCGAGTTTTTTAGACGCGCTTTTTGCCATCGCCATTACATGATCGTTCCATAGTAGGTCATTTGAAACTGTGACACCCAATAAACGAATGTTTTTACATTCACCTATTGGTTCATCAATTGGTTCAGTTGATACAAATGAAGCATTTTAAGTAGCAAACGCTCACACGATGTTGTTAAATAATCAGAGTATATTAACAATCAACAACGTGAATTATTCATCGAAAAATGTTTCTTCTGCATGACAACAAACATTCGTCAACATTATAATTGTGGTCACCCATTTACACCAATCCATTTAAGACAATGCAAAGCCTGTGAGTAATATTGCAAACAAAAACGGAAAATTGTGGTAACGAAAACAACAAACATATTTCATTGTTTTTCTTTTTAAATCAAAACAATTTTGTGTTTGGTACTAATCTACTTTGAAGATATGATCATTGTCGAGAAATCATGATAGAACTCTGACATTGGTCATTGAGCAAGCAAAGTTAAATGATGTCAGATTTAATACAGGTCTTCTCTGTGTTACAGTATCGGAAATCTGAAGTAAAATTTATGGGTCACATAATTTTTAAGGATAACTTAAGCGAATCTAAGCCGAAAAGATCTCTTATAAAAAACAACTAAGTATATAAAAATAAATCAATGTTGAATACGAAAAAAAAAAAACAAAAATTATATAAATTATATAAATTTCCATTTTGGATTTGCTCTAGAGTTAGTTACATCAGATGTTAATCATCCATTAATTTTTGTCTTCTTTGTATAATATTTGAATTTACATCCATCTCTGGTATTGACTCTAACATCTTGTCTATATTTTATTGTTTGTTTTTGAAATTTTCAAATTTATGCAAATCTTTTTTGAAACGTTTTTCAGTATCATTGCATGACGTTTGATCATTAAAAATCTTAAAACATTTATCACACTTGAGTGGTAAATGATTTTTTTATAACATTTTCAATTACAAATTTTGTTAAATTTGTTTTCTTTAACTGAAATAGTTTACCGTTATAAATATTACATGAAATCTTTACTAAATCTAATGCTTGATGGCGTTTAAACCAACTTACAAATAATACAACGAATATAATTTGATAAAAACATTTCACACTTCATTAATTAATTTTCTATTTATTTTCTCAATCGAAAAAAGACAAAATTACAAAAACAACTTTCACAATGTTTCTTATTTGATTTGAATTAACATAATCCCCTCGAACAAATTAAGCATCGTTTTTATAGCGAGGATTTCTTATATTTTGTTTCTTTTTCATACACGTTGGTCACACACACACATCATTTAATTAACCGTTTCCCCATATCAAATCAATTAATAATTCTAGTCAAACGAGAAAATATTCTTCTCTACAACTATAGACCACCATTCTACTTATTATAAATTTGAACAACCGTATAGTTATCTACATAAAATTTTATTAAAAAAGCTTTACTAACTAAATTTTTATTATTTATGTAGATATAAATATGTATTACAGCTTGCGTGACGCAACAAAGCAATTAAGTGATAAAATGTTAAAAGTTGGTTGAATGACCTGTACCACCCATAAATATTTTATGTTTGTTGACATAGATTATAAGTTAATGAATTAATTTGAGGATGTAGTTTTGATTTTTATTTTATGGTGAGAATCGAACCAGGCGGTGGTTACAATATGTTGAGTCCTTGATTAAGAGTATACCTCAAATTTGTAGAAATTGCACTACGTGAGCCATGGGTGACAAAATTCAGTACAGACAGTGTAAACAATCTTGTTTATAAAATTTAAAACCAATTGCTTCATGCAAAATTTCTGAAAATTGATGAATAAATTCTAGGTTCCACATTCACAAAATCCAACTTAAATAAAAGTTTGGAAAAATCACATAAAGGTGCTTGCAATCTCCTTCTTCATCTAATCTTATGTGGCTGATGTCGGTATTCACAAATCTACGAAGCTGGTATCGTGTTTAATGTCAGATACAATTTGATATTTTTTTAATGGATTCTAAGGTAAGGCAATAATTTTAATTCTTTTTCAATTTTTTTCCCGTCTGTGTAAAGTATGAACATATAATAATGGGGTAAACTTTATTCATAATTTTGGGTACAATTTAGACAGACAGTTTTATAATCCTATTTATCAATCAATCAATATTAAACAGCGTTTATTCAATTTAATCGCATATTTTTCACATTTCAATTCACTACAAAACAATTTTCCAATAATACAAATCCCTTCATATTTATTTGTCGATTTTAAACGAATAAATTTTACATATAAAATTGAAAATTATTTCATTGATTTGTGAACTAAACAATTCAGTTTTTTGCGTACTTAAATTTTTTTCAGCTCGAAGTAGCTTTGTTGTCAGTTGTGTATAAAGGTGGTAACGGTTGTATGAACTCTTGAGTATCTGATTGATATACGATATTGTATTCAAAAGTTTGCAATGTATTTTAAAATTTCTAGGCATTTCATATACCACTAGCATACTATGACCTTCCATCTAGTAAATTACATTTTTTTTTTTTTTTTACTTAACTAAATGGTTGAGGCGGTTGGCCTATATCACCTTCTTAAACTAACTTATGAACTACCCGACACCAATACTTAACATCTAAATCGGCTCTGTAATTCTAATCCAGAAAATCCATATTGGATTGGACTGGATTCGAACCGTCGACCCTAACAATGCATAGACTAGCGCTTTAACACACTCGGCTATACATCGCCTAAATTAAATTAATTTTCTTAAAATATTCTTAATAATTTGTATAAATTACTCAAAAACACAATATTTAAATAAATTACCATAAACATTTTTCAACAGAAAAAAAAAACGTTTCTACACGATAAGCCACCAATTTCTTATTCTTTTCTAAAATCATACTTGTTGTACGTAGAACAAAGAATAACAAAAACAAACTGAATTATAATTCTTGAGCTAAGAATTTTCAATGCGAAAAGTTTTTCTTGTGTTTCATCTTAAAAGCATGAATACTGCAATAAAAACATATTAAACACGTAAAGCAACTGAAGAAAAGATTAATGTGAGGAGAAAAATAATTAATTTGAAGAAAATTTTTTTTTACTTTCGTACAATTAAAAGAAAATGTATATACATAAACAGCATTTAACAACTAAAAGTATGAAAAAATGTTTTTCTGACATTTCTTAAATAGCTTCATTTAAAGTGAAACTTTTATCAAAAGAATTTAATTAGCGTATATATTTTATATTTTATTTGGTACTTCAGAAGAACGAAACGTTTAATTTACTTCATTTCAATTCAATCAAATTAGTTCAATTCATTCAAATTACAATCAGATTAAAGTCACAGAAAAAACAGAGGAAACCTCCGAGTAAAAATTAGTTGATGAAAGCCTGAATACAGACAGGACGTAAACATGGCCAGAAAGGATAAGCCGTATTAGGTCAATATGATGTAGGCCAGTTCGGGCACGAATTAGGATATCCCGATAGGGTTAACCTTATTTGATTTGGTTTCTCGTATTTAACTCCTAGTTTAACAATCTGATCAGGGCATGATAGAATATACCTTACTAGGAGTTGCCCTATTTAATTTAATATAGCTCATGATCACAGCCAATCAAACTAGAAGAAACCTGATCAGAGCAAACCTGATCAGAAATCGAGTTTGCTCTGCTCAGGTTTCTTCTAGGTTGATTGGTGTTCAATTTTTTATCAAAACAGCGGATCGAAGATAATCAAAACAACGCTTTTTCCTGCAAAATTTCGACTAAAAATACGATTATGTTGACACACATTACTTTATTTGCCTCAAAGTAGAAGAGACAATAAAACAAAACATTTTGTAGAAGAAAATGTTAATGTCGCGAGTGCTTCTCCTTTTATAGCTAGTGGTAGTTTTGGCAATCCACGGGTTTCATATATGTTAAATTTAATGGATCTCAAGAAATATTTGACGGATTTCTAAAATTTTTTTGGTTTCAACGGTGAAAATGACTTCTTTTTATTAAAAATAATTAGCTACAATTTTTGATAATTAATTATAAAAAATATTAAAATAATAGGGATTGGAGGGGAGGGTTGATATCGCCATTTATTCTTATGTGAAATGGTTATGAAGGTTTTCCCAGTCTATCGCTGTTTGAATCGCTGTTTAAATCGATGGCTGTATTGTCTTCAAAATTGTTGGCAATAAAACTCTTCATAGACTGAATTCGATTTAATTTTTGTATTTAATGTTTTGTTGTTTTTACATTGATTGTCATAAATAATTGAATTATTTGATATTTTAATTGCTTTTATATAAAAATAAATTATTAATAATTAGTTTTTTGGCGCAAAATAAATAAAGAAAAAACGTATTTAATTGTTCTAAAAATAGATGAGTTCAATCCCTCAAAAAAGTTTTTAGATTTAACCCTTATAACCCAACATATGTGTTTCCTTATTATTTTATAATTTCATTATATTTACGACCCGCCATTTTGAAAAAAAATTTGAACACCACTCGGAATTTGAAACTCCTTATAATTAACAACATTGTAAGCCAAAGAACGCATCTTTTGTTATTTTAAATTTGTGTTGGCAGCTAAATTTCTATACTTGCTATAGGGTGTGGTTGTAAGCCTGTTGTCACCATACTGGTCCGCCATCATGTCCTTTCAAAAAAGTTCTAACGGCATTTAAAACTAGAGGTCTTTTGCTTTTATTTGCACCCAAACAAACTGTAAAATGCTTTAACAGATTTTGGACAGGGGGGCCTCTCGTACCAGAATACACCATACAAGTTTTTTGCTTAAAAGCTTAACGTAGGATTCATTTTTGATTCATATTTGTAAGTTGCCCAACGATGAGTTCTTACACTCAAAACGGAGAAAACAAATATTTTGAAAAGAAAAAGGTGTGGAATTAAAAATTAATAATTAGTCTACCAACAAAAGCTGATGTACTCACCATGCAAGCGATAAATTTAAAATAACAATGCAAGTGTTTTCATAAATTAATAAATGGACAAATTTTGTGGAAAACATCTTAAACAACTCAAAAGTAGTAATTTTTGAAACACATATTTGAAATCCATAACTCGTTTAATATAAACGCTTCAAAAAGTTCTTTAACTCAAAATATTTATGTTGCATGAGGAGCTTTCCTTAAACGGTTAGAGTGAGTGTGTAAATACCACAAAAGAAAGGTATCACAAAAATGAAACGTGACGCAAGGAATCTTGATGAAGCTTTGGTATATGATTCAGTTACAGTATAAAATTGAAAAGCGTGGAAGGGACCACGAACAATTGTTTATTTGACACTTCTAAAACTTCTAATCCTGACATTTAATTTGATAGAAATTTGTGATCTACTAGTTATTTAATCAGATTCAGTTTGTCAATTCCAGTTAAATTTTTCTTGTATTTTTTTTACAATTATGATGCTATTTGGATTAAAATTTGGTAATTATTTATGAAAAAGATTACATTAGCTTTTTAAGTACATATAGGGCAAAGTGGCAGAGGCCACTATACCACTTATGATACAGAAAGCAATTTTGATGTGAATTGTCCAAAAAATATAAATTTGAACGACAATTATCTGATTAGATTTTGAGCGATAATGGGCAAAATGGTGGGGTCTACCGAACACCTGTTTAACTTAAATTTAATTACACCAGTTCTTGATAATTGGTTGTGATTCAACTTGGTATGTAAGTTTCTGGTTTTTTACAACAGTTCTGCGTCCCAACTTTTTGTTTGTCATTTCCGGCAACAAAAAGTTTCCCTTATTTATTTAAACAATAAAACGTATATCTGTTCTGTTGAGACACAACAACCTTCGTTAAGGCTGTTGAAAGAATTTTGATACGTGATCCGATTCTGTACAAGAAACATTTCATACACTTTCTTAATTCTGATGTTATTGAACAAAGTGGTACTGGATCATATGTAAACGCTGGACCTGCTAGTGATGTCACCATAACAGGAAGCAATCGGAGGACTGCGTGCTTTTATTCTTGCAAGCTTTAGCTATGTGTGTCTGAAAAGTTATTTCTCCCAGTTCAGTACAAATAATCATATATGGACGCCAATGAGACTGTAAAAACGGAATTAAATAAGAATAAACCAAGAGCAGGGATTCTGATGACCCTAACAACCCCAACGACCGAAGAAACCGAGATTACCACACACAGCAATATAACTACGATATTACATTTAAAAAACTAAATTGAATGTTTCGCTAAACCCATGATTGTATCGGATGCAATTCCACATGCTCACACACCAATTTGATTTGATTTCAATAAAACAGATTTGATCCACTTTCCTTATAACAATGATGAACGCGTCGCAGTCTTTTATATACAAAATGTCCATGTGCATTTAACAAAAAAATTATGAATCAACAACATATCAAAATAAGAGAGCAATCGATGAATAAAAATCATTGCAAACAGGGTTGAGAATGATATGAGTAAAAAGACGATAAGTTGTATTGATCGCGTTGATTCATGCAAAAGAAAGTTGTCCACAGGTGTTTGTTTTGAATTTCTAAAATTTAATTGAAACTTGGTATATAAGAATACGCAATAGTTTGGCATCTCCACTGTTTATTTTCTATTTTAAATAAAGTTATTTAGGTTGTACTTTTGTTGTGATAACTTTCTCTTAAAATATAATATTAAAAAGAAAAAGCTATGGCCACCGTTGGCTTGTACTTAATGGAAATAAAATCGTTCAAAATCAAATCTGTTTCCAGAACAAGTAGTGAAGTCAGCCTATATGCATCCACGTAGCCAATACCTTCGTTTTTTTATAAGTTACATTTAAAACTAATGATAACAGCGCACACACTAGTTCCACACGCTATCCATAGTTCTCAAATTTTTTTATTTTCGGTAACAAAAAGGGCAATACTCACGAATCTACATAATTGCAATAAAATACAAAACAAAATTGTATTCGAACGCAGTTCACCCTACTCAATATTTCAACAAAACAACTGTTAATTCCAAGAAGGATCGAAGAAAACAAAGGTATGCTAATTAATTTAATCATAATTTCTCGAGGTTTTTTTGTAAAGAATGAATTCGCCTAGAATATACGAGAAATTAGGCAGAATTATATATAAGGAATTTCTTTTGTTAATTAAGAGTTAATTTAAATTAGACTGCGATATTGATAACAGTTTAAGTGGAAGGTGATAATTTTAAAATAATGAATTGAAAACGAAGCGCTGTATTGTGAATATAAAACCGTGTAAATAAAAGTAAAATTAGTTTTTTTAAATAAAGTTTTAAGTGTTAATTAATAGAAATATTTTGTGAATTATTTTGAACGCTTTGTTTATACTGGAAATTTGTACAACCAACCGTTGGAGTTTTTGAAGCTATTGGAAGAATATTCTAGATACGAATATTGTTGCTGTGTTGTTTTCTTGTTGTTGCAGAACAATAGCGGTGTTAAATACTTAAAAACTTTTGCTTACTAATCAGTGATCGAATCAAGGAAGTGATTTGGGAATTACGTTTATCGAATTCAGAGTTAGGCCAATTCGAAAGAAGGTTGAAAAACTTGACACCATTTTTAGCAACATGTTGGGATTGCGGGCCGAATTGAGAATATACCTCTTAGAGTCTTCTTGGAAGAATTTTGAATGCAAAACAGCATGTGCGGTTTTAAACTGTTTTGTGTGATCACGTAGGTTTATGGTCTAGGTACGTTTATGGTCGACCCTTCATTGCAATTTGGACCACATAAGTAAGTTTGCCTACAATGATATCGAAAAGGAGGAAGCTAATCATTGTTGATTGAAACCTTAAAACAGGTCCGATGATCAACTTAGAATATATATCTACTTCTAATATATATCTATCTAATGAAGAACTGAATCTCATGACAGCAATTTCCACCAACCTATAGTAAAATGTTGAAAACTTCATACATTAAATATATTAACGTGAAAAAAATGATTCGACAAGTTAACAGTTTCACATGAAAATTTGGTATAGGAATTCCAAATCATTTTAAAGTTTAACACTAGCTTACCACCATTGATGTTCTCTGTTCTTTGAGAACAGTTCCAAGACATCTTAAGAACTGATGCAAACGCTTTAACGACTTAAAAGTTTAGTTGCAATACGTACCTGCAATAAAAATAAAAATATTCATATTAATTTTAGGATTAAGTAAGGCTATTTTGGATGTTTTAGTTATTAGGTCTAGTTTAATTTAATTTTGTTTCACTAAAACAAGACAACCTACCTATTTGAATGTATTTCTGTAATGTGAATATATTTAATGATAAAAAGATAATTAAGACAGACAGACATCAATTAAGAGGTTTCGAGTATTAGACCTAGTATCGGTTATTTTATTGGCGTTTTAATTTCGGTGCTTGATGTGTTCCAAATTTAACTAAAATATATAGGGACGGCTCCGAGACGTCAGAAATATGGTCTGCGATAATAGTTTTATTTAGAGGCTTTGGAACAAAAATTATATATTGCGTATAGCAAAAACTTGTTAATTCGGCAACCTCCTATGGCCTACCCTTTCTAATCTTGTTATGAAGGTCTTCTCCAGAAATTCTTGGATCAACTCCTCTAATCCTATTTTTAGTATTTTAAATCTCTCTTTGTGCGGTAAAACTTATTTTCGCTTGTGTTACTTAGTAAATAACTAAAACAGTAGAAAAAAGACCTGCAAGGTGGTTTCAGCGTGATGGAACCACTGCTCATACTGCTCGAGACACAATAACAATTAACAGGCTGCTTACTATTTTTATTGTAAGAGTATTGTAAGAGTTTTCAAAATTCTAAGTCTAAAGAAATGTTCTTTTTATATATTTTATAAAAACAATAAAAAAACTACAAGAATATATAATAAAAAAAGTTATTAACGGTGGTGGCTTTTTGTCAACCCCGTGTTTTTCTCAAATGTTATCTATTTTCTTAAGACAAAGGCAAAACTCCGACTTTGGATTGCTTCTACGCCATTTACCATATGTATTGCACCTACTGCTATGCCGTATACGAAGGTCAAACTAAAACACTTTTTAAAACAGGTTACACAAAAACATCTTTGTCTACAAAAGAGCTACTAAAACTAACAATCTCATCATTGTATTATCTAAATCTCTCAGCAGGATTTATTGTTTAGTTATCCTTTAAAAAAAAAAATAATATAAAAAAAACAAATATTTGCGTCCATTATCATCTTAGAACTCATGTTGTTGTCCCATTTTGTAATTCCTACTACACAACACATTTTATAAAAAAAAGTCGGCCAAGTGCGAATATAACTCGTTTGCCGAGAGTTCTGTGTATATAATATTTACGAGAATAGTTCTTCTCAAAAACACAATTTTAGAAATATATCAAAAACTAAGCCTTCGCAAATTTCAAAGAAATTGTTTTGGGCTTGAAAAAAATTCAACTTTTATATGAAACACCACTCGCTAAGGTAAAAAAAATCTTTTTCAAAAATTCCACTATCAAAATTTTTACTATCTTTCCCTCCCATTTTTATCATCTTTACAGCATTCACAACACTGAATATTTTAATTTTAATTCGGTTTTGAAAAAACCTAGGTATTGCATTCATGAGTCAAAAGTGAAATTCTAACCTCCACTTTTTTGGCATTTTTTAGGAAGTTTTAGGACCTACTGATTCTAAAAAAGCAAAAAAAATGTATGTATGTCTGCCGGCCGGCCGTCACAACCGACGAAGTCTAGAAAACGGTTGGAGGGATTTCAAAAATTTTGTATTCTAAAAATAGGTATACTCAATGGTAAGAGCCGAAAGGACAATGTGTTCGATAGCTGTAAAAAATCGTCAAGTGTGTCAAAACAAGAAGATTTGCATATTTTTTGCTTAAAAAACGTTCATTTTAAGTGATTACGAGTAGAAACATTGAATTTGAAAGAATCTTGATGGTCGGAATTGGTATGTGAGACCAAAATCTAGATTAGTGCATTATAAGTTTGCCAAAAAAATGTTGTCAAGTGTGTCAAAAAATTGATTTTTATTTATTTTTTTGGAAAAAAATAAAATCAATTATTTGTATGAAATGTTAAATGTAATTGAACATGAAATTATTTTTATTGAGAGATTTATTGCATTATAAGTTTGTCAAAAATATTGTCAAGTGTGTCAAAAATGATTTTCATTTACTTTTTTAGCCAATTTATTGGAAAAAAAAATTTAATTATTTGTATTACATGAAATTGGATAAGGAAATTTTTGAATTTGTTATAGTTTTTGGAATATTTTTGGAACTTTGAAAAATGTTTGTATTTTTCATTTTGTAATAATTTTTGCAATATTTTTAGAATAATAAGACTGAATCTAACAAAATATGGTGTGCAATTTATGAAATTTTTTTGTTGTCCATACAATTGTCGATTGATCTAGTTTCGAACCGATAAGCACTTTTTATTAAACTTTAAAAAAGTATATCATTCTCATCAGGGCTAGCTGACTAGATACACTACCAAAAAAAGTGGACGCTTATAAACCAAAATTGGTCTACTGTTCTAGCGAAGTATTAGAAAAAAAAACTTTCATAAACATATGTTTATTAGATTCAGGTTTAGTCAATTTATTTCTCCAGCTACAGACATAAATATTAGTGTTTGTGTCATTGTGTTGTTGTAAAATTTTTATATGTTTGAATAGAGATACTCCAGAGTAGATAAATTTACGAAATGTATATGCGGATGTAAATGCGGATTCGTTCAAAGAGAACTTTGAGGATATTGATCAATTATATTAGATGTTGAAATTCAATGCTTATTATAGAATTACACAAGCATAAAAATAATAAATCAGATGAGAAGTTGAATGCTAAGGAAAAACTGTCTCGCACCAGATGTAATATGTTTTGAACAAAAAATACACAGAACATCAAATCAACTAAAAAGCGAAAAACTCATATTTTTGGTAATACCCATGTAATGTAATTAAAAAATAAATTTCCATAATAAGGAGTCTAATGACAGTAGAGACATTCAAACTAAGTAAATAAATAAGTGATGATGTAGTTCAACTTCGAAATAGTTATCGCCTCGCTATTTGATAGCTTGTCTGCCAATGGATTTGAACATGGCATTGATGTCGAAGGTTCGAATCCATCCAAAACACGTAAAGGAGTTTTTCTCCGAGGAATTTCCAACGATACTTTCAATTTTAAGACATTCGAATTATTTCTTTGAGTTTAATTGCAAAAAAAATCCCGAAAAACCAATCAATGTTTCTCATTGTCCAAAAATCTTCTTAGTCAACTCCTCCGTTTATTAACAAATGGCTACAAGAGATGAAAACATCATTTTATGTAGACGGACTAGCGTCGAGTTAGGTTACTTCACGAACGTAAAACGTTTTCATCTCGGGTCGAAAAACCCATTTTTCTACTATAGCAAAAGCAAAATCGATTTTCATAAAAACATAATCCCCTGTGAAAATGGGTTTTTTCCACCTTGTAAAAATAGGACACGCATTTCGATATGTTTTTCGTTTTTTAATTAAAGAAGTTTAACGTTCGTGAAATTGCCCCACTCGACGCTAACGCATCTCGTGAACAAATTTTCACTCACCTTATAATAGTTTTTTCATCTCTTGTAGCAAAATGCACTGTTTACTCTAGAGAGATTAAAGCCACTTTTAAAGGGGGTTTAACCTGTGCGAAAATAAATTTTTATATACGGTGGTTAAACAATCGATATTTATTCTGCAACTCGTCAATATTTTTCAACTGTTCCTATTATTCGGAAGTGTCCTAAGCTAAATTAACCCACACAACAAAGTTTCATACAAATCAAAAAACAGTACACGACATAAAATTATTAAAGTTTTAAGTAAACGTTTCTTCGAGGTTGTGGGTGCCTCACTTGGTTAAGTTTTCCTCAACATCTTGTGGCCGACCTATGTGCAACCGACAGAAATTTTACATAACAAGTTTATAAATTTTAAAAAATGTGTTTTTACACTCTTATTTTATTTTTATTTCCTCCATCTTATCATGAGATATTACACTATATCGTATTTTTATTATGTGATAGGATTTATTGTTTAACTATACATTTTTTACAAGATAATATAAACAAAAAACAACAAAAAATTTACGTTACTCAACATCTCAGAACGCATGGTGTTGTACGCCCTGAGTCTGCAAAGGTGTTGTTACGACACATCCTATTCGCAATTTCCTACTTCACACAAATTTTACTACAATAAAAAATAAAAATACAATAAAGTCGCACTTATATACTATACATACTCAATACTGACCTTGTTTAAGTAAGACTCGAATCTGAAAAAAAATTTACTTTGCGGTTAACCTAACATAGCTTTTTACGATTTTCATACGAAATAGCATAACCCAAATAAAAGGAAAAATAATAATTCTTAAGACAAATAGAAAGAAAAGCGAAACCCTAATTTTTTATTCGCCATTACTAATTTGTATAATATTCATTTTAATATACACAATACGTTTTTCCAACATTATATCTTAACCAAATTGAAACAACAAAATGATATCAACCCTCATTCAAAAGCTACAAAAGTGATTTGCATACTAAACATGAACGACAAAGCATAAATTTCCATTTACTTACCTATTTTCTATTAAATAATCCTAGCTACAATACATATATGCTGGTAAGCTAGAAATAACTCAATAATTTATCAAAGTCGAAAACAAAAGATTCTTGTCAGGACTAAGAAAACAAAAACTTATTATGCTGAAAACATTAACCACTTATCTGTTGAATTAAGATGAAGAGGAAATTGAATCGAACTAAATAAATGTTTGAGTAGTGCTTAACTATACATTAAAATCACTGGAAAAGAGAAAAATGCTAGGAAATAAACAAAGATTTTATGAAAGGGAACACAGGGAATTGAATTATAATGCTATCATTATAGCATAGGGGATGAAAAGCTTTAATCAAACACTTTGAAGTTTTTGTGGTATGTATATGGTGATTCTTCTATTACCAAATTTAAATCATTTAAAATCGTTTCTAACCAATCAAATAGTTTCAAAACAATAACAGTTCAGTATTGAGTTAAATTTATTCTGAACAATATGTTTGAATTTGAATAACAACAAATGGAAAATATAATTGTAAAAATGTTTGTACATCGTTTTTCATTACTAAAATGAAAATGTTTTTCTATTGTTTTTATTGATTGTATTTTAATACCATATGGATGTGTGTATTTAAGTTTTGTTTGTTCGATTGTTGTTTTAAGTGTATAATTGTACTATGCATTGTAACCGTAAACATATTTATTGGGCATTTAAAAAACTTTGCAAGTGAGAGATGAAAATTTTGAAACGTCAACCAGAGAACTAAATGTAGTTAAGTAGAGAAAAGGCTACATAGAAAATAACATTCGTAGACCATATACGATTCTTACAGGATCTTAGGAAAATGAATCACTTTTAATCTAAAACTAGAAGTAGTTTAAACAAACAACTAGAGACGAAGGTCAGGCTCTAAAAAATTATTTTACAAAATTAATCATTCTTTGCCATGGCCCATGATAGCCGTTGTCATTACAATATGCACTTTTTTTTGTCATTACGCACTAGTGCGAAATGAAAATATTACGGTATTGCTATGATTTTTTTCCACATTCTGTTCGTTAAATCGTAGCTATGGAGTATTCCTTGACCATTAGATGGCATGTGACTCTATGTGTATGCGGCTATAGTTGGATTATAGGCAAGAACAAAACTAAAATGGGGTTACCAATAGTCTAGTTAGCGAATTATTCTTTGATCATGTGTCTTCATCCACGATTACAACCCGAATATTTAATTAAATGAAGTTTCGTTTCTTCGAGCAAGCAATAGCGTGCCATCATCAAGGAATATTTCACAGATAATATTGAGGGTGCTACCGTTGAGTGAATAGATATTATCCATCCACATCCCTATGCGGAAAATTATAAAAGAAAATTTCCAAAACTAATTACCATTTACCATATATTATGTACATCTTCACTGTAGAGTGTCTTTCTCAAATGCATATTTTGATGATTAATGTTTTATATAAGATAGCGAAAACCATAAATAATATTATGGAAATTTCAAAAAAGTTTTGAAACTTTTATAAAAAATGTCTGAAATATTTAAAATTTACAAATTTTATTTTAATTTATAATATATGGTAATTAGTTATATAAATCTTTTATTGAAGCTTGGGAATTTTAAGAAAATCGAGATCTGACATATTTTTTGTTAGTAAGGATTCAAATGTGTTTTTCTATAAAATCAAAAAAAGGATTATCTGTAATTTTAGTATGTATTTGGTATATATATAATATTAAATCTTTAATATTTTTTAAAATAAAATGTGTTGTGTAGTATGAATTAAAATATGTGTCATAACAACACATAAAAATCTTTCAAAATCTAGGCCTCACAGTCAGTTACCAAGCGTATGTATGCACATATCGATTTTACTCATTTTTAACTTTTTTTGAAATATTCTAGTGTATATTTTAAATTTACTTAATGTTTTAAATTGTTTGAGTGTTAAGCTTTACATTTTTAAATCATGCAAACATTATATACAATTCAGGATTTTGTGAGCAATAAAACTCAAGTAACTAAGGAATTTTTTTTTTTTTTTTAATAAAATGTGTTGTGTAGTAGGAATTACAATATGTGTCACAATAACACAAGACCAAGGTCCCACAACAACATACGTTCAAAGGTGTTGATGGACGTAAATCTTTCTTTTTTTGTTTTTTGTTAAAGAATGGATAACTAAACAAAAAATCCTATCACTGACAAAATATGACATAGGCCAATATTTTATGATAGAATAGAGAAAATAAAAGTAAATTAAAATGTAAATAGCAAATTTTTACAAAAATTTGCTGAAACAAAACAAAAATGTAGTTGCCAATAATCCAGCCGGTTGCATATTCCTAGATCCTCCTGTGACGCACCGTCTTTCTTGAAGATCCAAGCCCACACATAGTTATATGAAGGCTCGTTTCTTCAAGGAAACAATAGCGTCCCGTCATCAAGGATTATTTTACAGCTAAGATTGAGGGCACTACCGTTGACTGAATACAGTTCATCCGCCACCACCCCTAAGAAGTCACCTTGGCTAGTGATATCTCACCGCTATTGCCAGTGGTATGTGGGGGGGGAGTACGCGGGGTTGTCACACCCGTAGATCAAAATCAAAAAAAATTTTCAAAACAATAAAAACTGATCCCTGCATGCGGGTATTTGATTTGATTTTTTCCAATTCAAAGGTATGGTTGGAAATATCTCAGAAATTCAATGCAAAAAAATCTTCATTGTGTACAATGTATATAGAGCTCTCGGTCATTAATACAAAAATATATAATCCAACCAATGAAGATTGCGGTGGTATTTTTAAGTTGTAAATTGAATATGCATGTGTGTGACTGCATTTGTAAATGACGCGTCCCTTTTTTGCCATTTTGTTAACGATATTACATATGAAACATATTTTTGATTTTCCATAATTTTCTTAATATTATAAAAAATTAATTTAAATATCAATAAACCAAGGCAAACAAAAAATTTTAAAAAATACAATAATATTTTTAAATCACTAAAATTAAATATTGAAAGTGCCCGTTAGGTGTTTTGTGTTTGTTTTCATTACCTTCACAAAAAAATTCCTTTCGCACATAATTTTAGATGAAAATACATAAAATTCATCAATTTAATATTACGAAAGTGTCTCATAAAAAGTTTAATGGAACCTGCCATTTTATACAAAGTAAAAGTACTTTTGATTCTTGCATTCTTTTGTTTATTATCATCATCATTAAATAAATTTCTTTCGCTTCGTTTTTATTATTCGTAAGACATGCGTCTAAATGTGTGTGCATTTTGTGCATGTGTTAATTTTTTTCTATTTTTTGATCCACGGGTGTGACAACCCCACGTACTCCAGTCCCTGCTATTGGCATATGAGTTAACGTGAGATATCACATACCACTGGCAATAGCAGTGAGATATCACTAGCCAAGGTGATATCTTAGGGGTGCTGGCGGATGAACTGTATTCAGTCAACGGTAGCACTCTCAGTCGTAGCTAATGAATATTCCTTGATTCTGGAACGCTGTAGCTTGCTCGAAGAAACGAGCCTTCATATAACTATATATCTAACTATAATCAAGGATTATGCCATTAGCTGGACTATTGACAAACCAATTTTAGTTTTGTTCCTGCAAATTTTTAAAACAAATTTGCTTTTTATCTCTTATTTTATTTTTATTTTCTCTATCCTATCACGAAATATTGGCCTATGTCATATTTTATATGTGATAGGATTTATGGTTTAGTTATCCATTATTGAACAAAAAAAATTTAAAAAAAAGCAAAAAAAAAACAGATTTGCGTCCATTAACATCCTTAGAACGCATGTTGTTGTGGGACCTTGGTCTTAAAAGGTTTTTATGTGTTGTTGTGACACATATTGTAATGCCTACTACACATCACATTTTATTAAAAAAAAAAAAATATGTGCTAAGGCGTTTTACGACATGTGCACGGTATGGTGCACATCGTGTGCATGAAATGTGTTATAAACAATTTTGTTTACGGGATTATTTATTATGCATTTACGGGTATGCTAACAGCAGTGACTGGATTACGCAACATTGTCACACCTGTAGATCGAAAATTAAAAAAAAATTAAAAAATATACAAAACCAAAGATAAATTGGAAATTTTTGAAATCGTCGTCTTCGACAATTAAAAATAAATCGTTTAAAAATATAAACATTTTTAGCACAATATTTTTATAAAGCTCACTGAGTAGTAGCTTTTCAAAAAAAGTGTAAAAATGAAAATTAACCTATTTGAGAACAGATCCCGTAAAACAATTTTGAAAATAATGATTGCAATGTGCATTAATTGTGCATGTTACAAAACCTCCATGCACAAAATTGTTCATAATAAATATCATGCAAACTATGTACACCATACCGTTCACATGTAATAAAACGCCTTAGCAGATATGTGCACATAATGCACACAAACGCGTGTTTCACGAATAATAAAAAACAAAGCGAAAGGAAAGTTATTTAATGATAAGGAATAGTAAACAAAGAATAAAAAAAGATGAGTGAAAAATTAGTTTAATATGTCTTTTGTCATAATAAATTGATGAATTTTATTTAATTTTCATCTAAAATTATGTGCCAAGCAAATTTTTTTGTGCAGTTATTAAGAACATCCACTAAAAACAAGTGCCTGTTTGTTAATAATTTATTTTCGTAATTCAAAAAAATTATTGTATTTATTTAATATTTTTTGTTTTTTGTTGTCGGTTATAATATTTAATAAATAAATATCTAATATTATCTAATATTAGATATTATATCTAATATCTAATATTAGATATAATATCTAATATTTAAATTTATTTTTTCTATTATTTAGAAAATTATGGAAAATTAATATTATTTGTTAAATTTTTTGAAATCTGATTTTTTTTTCATCTAAATTGTATCGTAAAAATGGCGAAAAAATAATTTTCAAAATCAAATCACACCTCATTTACAAATGCAATCACACACATAAATTTTTATTTTACAACTTCAAAATACAACCGCAATCTTCATTTGTCGCAATAAAGTTACCAAAAATATTCGTCTAGGAAAAATTCATAACGTATTAGAAAATCCTAGACATAAAAATTATACATCAAATATTAATGTATTTATGCCTGAAAGTTAACTATGTATATTTGTATGCATGTTTACATAATTTAAAAATGTTAAATTATAACAAATAGGTATGACGTTAGCACTAAAATACTTTTAAGCTTCAACTTAATTTAAAATATACACTAGAATATTTAAAAAAAACTAAAAAAGTAGTCAAATAAAAATGCGCACAAAATATGCATAGACTCGTGAACACAGAATGTTTGTCGGGTTTCATGCTTTTTTTCAAAATTGTTTTAAAATTAGTTGAATGCAACATTTTTGATTACCAAACTCGAAACTACCTTAAACTATTGATATGCATACTTTTCAGATTTCTTAAAAAAATTGATTTAACATCTTACAACTGAGTTTCCTGTTCGAATTTCATCTATCTCTAGAGTAGCAAATTCTGAGCTTTAGGCACATTTTTCTAATTATAGAAACAAACGGTGATAGAAAAATTTTTAAATTCTGAGGTATCACATTTTCATATGATTTCCTACTGGACCACGACATATTTTATGAAACCATGCTTCTTTAACGACATCACACTACAGCCTTCTCAAAAAATGAATGCAATATTATATATTTTGAAGCTGAATTTCAGGTTGATGATAGGACCTATATAGTTGATGAGTTATCAATGAAAAGTAACATAAAGACTGACGGACAGGCAATACAAAATACTTTGACGATTACGGAGTACGATGTAACAAAAGATCGTTCTGGAAAATACTCTTTAGAGAAAACAGTTTCACTTAAACAATATAAAACACCTTAACAAATATTTGAAGATAACAAAAATAAAACAACACGCAACAGAAAATTACAGTTTTATCTAATAAAAAAAAAGTCAAACTACGCAGTCTATGATAGAGTAGGTAGTAAATAAACAAATTAAAAAACAATAGATTTTACAGCTTTGTGTGAACATTTTTAGATCGTGTTATTATGTTATTGTTGTCAATTGTCAATTTAAGGTCAATTTGTATCCTAGAACATTGTGGAACTTTAGCCATTGTTTCGGTGATACAAGTTAGTCATACTATACAAGGTGAATAAAATAATAGTAAAAATTATTATAAGTGAAAAATTATTGTGAATAGAAGAATAAGTAAGAGGAATAATAAAAAGAGAAACTTTTTGTAATATGTATAAGAAAACGTTTTAAACGGATAAAATTATGACGTGTAGAAAAAATAATGTTTTAATTACCTTATCTAGAGTTTAAACAATCTTATCATTAAAAGCTGTCATTTATATTTAACATGTAAAACAATGTTCAATCACATAATATCACCACATCTCTACACCCTTACATTACACAGTACACGAAAATTGTAGAAGTAAATTAATCTACCGGTCAAAACTATAAAATTATAGAGGTAAAAAAACATGTTCTACACGAGATAAATGTTCATCCACGAAAAAGACTGTGTTATCATGTCTTGTAGCAAAATATACTATTTTCCCTTAACAAAAATTTCGCTGTCCATTATTTATTCATTTCCGTCAGACCGAGCTTCGGTAAAATTGTTTTCAAAATTTCCACTTCGTTACCTTAATTAAGATATAATTTCTATTATATAAATTCTTGATGCGAAAACTTCAAAGCAGAAAAATAACCAACAAAAAAAAGGAAATAAACTAAAATAAGTCCTTTATATAGTCAGTTATTTCTTAAGATATTTGATCTTTTCACGTCACAAACGAATATAATAAATTGCAAAACAATATCAAAATTACTTAATCCTTGAAGGCACTTTTGAAACAGAACATGATATGTTATATATGTTATTTTATTTACCTCTCTAAAACAACCGCAAAGAATTTCTTTGGTAAAATGAATTAAATTTTGTTGGAAAATATATGAAAGAACATGCACACAAGGATCATATAATGAGTACTTCAACGATATCATAATATTACGGTTGAGAACGATTTAAATAGAGTTTTTCAAATTTTCATTCTCTATAATGTCAACTGTATGAAACATGAAATAATGACATAAAGTTTAATAATAAAAAGGAATACTTAATATGTGTCACAACAACACATTGCTACCCTTTAAGACCTGAGTCTTACAATAGCATGCGCTCTAAGGTGTTGTTAAACATTTTTTTAACTTTTGTAGATTGAAGTCTCTCGAAATTTGATTTCGGTAAATCGTTCCATTTATACGATGTTCAGTAAAGCTGTTTCTCTGCGATCTTGCTTTATAACAACGATGGTTCTAGAAAACGAGAAAAAACCTATTTGAGGCATAAGCCAGTCGACTTTAAAATCCGTCTAAAATTCCGAAGTAGCAGATATGTGCTAGAAATAGGTAGATCAAAACAATTCTGCAAAACTTGCTCTTTAACAGGAATATTCAAAAGCTTCAAAAATGCCAACGTTAAATAATACACAAAATTTCTATTAAATAACACTTAAACTTTATTCACAATTAAAAATTATTTTTTTTAAATTTACACGGTTTTCAGTTTAACCTAATCATACTTAATTACACATAATTATACTTAACTGTTTACACTATCGTAGTCTAATTAAAACTATATTTCATGTTGTAAAAGGAATTTCTTATATATAATTTTTCTCCATATCTCGATTATTCGAGGTCAATTTCTTTACAAAGAAACCTCGATAAAATCTGAGAATAATCGACATTATTATTTTGCATTTATTTTTTTAATGTTTTTGTTTTTACCTTCGACCTTTTTGGAAATAGTTGATTTTAGTTTTATTAGTGACATATAGGTATTGTATTGTAGAATCGTAACAACATTTAATTTGATTTATACGATTTGTTTGAATTCTGATTTTTTATGTTTTATTATTCATAATAATTTGACACACCCCATTCTATTTCTTCACAAATATTCAGTCTGACCAATAAGTCAGACTCCAGATTTGTGTGGAAATAGAATCGACTGATCGGATGATATTTTCATCTAAAAGTATGTGCGAAAGAAGCTTTTTTGTGAAGGCAATGAAAACAAACACAAAAATCACACGGGCACTTTGAATAATTAATTTTAATTATTTAAAAAATTATTATTTTTTTAATATATTTGTTTGTCTTGCTTCATGTCAGTTTACTGATATTTAAATTTATTTTCATGCGAAATTAGCCTTGCATTCATGGAGGTTTATTTGTAATTTTATTTTTTATTTTTAATCTTCGAGAGTGACAACCCTGCGATCGCCAATTTCTGCTATTGACTTACGAGTTAACGTAAGACAATACATACCAATGGCAATAGCAGTGAGATATCTCTAAAAAAGCTGATATCTTAGAAGGTAGAAATTTACGTGCATGACCTAAGAACGCCCCATTCTATTTCTTCACAAATATTCAGTCTGACCAATAAATCAGACTCCAGATTTGTATGGAAATAGAATCGACTGATCGAATGATATTTTCATCTAAAAGTATGTGCGAAAGAAGCTTTTTTGTGAAGGCAATGAAAACAAACACAAAAATCACACGGGCACTTTGAATAATTAATTTTAATTATTTAAAAAATTATTATTTTTTTTTAATATATTTGTTTGTCTTGCTTCATGTCGGTTTACTGATATTTAAATTTATTTTCATGCTAATCTTCGCCTTGCATTCATGGAGGTTTATTGTAATTTTATTTTTTATTTTTAATCTTCGAGAGTGACAACCCTGCGATCGCCAATCTCTGCTATTGACTTTCGAATTAACGTAAGATAATACATACCAATGGCAATAGCAGTGAGATATCACTAAAAAAGCTGATATCTTAGAAGGTAGAAATTTACGTGCATGACCTAAGACGCCGTTTACGTGTTGTGACACATATTTTTTAGCTCTGTTATTGTTGTATATAAAAACCAACCCTTGGCTTTCGATCTTGAAATACAAAAACACTCAACCAATTCAAATGGTCGTTTCCTTTATTTAAAAACAACTAACATCCAAAGAAGGCGACAAATAAAAAAATATGAAAAGAAACAAATAAATTTCTACACCTTTACAAAACAAATTTTATATAATTTCAATTTATTAATTTCATAAAAGTTACAAATTATTTTTGTAATAATTATAAAAGATTTTTTCAAAATGAAATTTCAATCAACAAAAAAAATATTCAGAAATATATTGAATGGATTTTTCACTTGTGTGCAAATCAAATTTTCATTCAATAATTTTATTCTTTTGTTTTTGATTTAATGACAGGGTGATCAAACACATATTGCAATTCCTACAAGACATAGCAATTATTAATAAACAATGAAATAAAATTTTTATCAAGATATCTTTGTTTGAAATACCTACGCCACCTACACACCCACGCACTCTGGACCATACGATATGTAACTGTTCATGGGGAAACAATCTTCTTTCAAGTCAGCGATATATTTGACCACTTAACCAAATTGACGCTTGTTGGCATTTTTATTAGTGCTTTGCTTTAGTAGATCTGGTGTGGGAACTGAATTCTAATACACTCAACGAAAAATTCTAATATAAGGAGTACTTTAATCTGTAGTACAATTTTACTGCAGAATAAATTAAGAATAAAGATCTTTACTAACTTCACAAGTGCTCTAATTTTAAAATGAGGCTGTCTGCAATGAAAATCGAAAGAATTTTAGGGTAGAAAAGACCGATAAGATAGAAAAGACCGACTGCGACTCGGTTGTTTAAAAGGAAACTGGCTCTACTTTAAAAACAGTGCAAAAGGTTTTCTGTTCGATACAATAGTAAAACCTTGATTTTAAAAATAGTTACATAAGCGATGCGATGGATGAAACGGATACACCATGTGTATTTTCTAACGGGGAAACTTTTCACTTGAACCACTACAAACTTTTCCTACACCAGTTTCATCATTAACCGAATATATTCAGGATATGAATTAAAGGAATTTCAATAAAGATATATCACTGTGAGGTTTATTATTTCAACAATAATATTAGGTTTAAGTTTAGCACAATCCGGTCCACTATACAATCGGTAAAAGAGAATATGCGAAAACTAAAATTTTAGTCTAGCAGTGATTTTAATTTAGCCAGTCAGTGAACAGTAAAGAAGTCAGCGTTCCTTTAATATAAGCTCATAATTAGACACTTCTTAAAGATTTCGTAAAATCGTGGGAGAGCTAGGTTAAAGCTCGTTAATTATGGGTTCTTAGTTCTTACAGGTAACTTACGACGTTTTTTGTTAACTAGAGATACTCAAACACCAGATAGTTCTCACACACTATAAGAAAACTAGGTAAATTATTGTACAATTTTCACAAAATATTTGTTCAAGTTTACCAAAAATTTGTAAATTGAAAAAAAAAGTAATTAAAAATAACCACAGAGAGAGGGAGACATAGAGAGCGGAGATCGGAGAGAGAAAAAGAGAGAGCGTCTCAATCGCTGAGACAGCGAGATAGAAAGCAGGAGAGCGAGAAGAGAAAGAGAAAGAGTGGGGAGAGCGAGGGGGAGAGAGAGTGGGAGAGAGAGAGAGAGAGAGAGAGAGAGAGAGAGAGAGAGAGAGAGAGAGAGAGGAGAGAGAGAGAGAGAAGAGTAGAGAGAGAGAGAGAGAGAGAGAGAGAGAGAGAGATAGAGAGAGAGAGAGAGAGAGAGAGAGAGAGAGAGAGAGAGAGAGAGAGAGAGAGAAGAGAGAGCGAGAGAGAAGAGAGAGAGAGGAGAGAGAGAGAGAGAGAGAGAGAGGAGAGAGAGAGGAGAGGAGGAGAGGAGAGAGAGAGGAGAGAGAGGAGAGAGAGAGAGAGAGAGAGAGGAGAGAGATGAGAGAGAGAGAGAGAGAGAGAGAGAGCGAGAGAGCGAGAGAATAGAGAAAAAGAGAGTCAAGTCATTGGAAATTTTGGCCAATATATAAATCTGCATTAATTATTTCATAGTCAATAAAATTTTAAAAAACTAACAAACAAGTTTAAACTCGAATAATTCAATAAGCTCTTCAACATAAAATCCTAAATTTTCTAAAATGAAAGCTCTTAAAATTTATTTCTTATCATTTATTATTTACCAACAATATTTTCCAAGAAAATTCTGTATTTTAAGTTTGTTGCTTTAATTTATCTAATTTTAAAAATTTTATTCATATTTTCATACTTGCGAACACAAAAAAATATCAATAATTCATAAATAAATAAAAACGAATAAAATTATGTTTTTCTTAAAAATTTCTTTATGAATCGGTACATGTTGGAAGATAAGGTATAGATAGAAGAAAATGAAAATAAGATAAAAAGGAAATTGAAAATTATAATATTTCTTTTAAACAATAACTTTAACGACTAATGCAAACAGAAATATTGATTTGTTGCCCTTAAAGTTTTTTTGTTGAAGATTAACCATATACATTGACAAATGGCAAGAGAGATTTAATCCGCCAACTTCTTTTAGCTACAAACATTTTTTAATAACGCAAATAAAAAATGTGTCAGTCAATATGCGATAGGAAAGAATTTTTTTTTTCTATTGACAAAAAGAATAAAGATAGAATTTTGTTTAAGTGGGAGATTAGTTTGTCAGGTTGTGTTTGGGATAACAATTTTATGAACACTTATTTGTGCAATTAAAAGTTTAGGATGAGCAAAGGTTTTGATTGAAATTGAAAAAAAAATGAAAGTGAAAAATATTTGAATAGAAGAAATTAGAAACTTGTTACCCTTAAATTTATCGCGTTTGTCGCATGGAGAAAGTTTTATTGAATAAATGGTTTCTCTATAACTCTTTGTGTAAACTTTAATCACTAATTGAAAGAGTTGGTAGCATTATTCTATTGTAAATACTACATTTGTTGGATTATTGGGATAACACGAATAAATTACTCCTAGGGAGTTTCTTACCTGAGACAATTGTGAGGTGAATTTTGATAGTGTCTCACTGGAAGTTTTGCGACTGATACACGAGAAACACAAGATTTGTCATGAAGTGTCAAAAACCGAATGGTTTTTGTCATACTATTATCCAGAATTTTTTTTTAAGGAAAGAAACAATAAATAAATAAACACTACGCTTACTTAATACTTATATTATATGCTTTGATCTAGCTAAAATCTAGATGCTTTTTAGGGCAAAATAGATCACTTTTTTTGTCAAATAGAACACGTGATGTCCAAAAATTGATCTAAGAACAAAACGAGGCGTGTTAGAGCGATTTTTTGGCACAAAGAACTTGACATTAATAATACACGAACACAATAAATTCTGCCATACAACAAAATATGAACATATGTCAAAATTTCATGTTATGTCTAATTTTTGTTGGCACAAAATTGCTCTGACATGCCCCTTTTTGCTGTCAGATCAATTTTTTGACATTACGTGCTCTATTTGACAAAAACAAAAATTATCTTTTTTTGCACTAAAAGGTTTTTTTGAATCTAGATTTTTTATAGAGAAATACAATAAAGAACAAATACTATACAATTTTAATACAATAAAGAACACAAATACATATTTATTCGCCTACGTATTAAAGTATTTCTTTATTACTGTGGTTTGCGGCCTTAAAGTGTCACTTTTTAACCATATATTTTGTTGTCATAGTAACGTTCAAAAAAAGTAAAAAAACCTTTGTAGTTGTTTACATTCTACAAGAGATAGAAATTTTTATCAAAGCAACCTTAAATTCCAAATTTCATTATCCAATCAAAATAATTGTTTATTTTTTGTTGTCATAGTTATACGATTTGTTTGAAAAAAAATGGGTAAAAATAACAAATATTTTGGTCAAAGGTTACTTGTTCAACATGTTTATTTTAAAAATTTATAAAATTTTTAATATTGATTTAGACTAAACAGTTTTTTTTTAAATATTTTGCTTGCGCCGAATAAAAAATAGTATATGATGCACGGATGTAAGCCATTTTGAACTTAACGTTAGTGCAAATCTCGGCTGGCGCACAGTGGGATTTGTTCACACAATGTTTGGCAAAAAATATAAGGAGTGCTCGTAGAACGTTGAAATGTTGCTCTGATCCTTTGGTTAGCTCAATTAAGAAAAATATAAAGTTTCATCAAAATAGGCAACGCCCACTACCCACCGCCCATAGAACCCAAAATTTATTTTTGGCCCCAAGTTTTTGAAATTTGGCATAGAGCCTTTTATTCCCTCAATTAAGAATAAAATAAAGTTTCATCAAAATTGGCCACGCCTACTACCCACCGCCCATAGAACCCAAAATTTATTTTCGGCCCAAAGTTTTTTGAAATTTGGCACAGAGCCTTTTATTACCTCAATTAAGAATAAAATAAAGTTTCATCAAAATTGGCCACGCCCACTACCCACCGCCCATAGAACTCAAAATTTATTTTTGGCCCAAAGTTTTTTAAATTGGCACAGAGCCTTTTATTACCTCAATTAACGCCCACCACTCACCTACAATGCAAGATATCAAAGTTCTAACTATAATATTAATGAGAATTGAGAAACCAAAAAACAATCATAAAAAAAATAATTTTTTTCACAGTAGAAATTCAATTAAATTTAATGATAGTAGCCTTTGCGTTTTTCAATATTCAAGAGAGGGACATACGCATTAGCTTGAATTTATTGTTTTTGTAAATAAAAGCGAAAATGTTTTTGTTGATTTCTTTATAAAATAAAATAAAATTATTTATAAAATACAATCAAAAAAATTTATTTTTGAGTTCAATACAATCAAATAAACTGTTTGGTTGTGTTCTGCAGCATTCACGAAACAGAATAAAATTAACTTCTGTTTATTTTATTCTATTAAGACTAATAACGAACACAATTGTGGTAAACAAAACAAAAAACAACCTATATTTATATGCCAAAAATAATATATTTGATTGTATTGAACTCTGAAATAATTTTTTTGGATTGTACTTTATAAATAAAAAATCAACAAAAACATTTTCGCTCTGATTATTTAAAAAACAAAAAATTCAAACTAATGCGCATGTCCCTCTTTCGAATATTGGCAAGAGGCACAGACTACTATGGTTAAATTAAATTGAATTTCAATTGTGAAAAAAATTATTATTTTTTTCATGATTGTTTTTTAGTTTCTCAAGACGCAATTCTCATTTCTCATTAATATTAGTAGTTAGAACTTTGATGTCTTTCATTGTAGGTCATTTCATTTTCAAAATAACAAACAATTAAATAGGTATCGAAATTGCATAAAATTTATTTAATTGTATTTTAAATGTTTAAATGTTTTATTTGTTTAATTTTAATTTTAAAGATTTTTAGTCCGATTAAAATTCTAATTGTTCAATATTTTCTCGAACTAGTGGTTAAAAATTTTTGATGATAAAAATTGTTCGGAAAAATAATGAACAATTAGAATTTTAGACTGACTAAAAATCTTTAATATTAAATATCTCAAGAACACGAATTAACGCCTCTTTGTAAATTTGATATATTTTAAAGGAAGGTTAGAACTATATTTAAAAAATTAAAAAGTTAAAAATTAATTGATTTTAAAATTTTTTGTTAATGGAAGTTGTTTGAAAAATGTAGAAAAATTCGAATTTCTGCCGTACTAAAAATGTTTAAAATGAAATATCTCAAGAACAAGAATTTTGCCTCTTTGTAAATTTGATATATTTTACAGTAAGAATAGAACTATTTTCAGAAAAAAAATTAATTAAATTCCAATTGATCTTTGACCCTAGCGCCATCTTTAAAAAAGTTTTTTCAATATTTTTATTTAAAAATTAATTATAAAACAATAAATTAATTTTTTTTCAAACGACTATCTAATCATCTATCAAACAAAAAAAGTTTGATGAAATCGGTATAGCCGTTCTTGAGCAATTTAATTTCAAAGTTACATCGGATTGACAGCATTTTCATTTTTCATGCATGTTTTTTTTTTTTTTTTAATAAAATGTGTTGTGTAGTAGGAATTACAATATGTATCACAATAACACATAAAAACCTTTTAAGACCAAGGTCCCACAACAACATACGTTCAAAGGTGTTGATGGACGTAAATCTTCCTTATTTTGTTTTTTTTATATTTTTTGTTAAAGAATGAATAACTAAACAAAAAATCCTATCACTGACAAAATATGACATAGGCCAATATTTTATGATAGAATAGAGAAAATAAAAGTAAATTAAAAAGTAAATAGCAAATTTTTACAAAAATTTGCTGAAACAAAACAAAAATGTAGTTGCAAATAATCCAGCTGGTTGCATATTCCTTGATCCTGTAACGCACTGTCTTTCTTAAAGATTAAAGCCCACACATAGTTATATGAAGGCTCATTTCCTTAAGAAAGCAATAGCGTCTCATCATCAAGGATTATTTCACAGCTAAGATTGAGGGTGCTACCGTTGACTGAATACAGTTCATCCGCCACCACCCCTAAGATGTCACCTTGGCTAGTGATATCTCACTGCTATTGCCAGTGGTGTGTGATATCTCACGTCAACTTGTATGTCAATAGCAGGGACTGGAGTACGGGGCGTTGTCACACCCGTAGATCAAAAATAAAAAAAATTTTCAAAACAATAAAAACTGATCCCACCATGCGGATGTTGGGGTGCATGATGCCCCCTATGCTCAAACTATGCACTTTAAAAAATTGTAAAATAAGTTGTATTTTTGGTTTTGTCCATACTACTTATATGCCAAGTTTCAGGAAAATCAAAAATGGTCAAGTTCAAATTTCGACTTCTTCACGTTTTTCATCTTTTGTAATTTTTTGAATTTTCATGAATTTGGAGACAAATTTTATGATTTTATAAAAGATTATTAATTAGTTAAACTTTTTTTTTTAATTGATAGTATGGAGTCTTACCTTTCATTTTATTATAGCGGGAGCACCTAGCACGACCGAGCAACCTTTTTTTTTTCTTCCAAGGAAGTTTGCAATCACGGCACATTATAGAACAAATTTTATTCTATCATATCTTTTAAACCATATGAGCGAACTTTATAATTTTTTTTTTTAAATACGCAGAAAATGCTATATTTGAAAATAATCACTATTTAAATTAGAACAATAAAGTTATCTTACGTACAAACACTATAGAAGTGCGTAAACAGTTTTCAATATTTTGGACCAAAATTTACATGTAACTACTTCATTATTTCAAAGACAAATAAACGTTTTTTTTGGGATACAATTTATGGATTCTTCATACTGAATCAATTTTCTACAAAACTGCATGATTACATTTTTAAATTTTATGTGTAGAAAAAATTACTTATTGCACAAAAAATCCCACTGTGTTGCGCCTCGACTCGCAAACGTCCAAAAATCTTAGCTTTAGGCGTGCTATACACCTGAGCTAAACTATGCGAAATATGCGAACTAGGTTTTTAAAAAAAGTAATGTAATGTTAAATTTTTTGTTTCCGTAATGTTTTTTTCTATAATTACGTTATATACATTATTTTTTAAAAACATAGTTCGCATATTTCGCATAGTTTAGCTCAGGTGTATAGCGCGCCTTAGTCCTTGCTTCATAATATACTACTACATATATAATTTGATATTTTCTGTACAAATAAATGCACAAAGTAGACGTTTTTTCATTATTATTTTTGTAGTGTATTTTGTTTTTCAAAACTTATTTGTTAAGTTTAAAACATTTAAATATTAATTGCAATTAATTTAAGAGAAAATAATCAATATTAAATTAAAATTGTAAGTATCATATGTATACATTAATTTGATCTGCATTTTAATATTACTATTACTATTTAATTACATAATTTCTTAATAGTTTCTTTTGTAAAAACAACATATCTTTGGTAAGATCTAGGGCTAATAAATAATAAAGAGCAGAACCAGCACTTTATTATTCCATGTAAATTGGTGTTTAAATATCAGATAGTAATGTAATATGTTACTAATTTTATTTTTGTTTGTTCTCAGTTTATAGTTTTTGCGTAATTTTCGCTTAAAAGGAGAAGTGGCTTATCAAATGATAAACATTTTCGAAAAAAACTGCATTACAAAAAATGAATATGTGGTCGAAAAAGTGTGTCAGGAGAATCGCAGTTTTTAAGTTTTCTTTGGTAATATATACTATTTTCAGTTGATTTGGTTAAAAACTAATCAATTGAACTTTCCATTTTAGGTTTGCCAACAAAGAAACCTATAGAGAGGTATCTCAGAGGCTCACACAAAGTAAGATCAACATATGTAAATAGACATAGGTTGATTTCAATGACTTTTCAGGGAGTTTGTGATGCCAAAAAAGTTTTTGGACTTTTCGGTTGGCTACTCTAGCAAAATTCATGGCTCAAGGATATTTAAATTATCGTCAATTTTCAAGAAACTGCCAAATATATGTGGTGAAAAATACCACACTTTAGGCGACGCCGCATATCCTCTTAGGGAATATTTAATAACCCTTTATAAAGATTATGGAAATCTGGATGCTCAAAAAATTAAATTTAATAAAATTCATTGCCAAGTAGGTTCAAAATAGAAAACACCTTTTTTGGAATATTGAAACAATCGTCTAGGCAATTAATAACATTAGACTCTTTTACCGTTGAAAAAATGGCTGATTTTATTCTGGTGTGCTGCGTTCTTCCCATAATCTTTGTACTAAGAATGATGATTTGTGGGCCGATGATGACTTAGAAAGAATTCCAGCAGAAAGAATCAGTAGATCTGGCCAAGATCAACAGAAAGGCTATATGTCAGAAACATTGCTGCAGCACTACGGAGATGTTAAGAGAAAAAAAAGAAACTTTTAGAAAAAAATTATTTATTTATTTTATCTCTTTCCTGAAATTCAATAATGTAGAAATATGATAAGATTAACTATTTATTAGCACAACAAAAACAAAAATTATTGAAATGTTCAAATATTCAAATTACAAAAAAAGTTATTCAAATGTTAATTAAAAGAAAAATTATTAATTAATTTAAATTCACGATTTATTTCTACTATCAATAAATACGTTATTTCTTACATTTATTTGAAACGTATTATTACTTCGGTCTGAAAGACCAAAGTATTACATTCATGAGCTCAAAGTGAAATTCTTACCCCCACTTTTTTTGACATTTCTCGACGTTTTAGGACCTCCTGATTCTAAAAAAGCAAAAAAAAAAAATGTATGTCTGTCTGCCGGCCGGCCGGCCGTCCACCGTCATTACCTACGCTGCAGGGAAAACCGCTGGAGGGATTTCAAAAAAATTTTTTTCTAAAAATAGGTATACTCAAGGGACAGGTCCGAAAGGACGCTGTGTTCGATAACTGTACCGGAAGTGTGTCAAAAAAATCATTTTGTGTGTCAAAAATAGCAAATTTTCATATTTTTGGCTTAAAAAACGTTCATTTTAAGTGATTACGAGTAGGAACATTAAATTTGGAGAAATCTTGATGGTCGGGATTGGTATGTGAGATCAAAAACTAGATTATTGCATTATAAGTTTGTCAAAAAAATGTTGTCAAGTGTGTCAAAAGAAAGATTTTTATTTATTTTTTTACCTAATTTTTTGGAAAAAAAATAAAATTAATTGTTTGTTTGAAATGAAGTTTTATTATTATTATTGAGAATTATGGCAGTATAAGTTTGTCAAAAAAATGTTGTCAAGTGTGTCAAAAGAAAGATTTTTATTTATTTTTTTTACCCAATTTTTTGGAAAAAAAATAAAATTAATTGTTTGTTTGAAATGAAATTTTATTATTATTATTGAAAATTATGGCATTATAAGTTTGTCAAAAAAATGTTGTCAAGTGTGTCAAAAGATTTTTATTTAGTTTTTTACCCAATTTTTTGGAAAAAAATAAAATTGTTTCTTTGAAATGAAATTTTATTATTATTATTAAGAATTATGGGATTATAAGTTTGTCAAAAAATGTTGTCAAGTGTGTCAAAAGAAAAGTTTTTATTTATTTTTTACCCTATATTTTTCGAAAGAAATAAAATTAATAGTTCGCATGACATGATATTTTATTATTATTATAGAGAATTATGGCATTATAAGTTTGTCAAAAAATGTTGTCAAGTGTGTCAAAAAATGATTTCATTTAATTTTTTTAGCCAATTTTTTGGGAAAAAAATGTAGCTGTTTTTATGACGTAAATGTAATTTAAAATGAAATTGGACATGGAAATTTTTGAATTTGTTATAGTTTTTGAAATATTTTTGAAATTTTGAAAAAGTTACTTCGGTTTGTATTTTTGATTTTGTAATAATTTTTGCAATATTTTTAGAATTTCGGGAAAAGTTTTAATTTTTGATTTTGTAAGAATTTTTGGAATATTTGTAGAATTTTGAAAAATTTTTAATTTTTGATATTATTATAATTTTTGGAATATTGAAAAAATTTTCAATTTTTGATTTTGTAATAATTTTTGCAATATTTTTAGAATTTTGGAAAAAGTTTGAATTTTTAAGAATTTTTGAAATATTATTGGAATTTAGAAAAAGTTTAAATATTTGATTTTATTCTAATTTTTGGAATTTTGAAAAAGTTTGATTTTATTTAATTTAACAATATTTTTGGAATTTTGATTATAATTTTCCGGCAACGTATTGATGTTTCGTGTTAGTTTTGTAATAAATTTTTAAACAGAGATAAAAAATACTTGTACTTTAACAAAGAGTTATGTTTGATATACATCGTTGCCCAAAACTAAAAACCATGTCCTCATAAAAAATTTTTGCCGAAAACTATATCAAAATCCTTTACTCAGACCGAAGTCTTGATATCTCAGAGCTGTAAGATTTCAGCCCCTCCATATTTTTTATTTTATATTTTAATTTTTTCAAACAAAACTTGTCTCAACATTTCCGTTTTTGCATCGTTTGATTCAGTCCTTGCCTTGTTCGTTTAAAATATCGTGGTTGGCCGTATTTTTTCGAGTACGAACCCTTCTTTCCAAAATATTTGAAAAAATTGCTGGTTCTCCGGTTGACGTATACTTTAGTTTTCGTTTATTGTACTTGAAGCAACTTCCACTAACTCATTACTGGGACAATAAGATTCAACTATTATTGGTGGAAAACCCAAGTCATGTAGTGACGCAATTTCTTTAATTTTGGCTTCATATTGCAGTTTTTGAAACACTGCTGCGATTGTATTATTGTTATCGTCATTTTTCTTCTTTCGTTTTATTACGTATTTGTAGCGAGATTCGACCTGCACTGGCTAGAACTTAATTTTAAATCGGTAACTTAAATCGCCAGCCATATACTCTCATAAAATTTGTTGTTTTTTCATTTTGATGGTCCTACGTATAAGAATTTGCTCGCATACAATGATAGCATGTATCTCTTCTGTCCATCGGTCCATTTGAAGGGAGATTTCAAATGCTCCTCTTTTTCCCCAATACTTATAATTTCCGTTGATGGTCCTGCTGGTTGTATAAAGTTTCTTTCTGCTGGTTGTGCATTGTGGTTGCTGCATTTGGTTCTGAAAAAATGTAGAATAATATTTTTGAAGCTTTTCTATTTATCAATGAGACAAACATACCATTTTCTTCGTTTTCGGTCGGTATCCGAAGTTTAAAGTACTTAGCAACAGAGTAGAATTCCATTATCTATATCTCGTCACCTATAAAAGTTTTAGACAAATACAACATTTATTGTTTATTAATACAATACGACAACTAGGTCGTTACATGGACATTTTTCAAAAAAAAAAATAATAATTTCGCATATGTAATTTCGCAAACTAAAGATAACACTTACTTTTTAGTCTGGCGCTTGGGCATGTTCCAGAACCATGGAGAACGGCGAAAGTGATATTTATTCCGAAAGTAGGTAAGAAAGATGTCACTCAGCCGAAGTCTCATAGACCCATTAGTTTAACATCTTTCATGTTAAAAACGATGGAAAAGGTGATTGACAACTACATAAGAACCAAAACCTTGGCGAGATCACCTTTGCAAGATAGTCAACACGCATACAGAACGGGCAGATCAACAGAAACCGCGCTGTTCACGTTGACGAAAGAATTAGGAGAGGCGGTGGACAACAAAGAAGTTGCTATCTGTGCCTTCCTGGACATTGAAGGAGCATTTGATAACACCTCACATGGAGCGGTCAGGAAGGCTCTAAGTGAGAAAAAGGTTGACAACACTACAACCGACTGGATGTGTGAGATGCTGAGAACTAGAGTAGCAGAAACCAAGGCTGGGGATTGCAAAATCAGCCTTGGAACCACTAGGGGCTGTCCGCAAGGGGGGGTCTTATCACCCCTCATGTGGAGTCTAGTGGTGGATGAAATCCTAACTATATTAAGTAACCAGGGCATTAAATGTCTTGGGTACGCGGATGACATAGTCATTATCGCCAGAGGTAAGTTCGAAGAAACACTTTGTGATATAGTACAGAGGGGACTGAATCTGGTAGATACTTGGTGCACATCTGTGGGACTAAAACTCAATCTGAGTAAAACCACGATGGTCCCGTTCACCAAGAAAAGAAAACTTAACATGAAACCCATCATGATGAGGGGCTCCATAATTGAATCTGCACAGGAGACTAAATATCTAGGAGTAATTCTTGATAGCAAACTCCTGTGGAGAAGCCACATGAAAGCAGTGGTAAACAAGGCCGTAAGAGCTCTAATGGTATGCAAAAACCTTGCGGGTAAAACTTGGGGGTGCAGCCCAGGAATCCTAAGGTGGATGTATACCACGATAGTTAGACCAGCCATCACTTACGGAGCGGTGGCATGGTTCAAAAGAGCCCAGTGTAATGCTGGGAAAACTGAATTGGAAAAGGTGCAGAGGCTGGCCTGTATCTGCATAACGGGGGCAATGAGGACTTGTCCTACCGCGTCAATGGAGATGCTGTTAGGACTGGTTCCGCTCCACTTGCAGATTAAGAGCTAGGGAAACCATACTGAGATTTAGCATGGAGGGTATGGGTAAGGAAAAGATCATAAAGTCTAAATATCGGGATAGTCTCTCAAGGGATAATCCCTTGCTTGAGTTTCCTAAAGATGGAATGATTAAGCAGTACAACTTCGATAAGAAATATACATCGCAGTTGTGCAAAAAGGCGGAGTGGAGCAGTGAATCCACTACATACCATCTGGGTAACGATGTTATCAAATGGTACGCGGATGGGTCTAAAACCGGAGTAGGGGTGGGCGCCGGAGTATTTGGACCGAAAACCAAATACTTTGAGCCCATGGGCACCTACAACAAGCGTCTTCCAGGCTGAGATATGTGCAATCGAAAGATGCGCAAACTTTTGCTTAAGAAGGAAATATAAGAATAAGAGAATTGCCATCTCATCAGACAGCCAAGCAGCAATCAATGCGTTACGCTCATACACCATCACATCCAAAATTGTTGGAGACTGTGTGAGCAAGCTAAATAAGCTTGGGAATAGTAACAAAGTAACAGTTTACTGGATACCTGGTCATGCGGGTATCGCAGGTAATGAAGAAGCCGACAAATTAGCAAGACGAGGTGCTTTAACATCGTTTGTTGGCCCAGAGCCCTTTTGTGGACTGGGGACTAAAGCCATCCACGAAAGGATGAGGGAAGCAATTATGACGGATTGGTCCAAAACCTGGGATAACACCGAGGGTCTAAGGCAATCCAAGGAGTTGATTGGATCGTTCAATCAAAAGAGAGCAGTAATGTGCTGTAGGTTAAATAGGAATAACCTAAGAATACTGACAGGGGTTCTTACAGGACACTGTTAACTAAGAAAACACCTTAATAACATTGGGGTGGAGCAGGGTGACGAATGTAGATTTTGTCTTTTGGAAGAAGAGACCCCAGCCCATCTTCTCAAAGATTGTGGAGCCTTGATCTACATGAGAAGGTTTCATCTGGGGGAGTGTTACATTAACGGGCATGACCTGCATAAACTTAACCCTCTCCATATCCTGAGGTTCCTGAAGGAAGCTGGACTGGAGGAGGTGCTCTAACTGGGTAGTCACCAGGGAGTAGTAGGGTGGGGTGCAATAGATCATTTTGGTCGCAGTACAAAATATAACCACCAAATTTTAATCTAATCTAATCTAAATCTACTTATTTTATGTCGGAGAAAAATGCAACCGTCCTCGAAGAGATCAGATCGGCGTTCACCTTAAACTAGATTATAATCACTAATACTATTACTATAGTTGTAAGTTCCTCCATAGTTTTAAAATAAATTTGTTTATTTCGCAAAGCAGTTGCTCCAATAAAAGATTCTTTTAAAGTAATTAAATACATGAATAGTACATTATGATGCAAAGACGTAAAGCTAAGGTTTTTCTCGGCTGGCGGCTCGATTCGCAAACTTCACATACGTCCAAAATGGCTTACGTCCATGCATCATATACTATTTTTTATTTGCCGTAAGCAAAATATTTAAAAAAAAATGTTTAACCTAAATCAAAATTAAAATTTTTATAGATTTTGAAATAAACATATTATGTTGAACAAGTAACCTTTGCCAAAATATTTGTTATTTTTGTCAAACAAATAGTTGTAACTATAACAACAAAAAATAACAAATACTTTGATTCTATTATGCAATTTTGAATTAAAAGGTTGCTTTGATAAAAATTTATTGTAACTTGATATAGATCCAGTTTTTTTGGACATATGAGGACCTGTGATGTTGTATATTTTTTATAAATTATATTCAATTATATTAATTATTGAATTAAATTGGCCCAAATGCTAAGGTGAGAAGGTGTTAAGTTTGTATGAATTAATATATTTAAATGTAAATAACTATACTCTACAAACAAAATACAATAACTTGATGAAGTGGAGACGCAAACCGACGAAACATTTTCTTAAACTTAAGTCTTAAAATTAGTGTTTTATCCGTTTAAAATATATTAAAATATAATTTAGCAAAATCTAGCTTAGTCTCGGCCAGCCAACTTTAGACTAAAAATTTTGATTTTGTGGCCTAGGAAATTAATACAACTTTGATTTCATGAAACCAGCTGGTCATTCGACACAAAATGATGATGCTTATTTGCTCTTCGTTAACATAAACTTATAATAATCATTAAATTTCAAATTTGAGACCTTATTAGTTATTTCAATTTCCAAAATAAAAATACTAATAGCAAATGAAATGCATATTGATGATCAGTTTCAGGTAGATTTTTTTAATTACATACCTATTGCAGTGTGTGTCATCTCAGAATTTCAGACTAATTTTTGTGCCAAATAAGCTTATAGGATAAAAAGAGATAGAAAATCACAGAAACAGAATTAAGTGGTTGCATTTCTTGAACTAAACCGAAAATACATCCCGAAAACAAATGTCGCACTTTTATCTTCGGTAAATTCGAAAGTGAACAAATTTCACTAAATGTTTCACTAATGTCTTTTGAGTTTGGACAAAATTTGAGTTTTTCAACGGTTACTTGGATTAAATTTTTGGTAAATCCTCATCAAGGAATCCAATCTAATCTGCAATTAGACGTTTCCCAAACAGCAATTCGGGTTTAATCCAGTTTTTTAAAGTAAATTTATTCACATATGGGTTATAGTACAGATTCGAATTAGCGATTTGCAACAAACCATCCGGTTTAATTACTTTAAGGTTTAAATTTGGAAAATGCACTTGTTGTTAAAAAGTTTCATAAACGTTGCGGAAAAAGAAATTATCTTACTTGAGTTAGGAAAGTTACTTGAGTTTGATTATACTCACTCCAAATAACTTTCTAATGATCAATGGATGTATTCCTTATACTTTTTTGATAATCTGTTTGCACCTAATACGTTGTTGTTTATAGATATAAAAAGTAACTTTATTGGTGAGACTACGGTTTTCTATTTGTCCGCTTGTCTTTTTCAGCTATATATCTCAGAATTTATAAATTTTATTGACTTTAAATCAATAAAACTCATCGTCTACACAAGAAAAAGATACAGCGTCTGATTAACAGTGGCATTTATTTTCTTTTATTAAAAGTTAGGCATGTTTAGTGTTAATTATAATGGATTATAAATTAACGTCCCTTTATATCCGATGATACCATGCTAACTAGGGTTTGAGAAAATAAGTCAAGTTTCTTTAAGAAATTAAGAAAATACAGACTTTGATTTTAAAATTTAGGGGATTAAAATGGTCAGGAAATACCCACGCAGGAAAGGCATTCCAGAATGAGAGGCTCTGTTATTTGCTCCCTGGTTCTCCATAAATGGATGAGCGTCTACGGCTACTCTGGTGTTGGGCGTGGGGTTTGCAGTCTCAGGTAAAATCGATTTAATTTCCGTAGCTGACCATTCTTCCATAATGTACTTGTAAAAAATTGTCAAATCAGCGACATCTATGATGCAAGGAATCAAGTTCGTTTGTAAGATTTCATTTGCGATCAACTCAAGACATTTCAAACTACTTATGCATGCTCCACCCCAAATGTGAGAACAATACCCCATGCAGAATATTTCGTTCACGTTTAGTACAGTACAGTGCTTCACTTATTATTTAACTGTTTGGAGTTTCTATTCTCAAAAATCGGAAGAAAAGACAAAAATGTTATATTAAAAATTAAATAATGCAATTATTTTGCCTCGGCAAAAAAATAATTTTCAAAAGTTTGTCATAACAATCCACATACAATACAAAATGAAATGTTTACTTTACAAATATAAAATCTCAAACAAAAAAAAAAGAAAAAAACAAACAAAACTCAAAATATAACAACCATAAAAAAGATATTGGCTGCAGTAACCGAATAAATCTGTTAAATATACCTATTTCAAGTTTAATGCCGTAGTTGTGACAACTAACTCAGAAATAAAGAATGTTGGGCAATTTGCAAACGAATTACATATTTATTTAGTGTGACCGAATTTGTGTTATCAACACTAAATTGAGTTACAGAGGACGGTCATATCGACTTTAAACCAATTTTCATTGCAATAACTGAAAATTTGTTACAATGGCTTTCTTTTGATCCTCATAAACACATTGCTAGCAAACTCTTCTTTCAGTGTATATTTAATGGTAGCACCACGGTGGTATAACAATCTATTTTAATAGTAACCTATAATAATAACCTCAAATTCGGTTGTCTTATCTTCAAAAACCAAAATTTGAAGACACAACAACCGAATTGAAAACACAGCAACCGAATATGATGTCATCGTGACCGAAAAAGCACTGTGCCATCCAAATGAACAAATTTTTTCTTTCAGTGTTCCTGAATGATCAATTACAAATTTACCTTTTTGCATGCGCTAATGTTACATTATTTATAGATTGATTCATCCATGGTTGTTTTTCGAGTTGGAGGAAATTTGCAAATTCGGATCATCACCCACATCCAAAAAAACAAATTCCATTTCGAATTATGTTTTTGGGTGAGAAATTTTTAAAAAAATGGGCCAGTCAACTTTGAAGAACTTCGGCCAATTGAAATATTTAACGAATAACAAGAAATTTTGCAAATGCTTATTTCCAACAGATATTCCCCATTCATAATGGCTTCAAGTATGCGTTTTGGGGTAGACAAATGTACAAAGCAGCAGCAAGTTTTGTTTGTCCATTTGTCCACAGATCGCAAACCTTATACCTTCATTTCAGAGCAAACAAACCCAAATCCTGCATTATGTTAACCTCATGCTCAATCCAATTGGAATTGCGTACTAAATATTTAGCCCAATATGTAAATTTCAGTTACTGCAAGTCACCAACGAGGAGGCGTATTGAGCAATTGGAGCAAATCTCAGTTCTGATAGTGGATTGTTTAACGAACGTACAAACATACAAATAATCCATTGTATCATATCTATTTTTAATTTTGTTATGTGGTAAATTTTAGATGATTACTGTTTATCACTATATGTATTATTATGGTTTTCCATATTTTTCACTGTTTGTGTGCTTTTGTCACTTTCGAATTAAACTGCAATAATTAAACATATACTTTTTATATGTTTATTTTTAATTTTTTTTTTATTAATAATAATATTACTTCCTTATAGTAACAATTGTATTTGATTTTTATTTTTATTGAAAATCGATTTCGACTACCGTCATCATCAGTCGTTAAATTATTATTACAATTTTTACTTAAACTATTGTCTTATATCTTATTTCAACTGCTGTTTTTTATTATTATTTCATATATTTTGTTAGTTTTAGTGTTGATTTTATCATTTAAAATGTTATTATTATTTTATGTTTATATATTTCTATTTCTATGTTGTCCTTTTTTATGTAATGTGGTTAAATTTGTGTTGATATTGGTGTATTTTTGTTTTTCTATTTTTAAATGTTGCGCATATCTTGATTTTGGATCACTTTTATTAATTTCACTGATGTGTTCAATAAATCTTTTTTTAAAGGACCGCACCGTTTGACCTATATAAAATTTACTGCAGTCATCACAGGCAATTTTATAAACACCTGTGTCTAAGGTTTGGATTTTTTGCTTTTTAGGCAATTTTCAATTTTATTTTTGTTTTGTAAGCTGCAATATATCCATATTTTTTAAAGTTTTTTGCATTATTTTGAATGTTGTTTTATTATATGTTACGCCTATGTATTTTTTGCCAGGTAAGTTTTCTTTATTCCTCAATGTTGTTTGGGTTTGCAAATATTTCTTGTTTTTGCAAATATTTCTTGTTTTTATGCTTTCTGTTTAATGTGTCAATTATTTCACTTTTATATTCGTTTTTACTGGCTACGTATTTTATGTTACTTAATTCTTCTTAATAATTTTCTGCATTCATTGGTATATTGTACAATCTATTGATCATTTGGTTGTATGCAGCTAGTTTATGTTGGTATGGATGCTGTGATTTAATATTTATTGTTTGATTCGTTTGGGTTGGTTTTCGGAATATTTTGAATGTGTGTTTTGAATCTACATTTTTGATTGATAAATCCAAGAAATTTATTGTGTTATTTTCTTCATTTTTCGACGTGAATTTTCCGGAAGGTTCTATGCTGTTTATGTATTGGTGTAATAGATTAAGCTGTCTACTCCTTAAATAAAATTATATCATCAACGTCGTATTGATACCAATAAATGATTTTTTGTGTGGACTTATGTTATTATGTATATATTTTGTTTCAAAATCGTTGAGATATATTCCGGCTAAAGTTCCAGATAGTGGGCTCCCCATAGGTAATCCTTCTGTTTGTTGATAATACTCATTATTAAGTGTGAAATAGTTTTGTTTTGTTATTTCGGTTATTAGCATCGTTTGATATAACCAACATGTATTGTAACATACCAATAAAAGATACAATAAATATAGCAAAAAATATGTTAATAAAAAATGGTTTAAGCCCAACAAGAAATAATAAATATAATGTTAATTTTTATAAAGAAATCAAAAAGAAATAAATTAATACAAACACATTTTATTCTGTCAAAAGGCTAAATGGATTTGACATCAGAATATAAAAATTTCAAAAAAGGCTATAATCATCAATATCCAAACATAATTTGCTAACCCCAAAAACATAATTAAAACCGATTTGTTAATCATAAATTTCTTTGACAAACTCTATTAAAAATTACTCAAACAACAACATCTCATCGATTTTTATTAATTTTATTAATTAACTTTAATTCCATTAGATTAAGCAACAAAATTTTCCCACAATTATTTTCAATGGCTTTTTTTATAACGACAAGAAAATATTTGAGTTGTTGAATCCTTTTTGATTATTTTTTATTTTTTGAGTACGATGTCGTGTCCCTAATTCTATTATCTAAATTTCTGTTGATTCTTTTAATAATTATCTTTTGATGAAAATCTTGCTTGTTGTTTTAATTTTATTATTATTATGATTTTAATTAAAATTTAAATACAAATAAGATTTTGTTTGTCCTTATAAAAAATAGATAGATTAATAAATGTTAAGGGGAGGCGTTATTATAAACTATTTATTAATGGAATAATGATGCACCTTTTTGCACTTTTGTCAGTTCGACAAGTTAAGGCAGAGGTCTTGATTACGAAATATTTACACTATAATTTCTTTTATGTATAATTTTAACCATCCGTTGCTCACGAATCGATGTCCTGAAAAAATTCATACCAAACGAAAATTTTGTCAACTTTGATATTAAGCTTAGCCAGCGTTCAAAGATTATTTTAACCATACACTTTTCCTATCCGACCTTAATACTTTTCCCACCACAAACAAACAAAAAATATAAAGAAAATTGAAAATCATTTTTGTAACAAAAATAATCCTTTCAAAGAAAACTTAAAATAAATCATTTGCTACTTTGAATAAGTCAAAATTGTGTTTCCTTGTTGATTGGTAGATTTGAGAGAAAATATATGTTTCCTTTCCTGTAAACTAATTTCCCAAAAGGATTTACCTTTCATATTTAATTGAAATGTTTTTATATTTTAAGATGTTTCCTTTATTTTGTTGCTATTATATTTTTCTTTCAAAAAGGATGAAAATTTTGGTTAGCCACATATGTATAGAGAAAAAATGTAAATAATAAAATTTAGTTTTGAATAGACGGAAAATTTTTTTTTCGTAGCACATGCACAAAAAATATTCAATTTTTTTCTAAATTAAAACAACCAAAAAATGTTTATGTAACACATACACCTAAAGATATTTTTTAATCTTCCAAAAAGTAGATTTCACCTGCGAAAATATTTGTTGAACTCATCGAAAATATTTGTTACTCATCGAAATATTTATAAACAAATTTAAATCGGAGTATCTACAGTAACGAACCACGACATAACAACCCTATAACATATTGTGTTTATACATGTTATCGTGTCGTTAGACACTACAGCTTAGTGTAAAGGTTTTCATCGTAACAGTTGTACTAAAATCCTTTAGATTTAAATTTCTTAAATTTTTTTACAAATTTGTTAAATAAATTATATAATGCAATATATGTGTTACAAAAATTATTGTGCACAAGTAACGCGAACTGCTTTTGAATGCGAGAGTGATTACAGCGCTCGCTACAGTTGTGCTTTAATAAACCATATTCTTATTTGTCAAACGTCTTTGCACTAGTTATACAACATACTATTCTTAGACTAAGCAGCAACTAATACAGTTTATTTTTGTTTTTTTACATTAATTGCCATAGCAAACAGTTTAAACTTCATATTTACCGACTACCGATAATTATTATTTTACTGTTATATTTTTATGCTATGTAACATAAAATCATCGTTAATTTTTTTTTAAATAGTACAAAAGTCAATTATAATAATAACAAAGCTCAAATTACACGACAACAGAAAATTAAAATTAATTTTTTCAATTTAATGGAGCATCGACCTGTTTATAGGAATCGAGGTGAAAAATCGCATTACATATATCTATAGATTATAAAGTTAAGCGCTTTGAGAGTATTAAACACAGCATTATGACAGTTATATATATAATTGACTTACCAATATAATATCAAATCGATTAATGGAGTTCATTTCAGACATTCTATTATTAAAAAAATCCAGACAAGATTACAAAAAATATCGAATCTATTTTATTCGTACAAATTTATGAATGTCTACCATGACATCTGTTGCTTAAAGATTGTTTTTGTTGGAGAAAAACATCAAAAAATTTAGAAAATTTAAATCGAAATTTTCATATTAAAATGAAAACAAATAAAAAGAAAATTAAAATATATAACATTAAGGGAAATTGAATAAAAAGTTTTGAAAAATAACCACAAATTTGTATATTTTCCGTTTTTTTATCATTTGCTGTAAAATTTGATTAATGAAATATAATCGTACGAATAAAAATTGAAAATTGTGGTAAGTTTAACATTTTAATGTTTGACATGATGTCGCTCAATTAAAATGTAATAAATAATCATGACTGAAAAATTTGTTAGTTGATGGTTTTAGATTGTAATTGAATGGGAAAATAAATATAGAGTAAATTAAACTTCAGGAACCGAGGTGTCAGGACTTCTGTTTGTCTGGCAGAATGTAATATACGAGTTAGAAACAAGAAGACTGATGATACCACGCTCTTTCACAAAGAAATGAGCCCCACATAACTCTAAATAGATTATCGCATGCAATATACAATATTATATAATCCAAATATCACGAACTTTTTTCAAATTTTGTGAAAAGAGTATGGATTATGCTGGGTATGAATCATAAAAAATCTCTCTGGTCTCTACAAAATATCTCAAACGTTTAAGTGAAGACCAAATATTTTATTCAGCAAGGGACAGTTTTCTGAAACAACCCCATGAGTTCCATAATTTTGAGGGTATCTGCCTCAAAATGTGTGCCAAAAGAGTTGCACTGACCAGTGCACTTTCAATCTCGGAGAATCACTCCTTATATAAGTCAGACCAGGTAAAAATTATAAACTTTTGATAAGGCTAGGATTAAAACGTTGATAATAACTTACCATCCTAAAAAATTCTATTAAATTAATAAATGTTGATTGGAAAAAATCTTTGATAGTACTAGCAATATCTTCCGAAGATTTAATGCCATCAATTTAATTGAGATGTTGTGACTAAGGTAATGTATAGCAGTTAAACCAAAAAGGGCATTTAGAAAATTTAATTTTATGTGGTATTCGAAGTTGAAGTGAATTATATTCTCTTCCTCATTTCAGATTCCACTAAAATATGTAGCAACAATATAGATGAAAACAAATCAAGATTATTTACTACTTCATCCATGGAGTGTTGAAAATTATACACCGCATTTCGAAGACCACATGGCATTGTTAGGAAGCAATTGTCCCAGAAGTGAATTCTTGCATCTGTGAATCTGTACTTTACCGATTTTACGCAGTCGATATAATTCTTATGATTCGTTATATCCATGCGAAATAACACGTTTAGTTGTTCTTTTCCTTTCATTTTTTTTTATCTTTTAGTTGAGTTTTTGATACATTTCCTTATATTGGGATAAAGATATTGATTTAGGGCGTTTGAAACGTTAACGTATATTAAACTTTGAAGCTCAAATGAATTTTTTTTTCGAATGTAATATAAAAAAAATAAAATAACTTTAAATATTAGTATCACTTTCCAATTAGATATACCTATCTAGTTTCTACTATGTATTTTATTCAACCAATCACCACAACTAATATTTAAAATGCATCCACAACTTTCAACCCGTTTTTTTTTGTTTGTTTGTTTTCTCTATGAGAAACAGTTATGTCTTCTCATAGACGTGCGTAGTTTTTATTTGATTCAAAACTGTACAATTAATGCGAGTTTTTTTTAAATCTATAAGAAAAAAACCCTACCACAAAAAATTGTTGTTCCTCTCTCTCTGACTGTATAAAAAGAAATGAAAAAAACTGACATTTTGGCTTTTATTATAACCAAACATATAATTTTTGATACTTTTTATCAATGAAAAATAAGTTTGTCCATAACGGAAAAAGTTTGAGAACAAATTTTCATAATATACTTCGAGAACATTTACATAGCTTTAAATAATCACAATAAATTAAAATTACCCTCGTAATTATTTTCACTCATTTTATAGTTTTGTGGTAGCAACTAACATCCTTTCATGGGATGTAAACGCCAGTGAGAGAGAGAAAGCTGAAAGAGAGGTAGTGATTAAAAACAAATCAAAATGGAGAGAAAAAAAATTGAATTATGACAGATCAGCTATTAGCTTTTTTAATGTCTCTCTTCCTACAATTTTAAAATTATATTCTTTATATTTCTATATACTCTAAGATTGTATTGAATTTTATGATTGTGTTTAAAACTATAAAATAAAAATATACATTAATAAATAGAAATTTCCTTGTTAAAAATTTAATAAACATAATATGATTTCTGTATTTTTTTTGTTGGAAAAAAAGTTAAAGAGGGAAATTATATTAAAAAGTAAATTAATAATTGTGTTGTAATTAACTGCTTATTTACAAATGCTGTAAATATTGGAAGTGGGAGATGTACATCCGTGAATGAGATGCGGTTGTTCATTTGATAGTTGGGAAGCTGCTTTAATAATTTGATAATGACAAAGAGTTTTATAATTATTTGTGGTGTAGCAATAAAGTGAAATAGAAGAAACTAAAAAATTTTTAAAAATAATAAAAATTTGGAGCTACATAGATGGTAATGTTATGAGATAGTTTTTTCTCAACACAATTTTAATTTTATAAGTAAAACAACACTATTAATTGTGTAATTCAATTGTGTATTTATTTTGAAATAAAAGAAAACCACTTTTTTTTAAACTTATTAACTTTTATAATAATATTTACTAGGAGGGCCCGGCGTGCTTCGCTACGCTTATAAATAAAGTTTTTGCGTAGACATTTTGTTGACGTAGAAGCAATGATTTCAAAAAGTGGTAATGAGAAATGCTAGCATATAATTTTTAATTTTTCTTTTTAAATATATGAATGAAAAATAATCAAAACTCTAGCTGATCAGTTCGGATATATGAAAAATTAGCGATCAAATAAGTTAGTGATCAAATAAGCTTACTTGAAAACTTATTTGATCGGTAATTTTTCATATATCCGAACTGATCAGCTAGAGTTTTGATTATTTTTCATTCATATATTTAAAAAGAAAAATTAAAAATTATATGCTAGCATTTCTCATTACCACTTTTTGAAATCATTGCTTCTACGTCAACAAAATGTCTACCCAAAAACTTTATTTATAAGCGTAGCGAAGCACGCCGGGCCCTCCTAGTTTCAATTATTCAGTTATTTTTCTTTTTACTTGCAAAAATATACTTAAGTCGGATGAAATTTGTGGCACCTATTCACAAAACATTGACACCAATACCAAAACTACGTGAAAAATCCTCAAAAATTCAAACGCGCATAGCTCCGATTCAGAGTACACAAAATATAAAAGCAGAAATAACTTTTCCCTTTCGTCAATACCAACAAAATATCAAAATTTCAGATTTTTTAAAAATCAAAAATTTAAAAATCAACAAAAAAATGTACGTTTTCAAAATAATAGCCCTCCTATAATAAAAAAACAAAGAAAAATATTACGTCTATCGACCCCTAAATCAATTCATAAACTAAATTCTCTACACTTCAAAGGAAATGTATAAACTAACTAAGAGAAAATAAATATAAAAAAGAAAAAAAGTTTTAAGTTTTAAACCATTACCAAAACTACGTGAAAATGCCTCAAAAATTCAACCGCGCATAACGCCGATTGAGAGTACACAAAAAATAAAAGCAGAAACAACTTTTTTCCTTTCGTCAATACCAACACAATATCAAAATTTCAGATTTTTTAAAAATCAAAAATATAAAAATCAGCAAAAAAATGTACGTTTTCAAAATAATAGCCCTCCTGTAATAAAAAAACAAAGAAAAATATTACGTCTATCGACCCCTAAATCAATTCATAAACTAAATTTTCTTAACTTCAAAGGAAATGTATAAACTAACTAAGAGAAAATAAATATAAAAAAAGAAAAAAAAGTTTTAAGTTTTAAGTTTTAAACCATTACCAAAACTACGTGAAAAAGCCTCAAAAATTCAACCGCGCATAACGCAGATTCAGAGTATACAAAAAATGAAAGCAGAAACAACTTTTTTCCTTTCGTAAATACCAACAAAATATCAAAATTTCAGATTTTTTAAAAATCAAAAATTTAAAAATCAACAAGAAAATGTACGTTTTCAAAATAATAGCCCTCCTATAATAAGAAAACAAAGAAAAATATTACGCAAATATCTTTATATCAATAAACAAAATAATCGAAATAATATCGAAAACCGTCCTTGTTCAAAGACAAAAGACGACTGAAATGAATGATTTAAAAAAGAAAATAAATTTTTAAGTTTCGTTTTTGTTGTTCGTTGTTCAATAGCTAATATATAAAAAAGAAAATATCATTCATAAAATATCATCATAAATATCATTCATAAAATATCATTCATAAAATCAACATTATTACGCATATTACGCATATAATCTCTTTTATTCCGACGACTCGAAAGCGGATAGGAAAGCGTATTAATATATAAGATATATCATATAACATTTAACCCGAGTTTTAAGTGTTGCTCGACCGAAAGCCAAAATACAAGTAAGTATTTTTAATTAAAAATGGAAGGAACAAATTAATTATTTAATCGACTTCCGTTAGACATCTTTTTTAATTTATTCGAGTGTTTTCGTTATGAAAATGATTGTGTATATTTTCGACTAGTGCTGCCGCTACAAATGCTCCCCACCAGGGGTCCCCCACCATTTGTAAATTTTGATCGAATAAAAATTAAAATGTACACATACTATATTGAGGAAATACAAAATTAAAAATTAAAATGTACATGTTTGTTGTTGCGTTGTGTATTGCTTCTGCCTGCCGACAAGATGATGTATGCTGGTTTTAAACTGTCGATGCCAATCGTTGTGTTCTTACCGTGAATGTCCACGACGAAAAATTTACGCAGTTTGCGTACAACTGTAAACGGCCCTTCGTAAGGTGTATTAAGGGGTCCTTTTACTTTGTCCACTTGGACAAAATCGTGTGTGCAGTTGTCGAGATTTTTGGGTATGAAAATGTCGGTCTAATTAGATTGCCTTGGAGAAATGGGAATTAGCGTTTGCATATTACTTCGCAATCTTTTAAAATACTCAGAAGTATCGGAACTGTTGGCTGTTGGAGAGTCGACGAAGAATTTGCCGGGAGCCTTAAGAGTTTGTGTGCAGTAGAGTTCTTCTTTGAATGAAGTTCTAATGCCAAGTAAAACTAGTGGGCGTTCAGTGCTGCAATGAACGTATTGCATCTCGCTTTAAGAGAGGTTTTAAGTTGACGATGGAAGCGTTCGACAAGACCGTTTGCTTTTGGATTGTAAGCAGTAGTGCGTATTCGATGAGATCCTAGAAGCTTAGTGAGCTCGGTGAACAGATTGGATTCGAATTGTCCGCCACGATCTGTCGTTATGACCGAAGGAACACCAAACCTGGATATGTATTCCTGCAAAAGTGTTGATGCAATGGTACTTGCTGTCATGTCCTTTAAAGGATATGCTTCTGGCCAACGTGTGAAGCGGTCTACAGTAGTCAAAATGTAGCTGTACCCATTTGATTGTGGTAGTGGTCTAACGATGTCAATGTGGATATGGTCAAATCTGCAATTTGGTAATTCAAATTTGCCAATCGCAGATTTTGTGTGTCTGTAAACTTTTGATCGTTGACACAATTCGCATGATTTGGCCCATATCCCTGTGTCAACATTCATTCGTGGCCAAAAATACCTGGATGTTATTAATTTGCGGGTTGCACGTATGCCAGGATGTGATAAACCATGTAGGCTATCGAAAATCGTTTTTCTGATGCTGTGTGTGACGTATGGTCGATTTTAACCAGAATATGTCTCGCACCAGATTTTGTCGTTGCTGACTGATGATTGTATGAACTTAAGTTTAACTTTTGATGATCTTGACGGTTTGTCAGGATCAATCAATTTCTTAAGTTCATCGTCCTCCTGTTGCAATTTAGGTAAGTCTTTCAAGTTGAAGGTAGAAGTGTAGATTTCTGTTGAAGATTCTTCACCAGAACGTGATAAACAATCACTGACGACGTTGTCTTTGCCTTTGATGTGTCGTATGTCCGTAGTGATGACGTAGTTGTCGTGGACTTTTTAAAGTTTTGGAGGAAATTGCTGTGATCAGAGGTTTGTGATCAGTGTAGACAGAGAAATTTTGACCTTCGAAAAAATAGCGAAAATGTTTAATTGCGAGATAGATTGCTAGTAACTCTCTATCAAACGCGGAATATTTAGCTTCAGTAGGAGTGAGTTTCCTTGAGAAAAATGCAAGTGGCTCCCAACATCCATTGTTGTCCTTTGTAGTACAGCTTCGTCTGCAGTGTTCGAAGCGTCTGGTGTTATGTTGAACTGTGTGTTGTCCAACGGATGTGCTAAAAGAGTAGCAGCGGCAAGAGATTATTTGACCTTAATGAAAGACTCGTTACAGTCTTCTGGCCAAGAAAAATTCGATTTGTTCTTGCCTTTTTTAATCAGTGATGCCAAATAACCGTGAATAGGCGCTAACACTTCGGCTAAACGTGGTATAAAGCGGTGATAATAAATCACCATACCTACGAATTGCTGTATTTGGTGGATTGATGTTGGAGCTTGAAAGTTGGAGATGGCAGTGACTTTATCTTTCGATGGGAGTATGCCGTTTTTCGAAATAGAGTGGCTTAAAAAATCAAGTGATTTTTGGCCGAAGATGCATTTTGAAGCTTTTATGTTGATGCCATATTCGGTTAGACGAGTGAAAAGTTTCTCCAAGTGCAAAAAATGTTCTGCTTCGGAGCGGCTAGAGCTATGAGGATATCATCTATATAGACGAAGACGAAATCCAGTGCCTTTGTAACTTCGTTGATGTAGCGTTGGAATGTCTGTGCTGAGTTTCGTAAACCGTATGGCTTACGGGTGAACTCGAACAATCCAAAAGGTGTAGTTATAGCTGTTTTGTGAATATCCTCATCTGCCAAAGGTATCTGGTGGTAAGCTCTTACCAGATCTATTTTGGAAAAAAATTTGCATCCTGCTAGTTGCAAGGAAAAATTTTGTATATTGGGGATGGGATATCTATCCGGAACAGTAGCAGCATTAAGCTGTCTGTGGTCTCCACAAGGTCGCCAGTCCTTGTCCTTTTTCTGAACCATGTGCAAAGGAGAGGAGACTGGAGAATTAGAAGGACGACATATACCTAGTTCCACCATATCAAATTCGGTCTTTGCAGCTTTAAGTTTCGTCGGGTCCAAGCGTCTTGGGTTAAAGGATGGAAGTCTTCCATTAGTCACAATGTAATGCTTTACATTGTGCTTAATTGGGAGGCCATAGTTTGGTGCCTCGGTAAGTGACGAAAAAATTCTAAGGAGAGTGCCGAATTGATTGTCGACGCTGAAATGTTTAGGTGTAGGCGTATTACAATTAGTGATAATTGCATTCACGTGAAGAGATGTTTTAGAATCAATTAACTTCCTATTTTTCAGATCGACCAAAATGTCATACTTCGAGAGGAAATCAGCACCTATTATAGGCCTGTTGACATCTGTCAGTATGAGAGTGTGTGTGAATGTACGCCTAAGTCCGATGTTAGCTTTTAACAGCTTAGTATACCATATGTGGGAATTGCTGTACCGTTAGCGGCAGTTAGCGTTTGAATGGGATCTTTATTGCCGTGTGGAAATGTATAATGTGGTAGTACTGAGGCTTCAGCACCACTATCGATTAAAAACTGTAATCCGCGTTTTTTATGGAAGTACGCGATGCGGTCGCTACCGTTTTATTACCGTACCGGCGTGTCTAATTCAGCGTCACCACGTGATGAGATAGTTTTTTCTCAACACAATTTTAACTTTATATATAAAACAACACTATTAATTGTGTAATTCAATTGTGTATTTATTTTGAAATAAAAGAAAACCACTTTTTTTAACTTATTAGCTTTTATAATATTTAACGCAAGGTTTAAATGTTGCCCGACCGAAAGCCAAAATACAAGTATTTTTTATTAAAAATGGAAGAAACAAATTAATTATTTAAACGAATTCCGTTGGACATCTTTTTTAATTTATTCGAGTGATGTCGTTGTGAAAATGATTGTGTATATTTTCGCCTAGTGTTGCCGCTACAAATGTTAGTAGGATTTAATAAAAAAAATTTATTAATCGAATTTTGTGTCACTGAATCGAATTGGAGTTGGTCATCTGGTTATTGATTTTCATGTTTCGTGTTTTGGCAATAAAAGGACGAAACAAAGGGGAAAACATATTGAGTGCTTTTATTTTTATACTTGAATGTTTTTGGTAACATCTAATGGGAAGAAAGGTTTTGCATCAGTTATTGTTATTCCTGTAATTAATATATAACGTTTGTGCATCATTGATATTATTGTTTTGAATTTGACATTCACCTGTGACTTTGGCGCAATAAGTTCTATTATATTGATTTATTATTATTTTTCAACAATCGCCTGTGGCGTTGCGGCGCAACAATTATTATTATAATGATTCATTACTGATATTCAATATTCCTCGGTAGCTTTGATACAACGAAATTTATAATATATAAAATTATTGATTCAGCAATTTCAATTCCATTATGCGCAATGATATTCATATTTCATTGCTTTATTGATGTTATTATTTACATCCAACAATCGCTGGAATCAAAAGCGCAACGTTTTGTTATTTTATAATATTGATTTTTAGTTAATGGATCAACGGTCAATAATGGGGTGGGTAAAACTTTTTAATTTTTTTAAATGTAGTAATCGTAGAAGAAATAGGGTGTATGATGGTCTTGGTTCTGACTTTTGGGTGTCGTCAGAGTCTCTGTTCTTTGTTAATTTGAATTCGTCTTGTGAAACTTTTGCAACGTGCAATTTAGCATTTATACTGGACTGAGGAAAGGCATAATCGAATTCACAGACTATGCTAGTCGAAAATTAAAAATCTCATGACACGCAATTCCTCTGATGACCCTGATAATAATTCAACTGTCAGGAATGCACAGTGTTCATTACAGCAAGTGTGTAAATTCAAACATGCTAAATTGTAGTTATTGCTATTTTAAGCACATTTGCGGAAGTGACAGAAGTGAGGTGGTACGGTTTATGAAAGTGCATGGAAAAGCTATAAATGTTTGTTGTCGTATATGGCACCGTAATGGCATTTAAAAGGAGGGTTTATTATTGTCCTTCAGCTTTACCATGTGAAGATTAACTCGATCATATGCTGTTGCTGTGCTGTTTTTGCTTATTCAGACGACGTGGTTTCGAAAATAGAAGATTACGGTGGATGAAAAGATAATTTGCGTTGCGTTGGACCACGATGCACTTCACTGAATAATTATAATCGGACATAAGGTCGAGGTAAATATTCAGTCAGTAGTTCAGCCATGAAATCCCATCACCCGGGTTTATCACGTCGGAGTCACCATTGTTAGGACTTAAACCATTGTTAAACTTTTTTATCAGCTCTAAAGTTTCTAGTATGCAAAATATTTTATAATGAAAAAGGATTCAAAATGATTTTCAAACGCAACCGACATGCATTTCACTAACACTACAAGTTTGTTGTGTAATTGCTTTCCTATAAAAACACATGTTTCTTGAAATTGGCACATGTAATTCCACCATTTGTGTTTAATTATTTACTTTTAAGTCAATATTATGTTTAATTAATTCACGATAGCGTACCCCAAGGCTCAGTTTTGTCCTTCACACTCTTTTTAATTTATATCAATAACTGTTGAAAATCACCTGTAATCCAATAGTTTTGCAGATTATAGTACACTGTTGTTCGACACTCTATCTTCAAAAGGTAAATGCATGAACAAATAAATCCCACCGAAGAGACACTACTATAAATGTAAACAAGGACCAACAAAAAGTGCCCGATTGGAGCGACCAAAATTTGGCAGTGTTAATTCAGATCAAAGACCGAGATAACACTTCACACTACAAACAGATTAATATCAAAAGAAAACGAGTTCTATCAACAATTTCTGAATTTATGTTTATTTTGAAAGACATAAATTATATTTAACCAAATTTCACTTTTACGATATAATTTATTCAAGACATTTATCAAGAAAATCCTTGTACTACCCATCTTTCGTTGAAAATCAAAAGTTCAAAATCCCACTGTCAGTAAGACCTACACTGTTGACTGTACATTTATTCTTATCATCAAAAAACACATTTCGATCACGTTTACTATATATGTTGATAGTTGTTTTATGTTTTCAACACAACTTTTTTCTTCTTACTAAATTTAATGTACAATAAGAACACCACACGTTTTCTGTATATATCAACTAGAGTAAAAAAAAATCGTATAAGCCAATGAAAAGGAAATCAACGAAAGAAAATTATATTAATTCACAAGGAATATGTGTATGATGACACAAACTTGGAAAAAATTATGTTTGCTATACAGAATGAGGAAATTAATTTTTTTTTCTGTCTGACTGAACAGTTTTTCTTTTTTTTTTTTTGGAAAATTGAATATTCTATTAACATCTTAAATCATGAAGACGCAAATCTAACATTATGTCATGTTGTTTTTGAGGATTACATGACGTTTCTTATATATTTTAATGAGCAAAGAAAATAATTTAAATTTTTTGTCAAATTTCTTAAATGAAATTTTAATCATGATTTGCATTGAGTTGATTCTTAATTTTGTCTGTCATGCTTTGGGAGTTATGTTAAATTAAACATTGTCAAAAGCTTCAAGCCAAAGATTTGATGCTATTTTCTGTATAGAATATTTAAGAGCAATTTCACGAAGATTCAACAACATTTTGACTTGACCCCTTTTAATTTTGATTATTTTTTGTTTATAGATAGTCTTTGATAAATAAAAAATACAAGTTCTCTTAGAATTTTTTTTTTTCGACCAGGGGTCTTCACAGGGTGCCTCTCAATTTTTGTTATTTTGTGATGTGAGTGCATTTTGACGAGCGATTGTAGAAAAACTACTCAATCGATTTTCATAAATGATATGTCGTTGAATAGGTATTAGAACAAAGTTTTTAAAAAAGTACACTGTTAATTTTTTGAAATAATTTTTAACGGTGTAACATAAGAAAAAAATGGTGTAATTGAAAAAAAGATGGCATAGCCTTTTTTTTTTTTTCAACTAAATTGAAGCTTATTTTATATCTAACAACTTGTGAAAGTTTAGGACTAGCTATATTTTTTCTTTTAGAGATAAAATTCGTTGTGCATATGACTGTCGGGAATCAGTTTTTTTTGTTCTGAAGGAAAATTATAAAAATGGCGATTTTTAGATTCAGATTCTTTTTTTATGTTAAATATCAAATATTTTATTATTAAATGAACTTTTTAAAAAGCAATTTCAGTCAAGTTCAGCAAAATTTTGCGACACTTTGACTCGACCCTTTTTAATTTGGTTTATTTTTAGTTTATAGATAGCCTTTGATAAATGAAAAATACGGCTTCAAGTAGAATTTTTTTAATATAGACCAAAATAAACCAAATTTTTTTTTTTTTTTTTTAATAAAATGTGTTGTGTAATAGGGTTTAGAATATGTGTCACAACAACACATAAATACCTTTTAAGACCTAGGTCTAGACCTGGGTCCCACAACAACTGGCGTTCTAAGGTGTAGATTAACGCTTTTTTTAAACATCTGCGGGTTGAAGCCACCTGAGACTAAGTGTTCCGGCAAACTATTCCATTTGTACGCAGTTCGGACAAAGAAGTCTCTCTGCGATCTGCCAGTATGACAGCGCGGGATCTTTACCGTTTCACTGGTTGCGGCAGCCGATTGCCGAGTGGACCGGGGGTAAAAATAAGTTTGAGGCATGATGCCGCTGATTTCATCTGAGCACTGCTGATGACGATATTTGTAAAAAACAACGAGGTCAGCAACAGTGCGACGATGTTGTAGGGAATCAAGTTTTGATGTCAAAGTTCGATCACCTACAATTCGTATAGCTCGCTTTTGAACAGAGTCCAAGAGGGCCAAGATGGAAACAGAAGCAGCACCCCAAACTTGACAGCAGTACTCCATACAGGGACGAATATAGGACTTATAAACATGGAGCAATTGGTATGGAGTGAAAATTTTTTTGCATCTATTTAGGAGGCCGAGTTTTTTAGACGCGCTTTTTGCCATCGCCATTACATGATCGTTCCAGAGTAGGTCATTTGAAACTGTGACAATCAATAAACGAATGTTTTTCCATTCACCTATTGGTTCATCACACATACTAAATAAAATATCTTTGGGGAACTGGGTCTTTAATCTGGAAACAATCAACAGCTGTGTTTTGGTGGAGTTGAAATTGACAAGGTTTTGGTCACCCCAGTCGGCGACTTTATTCAGGTCTTTGTTCACGTTTATGGCAGCGTCTCTCCGGGGAGGATTAATTCGTTCGTGCATTTTACCTTTTGAAGGAAGGGGCTCGAACGACTTGTGCAGAGTACTATCATCTGCAAAACTATTTATTGGTTTACTGGTGATTTTCAACAATTCGTTGATATAAATCAAAAATAGGGTTGGGGACAATACTGAGCCTTGAGGTACACCAGCGTTAATTAGTTTAGACTCAGATGAAAATCCGTCTAAGGCTACCGAAATATATCGGTTGGATAGAAAATTTTGAATCAGCTTCACAACATTGGGATGAAAACCGTACGCAACGAGCTTGTTGATTAAGTTGGCATGCCAGACTCGATCGAATGCCTTGGAGATGTCTAAAGCGATAACGTATGTTTCACCACCTTTATCAAGTATGCTGTTCCAACAATGCGCTACATAGTTTAATAGATCGGTAGTTGATCTTTTGTTTCGAAAACCGTATTGGCTGTCGGATATTAAATGATTTTCTTCCAGAAATTTTGAAATATGTGTATTAATATAATGCTCATAGACTTTGGATAGGACCGATAGTAAAGCTATTGGCCTATAATTTGAGATATCGGATTTTGGTCCCTTTTTGGGGACGGGCTGGACATTTGCCAACTTCCAGCACGAGGGAAATATGCCAGATTTGTAGGATTGGTAGAATATTTTACTTAAAGTTGGTGCAAGTTCTTTGGAAAAGGTTTTTAAAATAATGGGTGGAATATTATCCATTCCTGATGCTTTGTTGATGTTTAACCCCTTTAAAAGTTTAGCGACTATTTTGGGTTTGAAGTGAAGTTCATTCATATTAACTCCTGAAGACTGGATTTGGGGTATTTCTTTAGGAGTTTCCAAAACAGTGGAGTTCAGAGCAAAGCGTTCAGCGAACAAGTTAGCTTTTCTTGCGGGATCATTGACGATTAAATCACCATCAATAATAGGGGGAATAGAAAATTTTGTACCAGAATTTAAAGAATTAATGGCACCGTAGAAACTCTTGTCAGAAACAGACATAGACGTAAGTTTTGAGGCTTTCGCTCTGTCAATTTCGGACTTTTCGTTTGAGATAATCTGATTAGATATTTTGTTGGCCTTTAGATATTGGGATCGATTAGTGGGAGTCTTGTTATGAATCCAAATATTAAATGATCTACGTTTGTTTCTAAGTGCCGTTTTGGCAGCTTTCGAATACAAGTATTTTTGTTTGGGTTTTACTATGGAGAAAGGGACAAATTTATTGATAGCAAATTGGATGGTTTCTGTAAAGTTTTGAGCAGAAACATTTACATTGTCAGTGTAAAAATAATGACGGTCGAAAGGGAAACCATGGAAAAAATTTTGAAGACCACTCTTATCCATTTTTGAGTAGTGAAATATTTTACGGGGTTTGGGAGCTGTAGTTTTAAGTAAATCAGTTTTGATAACTGATGAGATTGAATAATGATCAGAATTTCCAATACTACCTTTCGCGACATCGACACTCGTAATATCTGGCATTGTGGTAAGATAGAGATCTAAAAGAAAACTATTATCACCGCCATTACGGGGAGTGAAAGTCGGGCTTTTAACAATTTGGAATAGGCCCTGAGACGCGGCAAAAATTTCTGCCAGTTTTCCACTATTGTCAACATCGTCGGTCGATTTGGAGAATTCCAACCATGATTTGTTGTGGACGTTGAAGTCACCGGTAACGATAACTTCACAATTAGGGGACTTTGCTCTAATCTCGTCCATAATTTTTGTCAGTATATTAAAAAAGTTTTGGTTACGTTTGTTGGGGGACCGGTATAAAGCTATTGTAAAAAAAGTCATTTCTGGAAGACAAATCTTTAAAACCATTGTATTGAAGCCGTCACCGTGTAGTTCAAAATTTGGAAAGCGCGTGTACGCAACACTCTCATAAATGAATGCGCATACGCCCTGATGGAGTTTGAAATCTGATCCGAGCCTATATTTGGAATTAAGCGATTCTATAAAGAGAAAATTTTCAGAAACTTGTGTTTCTGTAAGGAATAGAATGTTCGGTTTGTCGTGCTCAAGATGATGTTGCACGTGGTCATGGTTAGCGTTCAATCCGCAGATGTTTTGAACATGTATTTTAAAATTTTTTATTGATTCATATATGTTTTGTCCCTGCAAATTCCGTGGACATGCCGCTTTATGGGCGGGTGGATTGTTCAAATTTGCTTTACCACTTGCAGACTTATTTTTTTTCGGTTGTACTGCCATATATATATCAAAAGGGTTTTATTTTATTTTTTTATGTTTTATTTTAAAATGCATAACTAAGTAAAAAATCCTATCATACTACAAAATACGACATATGCCAATATTTCATGATAAGATGAAGAAATAATAACAAAATAATAAGTGAAAAACAAATTGTGAGAAATTTGCAGAAAACAAAACAAAACTAAATGCCAATAATCCAGCTGATGCAGCGCACCCCAGACGCACCGCCCACTACCTCAATTGAGGCACAAAGCCCACATATAACCTACGTGTTGGTCCGATTCCTCGGAAGAGCCAATGAGCGGTACCGCTACGGAACGCTGCCCAGCTAGGACTGGAAGTGCTGCCGTTGACTAATTAAAGTTCGTCCACCAGCACCCTAAGATATCATCTTGGCTAATGACATCTCCTGCCATTGCCAGTGGTATGTGATATCTCACGCTAACTCATATGTCAATGGCAGGGACTGGAGTACGCAGGGTAGTCAGACCCGTAGATCAATATTGATCATAATCGATCAAAATCGAATCCTCCTGCGGAAGGGGGAAATTAAAAAGGGTCGAGTCAAAATGTCGCAAAATTTTGCTGAACTTGACTGAAATTGCTTTTTAAAAAGTTCATTTAATAATAAAATATTTGATATTCAACATAAAAAAAAAAAATCTGAATCTAAAAATCGCCATTTTTATAATTTTCCTTCAGAACAAAAAAAACTGATTCCCGACAGTCATATGCACAACGAATTTTATCTCTAAAACAAAAAATATAGCTAGTCCTAAACTTTCACAAGTTGTTAGATATAAAATAAGTTTCAATTTAATTAAAAAAAAAAAAAAAAGGCTATGCCATCTTTTTTTCAATTACACTATTTTTTTCTTATGTTACACCGTTAAAAATTATTTCAAAAAATTAAAAGTGTACATTTTTAAACTTTGTTCTAATACCTATTCAACGACATATCATTTATGAAAATCGATTGAGTAGCTTTTCTACAATCGCTCGTCAAAATGCACTCACATCACAAAATAACAAAAATTGAGGGGCACCCTGTGAAGACCTCTGGTCGAAAAAAAAAATTCTAAGAGAACTTGTATTTTTTATTTATCAAAGACTATCTATAAACAAAAAATAATCAAAATTAAAAGGGGTCAAGTCAAAACGTTGTTGAATCTTCGTGAAATTGCTCTTAAAGTTTATGTTACTCTTTCAAACCACAGCCAAAGACATCTGACTAACCTTGAATGAATTTGATTCATTTTGATAAGATGAACAAGAGATAAGGTTTGATGCATCGGGTAGGGATTATTCGACTCTCTTTTATCATTCTCAGATTGTTTCCTGAAATAAGGCTGAACATTCAATCTAATTCGCATGTCCCTCTCTCGAATATTGAAAAAACTTTGATTAAATTGAATTGAATTCCCATTGTGAAAAAAATTTGCTTTTGGGTTTCTCAATTCTCATAAGTTGAGAAACGAAAGAAAATTGCATTGGATGTTCCGATGAAATTATAAATTAGTTAGTTGGTTGAATTCTGAGTAACTCAAAACATAGTCCCTGATGCTCAATCTCGTCTACATGACGATATACACTAACACATCACGTTAATGATATGAAGCTTGACGATGAAGATTATTAATACCGAAATGATAGCTAAAGCTCAAATGTCACCCAATGATTTTTTTGGTGAAACATTTGGAGGGTGAGTTATATCCGTGTAGAATTATAACGTACCGAATTATTAACCTGTGTGGAAGCTTTGTGTACTAAAACCTTTAACATTGGAAATGATCAAAAGACATTATGATGATAGTAATGCTGCTCATAGAGGTGTGAAGAATACCTTGAAAGAATTAGGTGCTCCAACGTCTATACTGTACGAGTTTATACATGTCTATACGAGCTTCTACACATCGAGGATGGTAACGTACCAACTGGCCATAATAAGGAGTCAGGTTCAAACAAATCTCAAATCAGCGCTTGAAAAATCTCAACATCAATATAACCTGCAATCTCGTGTTAAGATATTTTCACCTCAACAGGGTGTCGTCGCGCGACAACAGCATTTAAATGACGCAGTAAATAAATTTTCTACTAAATTGGCACTTAAAATCATTCCGGAAATCACTGAGTCTATGATTGGTAACGTGCTTTACGAATGTAAAAACCTAGATGGGTAAAGCATTGGATTTCATCACGCAAAGTATATTAAAGCATGATATTTTTGTATTGCTTTCTACAGTTTCCTCCATTTCGTTTTCGTTCACTCGGGGTTCACTCGACAAATGTTTTTTTCTGGTTTGTATCGGGGATCTAACCGTACTTATGGATATTATTAATTGTGAAACTCAGCGTTCCGTGACAATCTTTTATAGATTTGGCGTGCGTTGAGATTTTAATCTGCTTGTCAGTTCCTGTTCTATTCATGATCCCATATAATCGTCTTTGCCTCTCTTTGTCTTTCTGAGTTAAATTACAAGTAATAAAGGTTTAACTTTGTCACTTGTACTTAATTCAGTTGATGTAACGACGCATAGTCTATAAATAATATAGGATATCACCCTGGGCTTTGAAACAAAAATAAACCCGAAGTAAGAGTAACGAAAAAAAAAATTTTGCATAAAAAACTGCATTGGATGAAATTACAAATTGGGTAATTAGTTGAGTTCTGATAATCAATCGGTTAAACTTTTTTTCTTCTTTTAAAAATAAAAAATTTTCAACTTACGTTTTTATCTTTAAAAAAGAAAAAGATAGTTATAGCATGGCCCGACAAGAGGGGGGTGGGAAGGGGGGTTTCCCCCCGGGCTCCGCTTTTTAAAAGGGCCCGGACTCCGACCAAAATGAAAATATTATAGAGGCAAAAAATAATTTTTAACCAAAACTAAACTATATATGAATTTGATCTTTCACTAAATTCTTATCATTAATAAAATACACGATGATTTAATTAATTTGGCTACAGTTTAAATAAGCAGTATTTCTTTTCAAGGATGGGTCATATAATATAAAGATGCCTTAATACCGTACATATGTGATTACAAATGTAAGGAAACAATAAAAAGCGGTCAATTTTGCATAGGAAGATTTTAAAAAAATTAACAGTATCCAAAAAATCAAAGTATTGAGATGAAATTTAAATTAATTGTTTTATGGAGGACCTGAAAAGAATCAATCCTGTTTTGACCGCTTGTATTGGCAAATGGCAACTGGTTTTGAGCACCACCCATGGCAAATATTTATTTTTCTCTCATAAAAGCAAAACAACTAACACAAACGGCTAAAGTGCGGTTAGCGTCTATAACATAGCGTTTATATAACATAGCGTTTTTAGAGTAAACCACGCTAACAGCACTTCCCCCACACAAACCGTTCGCGCTTTGAATTTCTAATATGGAGAATATACTACACAACTTAGTAAATGTTTTCCAAATTTAAACTTTAGTCTCAGCTTACTCAGCAACAAAGTTGATTCTGTTTATAAATTAGAATCCCCGATTCCTTTAATTTGTACAACGCAAGTAGAAAACCAACCAAAGCATATTGGGTTTCGCAATGGTTTTGATATTGGCAGTTAGTTTAGAAGATAAAATAAAAAAGTCACAAATTACTGAAAATGTGATTCGTCGAGGGCATATATAAATGCATACATTGTGTGTCTGTGATCGTAAACCATTTTCTAAGTCGTTTCTTTTCAAAATTTTACCAAAAGGAGAAAAAATTGAACGAGATTCGTTAGTTGTGAGCTCCAATAAAGATGCCTTTTATTGCCTACCGTATCTATTATTTAGCACGAATATTAAGTAAAATTGTTCTTATTTCTTTCGTCCTCAAAGATATTCTTAAGTTAAATTATACGACAGATTACCGGTTTACAATTATTATGCGATCAAATGGAAGGCCAAGCAAAAATAATGAGGCACATTTTAAAAAGAACTTTGGGTACTATTTTGTTTTGAGGTGAAGGGAGCATGGCTTTGAGCAGAGACAGCCATCTGATTGATAAACCTAATAACGGTAGCTTCTTGAGAATTTTGGAGATTATTATTCACTGTGATCCTTTGCTACGTTATCAGTTAGAAAAAGTAAGAATTTCCAAGCAAGCTTAGTATCATTAACAAGTCCATTATTTATCATCGGAAATCCAAAATGAGCTCATTCAATTATGTGCAAGCCATTTAGAATTAGTAATTCAAGCTGAATGAAGGAACAAGGGTATGCTAACGCAAGCGACATGAAAAGTGAAAACAAGAGTACAAAAAGAGAGATTTGTAGAGAAAACCTATATGCTGTGAGCTCAAAGTTTCAATCTCTGTTGAGTTGATTCTGCCGAATGATGTTAAAATTAGTATATGTGTTATTATGGTTTTCCATATTATTCACTGTTTGTGTGCTTTTGTCACTTTTGAATTAAAATGCAATATTTAAAAATATACTTTTTACTGTTTATTTTTAATTTTGTTTTATTAATAATAATATTAACTTCCTTATAGTAACAATTTGATTTTATTTTTTTATTTTATTTTATAGAATATCGATTTCGACTTACGTCATCCTCAGTTCTTAAATTATTATTACAATTTTTGCTTAAACTATTACTTATATACTATTTCAACTAGTTAAAATTAGGTTACATTTCTTGGAATAATTTAATAAATGCTATAACTTATTTAGCAGAAGCTCTCAACGATGAGCAATTTTAAAGAAAGGTATTCCGCACTCACCATTATAAGTTTTCTAACAGGCTCACATCAGCTAAAATTGATGCTGTTAGATCTTTGGCAAAACATCTTTCAGTACTAAAAATATGGCTGAAGATCTTATCTAGACATCTACGGAATTAAAAAAGTACATGAGTAAATTTACCTGAAGATTAATGCCATCAATATGACTTAAAATCTGGCTCGCAGAACTGCAGATTCTAAGAAATCAATGTGATGTCATCTTGAAGGAAAGTAAATGGTTACAAATAGTTTAAATATTTCTTCTTCTTTGTCAATAAGTACAAAAATAAAACGGTTAAGAACCGTTTCTGGAAATGGAAATGAAGAGCCTGAAAACATCCGCTTATGACTTACAACTTATGACCAAGAAACAGAATTCAAAAGAAACACGATTTTAGTTATTGCAGATTTAGTAATACCAAGCGTAATGTTTAAATTCGAAGGAAAGAGGAGGAAATAATAACTGCATGTACATAGTTTTTCCTTGCAATATACAAGGCAGATATTTCAGAAGAGTTGGCAAATGAGGTAATTCGCCTCAAACATGTATATGCGGAACAATTCGAAGAAAATCTTTCGCTCTAGATTTATTGAATGCAATTGCCATTAAAAATATTGATACTATTTTTCCAGCACCATTGCCGAACGTTCCTTTAGAGCATTATCACGAATCAAAAATTTCGACGGATCCTGTTTCTTTCAAGATCGTGTCTTGCGATTCTGTGCTAAGAATCAAAATTAGCGAGGCAGTTAATTTTCGGTGACATTATAGATGTTTTTGTATCAGCCAAAGCGTTGAAAGCTCAACTATTATAAAAAAAGTAAGAACAACTCACAAAATTCGCTTTTGACATACGAATTCACGTGAGATATCACATACCACTGGCAATAGCAGTGAAAATAATGAGATATCACTAGCCAAGGTGATAGCTTAGGGGTGCTGGCGGATGAACTCTATTCAGGCAACTGTAGCACCCTCAATCTAAACTATGAAGTATTCGTTAACGATAGTACGTTATTGCTTGCTCGAAGAATCGAGCCTTCATATAACTCTATGTGTGGATTATTCATTGAGGAAGACAGCGTAGCTGGATTATTAGCAGCCTCATTTTTGTTTTGTCTCTGCAAATTTTTAAATTAAATTTGCTATTTATCTCTTATTTATTTTTATTTTCTCTATCCTATCACGATGAATTCGCCTGTCTATATTTAACATTCAAAATTGTTTTTAAACAAATACAACATTTTAATTTTTGTGATATTCTAATTTAACTGGTTAATAAAATTACATAAATGTAAAGAGGGCCCGTATTTCATTTCCCCCCGGGCCCCATTTTCCTCTCTACGGCCCTGGTTATAGTCCCCTGGGCACACGCCGATTTCATGTGATGATTACCACATATTTTATACTTCGTGAGTCGCCTGTCCTTGACGAGTCCGAAAACTTTTTTTTGTTCTGCCATTTTTCTCAAATCGGCGCTTTCTCGTTCGGCAAGCTCCGAAAAACGCTGATTGCCCGGGTTCTTGTAAATTTTTTTTTTAACTATGGGGGTTGGAAATTTGTTTTAGAACACGAGGGTAACCTTGTCCGACAAAAATTTGTCTGTTATTGTTTAGTCCGACAACCCAAACATATCAAAATGTCAGCAGTCGGACTCGACAATAGGAGGCACATTTTGGTCGGACAAGCTTACCCTCGTGTTCTAAAACAAATTTCCAACCCCCATAGCTAAAAAAAGTGTGGTAGCAAATTTACAAGATCGCGTGCAATCGGCATTTTTCGGAGCTTGCCGAAACGAGAAAGCGGCCGATTTGAGAAAAATGGCAGAAAACGCAAACATGCGCTTCGATTTCAATATTTTACAAAACAACTTGACTTAAAACAACAAAAAGCATCAAAACAAATCATTCAGACCCATTATATACTAAATTCTATTAAATTATCAAAAGATGTTCTAAACATTTAATAATCCATACCAAACATTCTATTATCTAAAAAATCCAGCTCACAATTCACAACCAATCTTCCTCCAACTCTACATTTACGTCGCCGTGTATTATAACGAAACGTTTCAATTCAAAGGACACAAAGAGAAACAAATTCTCTTCCCGCATTTTTATTGTATTAAAGCTCAATTTATTTTCTTAACAGAAAAAAAAATCGTTTGGCGCTAAAACCTTATTTACTTAAGATGTGAAAATGTTTTTTTATTCTATTTTATTTTCTGACATAAAATCATGAAAATATTCGTAATCTCGTTTAACAAACAGAAAAAAAAATAAATAGAAATTTTCATGATAATAGTGAAATAAAAATAATTTATATTATTTTATTTTTTGTTACCGGTTTGGGAATTGCTACTCGTTATCTAATTTTTATTTTGATAATCTGAATAGATAAGAAAAGAAAGATCCTAAGTGGAATGTAATTACCAGTTTTGGTAATTAATTTTATGAGATATATGTGATTAGCGCAATTTTTGTGTGACAAGGTAAAAATATTAATAAAAATTGGTCAGGTGTGAAATTGTGGGTTTTTGTGAAATTAATTAGAATTATATGAAAGTGACATATACAGATTTGAATGTAGGTAGAAGATTTAACATAATCAAATTTTTCAAATCTAATGAGAAGTAAATAGAACAAAAAAGGACAAGGACTTGATTATCATACATTTTTCGGTATAAAAAGTTAACCAGAATTGAGGAGTTAACGCTCACTAACACAGTGCAATCAATTGCAATTTTTACTGTGCAATTCGATCTGTTTATAAACGATTTCAATCAGATTCTTGAAAATTTGCTCTATATCTGTTTTTATTGGATGTTATATCATTAATGCAAAATTCTTATTGCAACTGTTCGTTCTAAAAAATTGATCGTTGTTTGTGTGTTTCCATGTTCTTATTTACATTGGCATTTGAATAATGAGGTTGCGGAAAGGACGGTAAGGTTAAGGGTAAGAATTGGTACCTGATTCATTGGAGGATGCTACTGCTTTTCTACTCAAATTAGCAAAAGATGCCCAAAATGTCGGGTCGATTCTAAACAAATCAGTAACGGAATACTTCGAATAAACACTCAATGTTTTAAATAGCTATTTATGAAAAATCAAGGTTAAGTTTGTTCTTACGCAAACATTTCATTTTTTGACGAACTTTCAGTAAATTACATACTAAACGCACGTGCAAGTTTGTCCTCCATAAAACCTCCTTCACAGCCTGTAACAGAAAAGAAATATTTAATGCGACAATTGTTTCATTACGTTAAACTGATAAACTGTCCAGCTAACACCACGCGTCCTATGTAGTCTATTCTGGGCATTTATAGTCGCATTAAGTGCAAAAATACTCGTAAGTGACCTATTAATTTCAATCTTAAGCCGCAATTAGACTATTGCAGAACTCTGCAATATTTCTGCAATGGTATATTGTAAAATATTCATTGCAGAAAAGTTTGGCAATGAACTCATTGCAAAACATTGCATTGACTCATTGCAATGTTTTGCAATAAGTTCATTGCCAAACTTTTCTGTAATGAATATTTTACACACTACCATTGCACGACTATTGCAGAAATATTGCAGAGTTCTGCAATAGTCTAATTGCGGCTTTAGTCATAAAAAGTCAGACAAGTGCGAATAAAATTCGCTCGTTAAGGGTTCCGTGAATGTAAAAGAACACAATATCAAAAATTATTGACAAAAAGTTGTGTTGTAATGTCCTTATATTTTCAGACCATAGACACATAACAAAATAAATGTTAAATTGTAAATGTCAATAGTAAATTACAATCAAATCTACATTGATCAAAAATGGCAAAAAAAATGTTAATTCAGGTTAAATATTATCCATAGATGTTTTTGGTAACTTAAAAAAGATTCAATTACACCAGCTTGTAAATGGATTAAATTTGATTATTTTTTCGGTCAATCGAGTGTTGAAATTTAGGGGTGTGGAAAGGCTACATACTAAAAATATTTTTTTTTTAATAACACAAAAACTGCATTTCAAAATTCTAAAAAAAATGTAACATTTCTTAAATTAAGTGCTCTTTCATATGACACCCCACTCATTTGGGTCAAAAATGTTTTTTTTTCCTCCCCACACCCATTCCATAAACACACAGAAATATAATTATTTGAGTCTTCGATATGATTTTCGTTCAAAATTTACCAATATTCCTGTCTCTGTGAATATTTTCAAATTTTTCAGTCAGTCATCGTCGCATGGTAGGCGGCGGCACGATCTGAATTTAGCCCTTTCTTATCCATAACTCAAAAACTGTGCTGTAGTTTTCATACAAAACTTACCAAATTTCCTAACTCTGTGAAATTTTCCAAATTTTTCTGTCATTTAGTGTCGAAACGTATGGAGGGGAGGACGGTCTGAATTTTGCACTTTTCCAACAGTAACTCAAAAACTGGGCAACGCAAAATTCTAAAAAAAATTGCAACGAATTTTAAATTAGATGTTCTTTCAAATGACACCCCACTCGCTTGGGTAAAAAAAAGTTTTTTTTTTACCCCCTCTACCCCGGTCTTCTAAACACACAGAAATATAATTATTGGAGACTTCGCTATAGTTTTTGTACAAAATTCAGCAAATTACCTAACTCTGTGAATTTTTACAAAATTTTCTGTCTACCAGTGTCGAAACGTATGGGGGGGAACGCTGTGAATTTTGCACTTTTTTCACAATAACTCAAAAACTGGGCACCGCAAAATTCTAAAAACAATTGCAACGAATTTTAAATTAGATGTTCTTTCAAATGACACCCCACTCGCTTGGGTCAAAAAAAAAATTTTTTTACCCCCTCTACCCCGGTCCTCTAAACACACAGAAATATAATTATTGGAGACTTCGCTATAGTTTTCATACAAAATTTAGCAACTTTCCCAACTCTGTGAATTTTTACAAATTTTTCTGTCAATCAGTGTCGGAACGCATGGGGGGGGAACGGTCTGAATTTTGCACTTTTTCAACAGTAACTCAAAAACTGGGCAACGCAAAATTCTAAAAAAATTGCAACGAATTTTAAATTCGATGTTCTTTCAAATGACATCCCACTCGCTTGGGTAAAAAGAAGTTTTTTTTACCCCCTCTACCCCGGTCTTCTAAACACACAGAAATATAATTATTGGAGACTTCGCTATAGTTTTTGTACAAAATTTACCAAATTACCTAACTCTGTGAATTTTTACAAATTTTTCTGTCTACCAGTGTCGAAACGTATGGGGGGGAACGGTGTGAATTTTGCACTTTCTTCACAATAACTCAAAAACTGGGCACCGAAAAATTCTAAAAAAAATTTCAACGATTTCCAAATTAGATGTTCTTTCAAATGACACTCGCTTGGGTCAAAAAAAAATTTTTTTTACCCCCTCTACCCCGGTCCTCTAAACACACAGAAATATAATTATTGGAGACTTCGCTATAGTTTTCATACAAAATTTAGCAAATTTCCTAGCTCTGTGAATTTTTACAAATTTTTCTGTCAATCAGTGTCGAAACGTATGGGGGGGAACGGTCTGAATTTTGCACTTTTTTGACAATATCTCAAAATCTGGGCATTGCAAAATTCTAAAAAAAATTGCAACGAATTCCAAATTAGGTGCTCTTTCAAATGACACCCCACTCGCTTGGGTCAAAAAAAGTTTTTTTTTACCCCCTCTACCCCGGTCCTCTAAACACACAGAAATATAATTATTGGAGACTTCGCTATAGTTTTCATACAAAATTTAGCAACTTTCCCAACTCTGTGAATTTTCCAAATTTTTCTGTCAATCCGTGTCGAAACGTATGGAGGGGAACGGTTTGAACTTTGCACTTTTTTGACAATATCTCAAAAACTGGGCATCGTAAAATTCTAAAAAAAACTGCAACGAATTTCAAATTAGGTGCTCTTTCAAATGACACCCCACACGCTTGGGTAAAAAATGTTTTTTTTTACCCCCTCTACCCCGGTCCTCTAAACACACAGAGATATAATTATTGGAGACTTCGCTATAGTTTTCGTACAAAATTTAGCAAATTTCCTAACTCTGTGAATTTTTACAAATTTTTCTGTCAATCAGTGTCGGAACGCATGGGGGGTACGGTCTGAATTTTGCACTTTTTCAACAGTAACTCAAAAACTGGGCAACGCAAAATTCTAAAAAAATTGCAACGAATTTTAAATTAGATGTTCTTTCAAATGACACCCCACTCGCTTGGGTAAAAAGAAGTTTTTTTTACCCCCTCTACCCCGGTCTTCTAAACACACAGAAATATAATTATTGGAGACTTCGCTATAGTTTTTGTACAAAATTTACCAAATTTCCTAACTCTGTGAATTTTTACAAATTTTTCTGTCTACCAGTGTCGAAACGTATGGGGGGGAACGGTGTGAATTTTGCACTTTCTTCACAATAACTCAAAAACTGGGCACCGAAAAATTCTAAAAAAAATTTCAACGAATTCCAAATTAGATGTTCTTTCAAATGACACTCGCTTGGGTCAAAAAAAAATTTTTTTTACCCCCTCTACCCCGGTCCTCTAAACACACAGAGATATAATTATTGGAGACTTCGCTATAGTTTTCATACAAAATTTAGCAAATTTCCTAGCTCTGTGAATTTTTACAAATTTTTCTGTCAATCAGTGTCGAAACGTATGGGGGGGAACGGTCTGAATTTTGCATTTTTTTGACAATATCTCAAAAACTGGGCATTGCAAAATTCTAAAAAAAATTGCAACGAATTTCAAATTAGGTGCTCTTTCAAATGACACCCCACTCGCTTGGATCAAAAAAAGTTTTTTCTTACCCCCTCTACCCCGGTCCTCTAAACACACAGAAATATAATTATTGGAGACTTCGCTATAGTTTTCGTACAAAATTTAGCAAATTTTCTAGTTCTGTGAATTTTTACAAATTTTTCTGTCAATCAGTGTCGAAACGCATGGGGGGGGAACGGTCAAGACTTTGCACTTGTTCGATAATATCTCAAAAACTGGGCACCGCAAAATTCTACAAAGAACTGCAACGAATTCCAAATGCTCTTTCAAATGACACCCCACTCGCTTGGGTCAAAAAAAGTTTTTCTTTCCCCCCTCTACCCCGGTCCTCTAAACACACAGAAATATAATTATTGGAGACTTCGCTATAGTTTTCGTACAAAATTTAGCAAATTTCCTAACTTTGTGAATTTTTACAAATTTTTCTGTCAATCAGAGCCCATGGTCTTTCCTTATTCAAATTTGTTCAGTGATTAATGTTGTTTGCGTGTAATTCTGCATTTGAACTGGGGAAATATATTCTCGAAGCCGCAGGATTGAAGCTAGTCGGAATTAAACATCGCAAGGCCCGCAGCTCTCCTAATCTTTATGATAGTGATGCACTCTCAGGATTAGTGTTCATTACAAACTTTGTAATGGGCAAGATATTTCTTATCGCGTGTACTTCATTTTTCCGTTCTATAGTAATATGTAAAAGACATCTTCGCAAATATAGTAAAATAATTTCAACCCACTTTTCAACCCATGTATTTGTGTATATTAATACACACTTGAATTTATATGTTGGTTGCTGGGATCAAATAAATAAATTAAGGCATAAACAGATGACATTGGTTGCCTGTTGTTTTATGGAGAATCGACGTAATATACACACAGGCACTCGATGGGGATAGCGAAGGATAAATCAGGATATGTGATGATAACTGACATTATGATGTCGGGTTAATATTTTGAAATTAATGGAACGTGCACCAACAACCCTACCGAATTATCTTAATGGGGGAAGCGGCAAGACAGCATCATCTTAAGATAAGCTTTTTTTTCGGTATTATTATTATTTATTTTTTGTGTTGATATTTTCACTAGTATGAGTACATATAATGAATTGCTAAAGTAATTATAATTTAGGGAGGAGTGTGGCATGGCGGTTCTCAGTTCTGGAGATCCTAGGTGGTTTTTTCGGAGGCACGCTTTATATTTTTTTTTAATTTTAAATTTTCTTGTTAAAGAGGTTGGTCATTAGAACCTTCACTCAATCGAGCTAGCGTTCGCGACCAACTGGTGGACCTTCACGGTCTACCAGACCTCCTATTACAACTTGCATCTATGTATGTATCAAATATCTTTTTTTCTTCGAGTTGATAGAAAATAAAATTATAAGAGATACAACGTTTTTACTTTTTAGTTCATTTCCAAAAAAAATTGTTTTTTTATTGTTAAAAAATTGAATCTCCTAGTTGCTCCATCGTGGGTTTAGGGTAAGAAATACCGTGGCTTAATGGTGGTTAACCGTGGCTAATCGTGGTTTAAAACATATACGATCATCTACAATTTTGAACCTTGTTTGACCTACCAACTAGCATTCTGGTCATACTTTTTCACCACCCACTTGAACTAAACTCTGGAATTACTTCAACAAAAATCCTCGAATTTTTTATTTTTAAGCACCTTTGATACCTTGACAACTTTTGAAATGATATCTCTACGCTTCATACAAACTTAAAAATGATTCGAATAATTGGAACAAGAGACAAATGATATTCCAATGGAAGTATGTGTCTGAGAAATAGAGATTTCTTTAGAAATTTGCATAAAGCGTAACAATGATTTATCAAAAAGTAATTAAACGTAGCTAAGCCAATTTGTTAGATTAAAGTAAAAGATTAAATGTTGAATTATGTTTTTAAATAGATCTTAAATTACAAAACATCTAAATACACCAAAGATTACACTGAGTCTTACTTCTAATCAAAATATCAAATTAATTCAAAATTCTACCATAAAATTTCTGAGGGATTATAATGTTTTAATTAAATTTAGAATTTTAAAAGCAAGAAATATATGTGAACAGAAAATGATAATAATTTTATAGAAGCTTTTTTTTCCTCTTACCAATATAAAATATTTTTATGTTCATCACCGTAATTAGTCTTCTGCTATTCTTCCACATTTTTGAAGTTATGTAACAGAAGACATTTTATGATTAATGAATAAATGACTTGCAGAAAATTGTTTATCAACAAAATTATGGATAATAAAACTAAAATTTCAATCAGACAACATCCCCGCTTTGAAAGAACTCAAACATTATTATACGCAAAATAGTGTAAAGGAATCGTTTTTCTACCTCCTGATTAATTGGATAATTTAATTCAACAACTTCTTACTGAAAATATTTAAAATTACTTGTAAATGTAATTATCTTCTTCTTCTAATAACGAAAAACAACAACAATCACAAATTCATTGATATTCCTTTGACATAACACTAGTTAATATTTAATTTATTATGTGTCTACACCTAGATAACATAAATTTATTTACGCTTAATTAATCAAATAAAAAATCAATTACTTCAAAAGTAATTATAGGAAAATAGTAACAACATTTCATTAACACTAAAAGACAAAACACCAATCAATGATAAGAAAATTAAAATTTGAAGCACGTTGTTACATTAAAGTAATGAATAAAGGTTTTTTTTAATATTGCGCCAATGTGGGTTACCTTGAGGTTTTCATTAACAGATACACCTTGGGATGAGAATTTTAATAGAACTTTAATGCGATGCTATAAATTTAATGATTTAACATAATTGTTTGTGTCAAGTGATCGCACCTAATTGAATTTTATGGTGCTTGAAATTCTTAATGTAATGAGGTATTATGTTTCTTTCTATTTACTTTAAACAAACAGATAAGAGATATGGACTGGGACTAAAACCTGCAATGTACAAAAATTTATTGACATAAAAATTTTGTAATTTTGCAATCTATTTGTCATCATTATTCTTGAAACGATTATTTTGGTGAAACCCAAACCATTTTAATATAAAATTGATATATGATTCAGGAAAAAATTTATAAAAGACACGAACATTTGCTGTATGGTGATTTATTGTTGCAAATTAATCGTAATAAACGTTTGAACAACAAACACAGTTATACAAATGTCTCAAAAATATGGTATTCTTAAACAACAAGTGTAAGCGAGTTCTTCCTCCTATAAGTGCTGTAATAGGGCATTCAATATCATGCAAAATGTTCAATATAGGTACTGCGGACAAAACGACACATACTGAAATTTATTTTATATGAGAAAATTAGTTCACAAAAGATATCGTTTTTTGTCTCAGTAAGTATATTTGTGTGTTGAATAGTCTGTTGGATGATCAATTAAACTTCAAATCAGACGACCCGGGTTCGCTCGCTTTCAGGTAGGGTAGGGACATGTCTCTTTTGAAGCCAAAAAATTTATCCGTTATCTTTTTCTAAAATAATGCTTTTTTCTACTACCCAACTTAAAAAATCTACTTTCGATGTTTGTTCATTGCATCGAAAATTTCTTTTTCGTCACCAGTGATAAAAAACCTATACAAATTACTTTCGTACCTAGTGACGAAAGTAATTTTTTAAAAGCCATCTATTATCTAATTTCTTAACTAGAATAAATCATCCTAGAACACCCGTTAAGAGAATCAAAATCAATTAACTGAATGAAATAATTTTGTTAGTGTTAATTTGTCTTTCTTGGGAAGATTGTTGTGCCTTAGAGGAAATAATGTCCCATTTATAAATAAAACACTCACACAAACGAACTGATTTAATACGAAAATATTTAATTGTTTTATTTTTTCTGAAACGATGTTTATTTTATTTACACTCAATTTATCAATTTGATTAACAAATTGTTCTTTGGATTAACCCTTAAAAAGTATGTATTTATCTTAACAGTTAGAAATTTTCTGTATCTCTTAAAACACTAGAACTATCCACTTAACAGCTTGACTGTATGATTGTTTAACACATAAAAATCTTTACTTACAGAATGACTGATTGATTAACTTAACAGATTGTCTGCATGATTGTTTAACACATAAGAATATTAACTTAACAGAATTACTGAATGCTTGTATAACACATAAAAATCTTTACTTAACAGATTGACTGAATGATTAACTTAACAGATTTACTGAATGATTTTTTTAAACCGAAAAATATTTACTAAAATTAACAGAGAGTACTTTAATTGACTTCACGGATTATTTCTAGCAGACTGCCCAACTTTACTGACCGATATTTCTTATATTCAATTTTTTGGTGTCAATTATGACATTATTTAAAAACAAATTATAAAATTGTTTAATTGTTTATAAACAAATTTCAGTTTTCTTTTTACATAATTGTTTAAATAGAACCATTAATTATTGTTTTTAAGTAATATTGAAATAATGCTGATATTGAATTTAAAAGGTAAAAAGATTTTGAAATGTTATTCATTAAAATAACAGCATTATAACAGCATTTAATTTTGGTTCGGATTTATGTTTTGATTAAGAATGGCAGCATTTGGGTTAATATTGGGTCAATATACAACAAGATGACGTTAAATAATTTTAGAATTATTTACGGACAATTTACTTAATGTAAATGTAATGTAAAAATAATATAATAGTTAACTATATAAGATTCACATATTTTTTTTAAATAGTATGGTAACAAACAGTTGGTGTTAAGATATTTTAAAAAAATGATTTCACCTATTTATTTAAGAAAAACGAAAAAAAATATTTATTTACATAAAATATTTTACGTTGTTTTAAAATATATCAGGAATTTACTTAACGTCATCCCCATACAAAAATTAAATCAAAACTGTTGTTTTTATTTTAGAAATCATAATAAAATTTTTAAACTTGACTTTGTTTATTAGAAAAACGTCTTTAGTTATAAGCCTACTAGACGCGAAATGTAAAAAACAATAAACCTTTAAAGATGTGTTATTTAATGATTTTAGGGACTTTATAGACCAAATAGAATAAAATTATAGAATTTTGTAGTGTAAATAGAATAAATATATGTATATGTATACAGTTGACGATTTTTTTGTACGAAAGGACAATCAGGCTTGTAACAAAAGACGGTTTTATTTATAACATAGAAATTGGATAATTTATTCATATTGAGTCATCTATATTTTAATAGCAGAAATATAAATTTAAAGATTTTGTTTGGATGTTTATATGTTTTAAAATTTGAATTGTGTGTAATTTTAAATGAAAATGCTTAATAATTAATAATAATTGTTAAAAAAGCAGTAGAAAATGTACAGTTTTCTACTCGCCGAAAATCATATTTTGAATCTCGCAACCATTACCAACGTCGGCTATCGCCTCGGCTGATAAACTGTCCTCTCGCTTCAAAATATGTTGTTTTCGGCATCGTTGAAAAATATACTATTTTTCCTCTTTTTGGCCATTCGTCAAACATATACCGTCAAATATTTTAGGTATTTAATTTAGCTTTTGAATAAAGTTTTTCTATCTACATTTTTAATGTGCTGGTAATACTATCAGTGAGCGTACATGAAATCTCTTTGTTATAAATTTTTAGTCTTTGCACAATGCAAATGTACTTAGATATATTCTCCAGTATCCATAAGGCAAAAGTTAGATTTTTTTATGGTTTTCTTTGAGTAAAATGTATTTAAACAAAATTTTAAAATAATTTTCAAACAAACTTGGATCTCATTAATATAGTTCGCAATGAATTCCCCACAATTTAACTGAAGACAAAAAAATCGTGTTAAATTGCGCAAAGTAAAAACTGAACGAATTTGTTTAACTTAGGAAGATCAAACTTAATAACATCGCAAGTGGAGAAACATATAAAACCTAGAGTTATTCATATGCGCCTGAAATAACAACAGTCTACAGTTTGGATGTTTAAAAATGAGTTAAAATAAGCCAAAAATGGCAAAAAATGGCCAACTTTAACACAGTGTTGTCATAAATTACTTGTAGATTTCCATAGTATAACACAAATGATACAGCATCCCACTAGAATACCAGATAATACTGATCATAACACGAATTGTTTTTGACACATAAGCCCAACACTGCTCAGACAAAAATTGACCAGCTCCTTGGATCATCGGACCATGTATAAATACCAGTAATAGTTATTTGTACATCGTCCACACCAATTAAAGTCAATGCTAGCCCAGTTTGACATTATAAGTATTTATGAAGTCATAAAAGAAAAGAATTGAAAAAGAAATGAAAAGGAAATGAAATAGAAATAAAAAAGAAATACTAGCAATAGCAATAAGTACATCGCCTACATGAAAAAGTAATGAAAATGTATTGAAAAAGTAACGAAAATAAAAGAAAAAGATATTAAAAAGTAATGAAAAAATTAGTTTACCATCACTCTTTCAATGAAAAAGTGATGCAAAAGTAATGAAAATGTAATGAAAAAGTAATAAAAAAGTAATTAAAGAGCAACGAAAAGGTAATGAAAAAGTAATGAAAATGTAATGAAAAAGTAACAAAAAAGGAATGAAAGTAATGAAAAAGTAAAACTAAAAGATAGAAAAAACTGGTTTTCGTGAGTGAAAATTTTTCTCGAGAGGTGATAGCGTCGAGTTCATGGATGTAAAAAGATTTCTTGTCGGGTAGGAAATGGAAATTTTTTCTACAATACTAAATATATAAACGACATTTATTATAAATAGGCCAGTAATAATAGGAGAAAAAATTAGAAAAAAAAAAATAATTCGTTACAGCAAACTGACAGTGGGATATTGTAGAACACGATATTGTAAAAGAGGGAAACATAAATCGAACCAGCAGCTACTATCCGGGGGAGAATGGGGAGGGTTTTTAGGGGTTGAAAAAGGTTTTTCGTGATTTCTGGCTAAACCGTGCATCCTATCAAAAAGAGTTATATGTAAAAGTTGTAGGGAATAAAAAGATCTACACTTTTTGTACGGACCATTTTTACCCTCACCTCAACATTTTTCGAAAAAAATGCGAAAAACCGATTTTTTTCTTTTTTCTTGTTTTCTTTTACAAAAAAAATTTTATGAAGTTCAAATTTTGGAAAAAGATACCTCCATTTATTGGAAAAAGGCAGCAATTTTTTCGGAGGGAAATATTTAGACGTTGTTGTTAAAATTAATTTTTTTGAAAAAAAAACCAAATTTTTAACTGCGATTCCTCTTAAGTTTTGACTCATTTACTCGTTCTTACGTCTATTTTTGATAAGTGGTAAAAAAATGGTACACTATTATGGAAGAAAAGGCGGGAAAATTGAAAAAACCGAGAAAATCGCTTTTTTCGTGGTAATTTGCATATTTATCGTTGAATAATCGTTATTAATTAATAAAATCATTTAAATTTTTAATGATAAACGTAAACGACGATCATTTGGAAATAAATTAATGAATAATTATATGCTTTCGTTACTTTTAGTTTATTTAGGTAACAAAAAAGTAAATTTTATTCTTCAAACATGGCGATCTCAAAAAGTACCTTTTAGTTTTCTTTCATGTTTTTTATATTTTACAGATTTGTTATTTACTTAAAACATACTAAACCTATAAGGACAATTGTTATTTTTTGTTTTTGAGAAAAACACATTTGAATATAGGTTGATTTTTTTTGTACTTTGTGCCATACACTAAACCCAAGTTTACTGATTCTATTAAACTTATTTTGGGTTAAGAAGGTACTAAATGAGGTTTAAAGAAGGTACTAAATAAGCTTTTTTGGGTTTTCTGAAGGTTTAATCTTTTACCCAAAACATACTCAAATTACAGACAGACGTTTTGTTCGACGATAAAAACCAATTCGAATATTTGTTAGCAAAAATATGCCAGTTGCAGATTTTGCTGAAATTTATCAAATAGATAGTGAATTTTCCTTTCAATTACAATAAAAAAATCATATTAAATTAAAATATATCATATATTAATTATCATATATTATAAACTAAAATAAGCATTAAATATTTTAGAAAAATGAAAATTCTGCCAATCCCACGTACTTTCGAAATCAAATTGCTCAAGAACGGCTTTACCAATTTTATCAAACTTTTTTTTTTTGTAGGTGATTAGTTAATCGTTTGAAAAAAAAAATAATTAATTGTTTTTGTAATTAATTTTTAAATTAAAATATTAAAAAACTTTTTTAAAGTTGGCCCTTGGGTTGAAGATCAATTGAAATTTAATTTATTTTTTTTGGTAAAAACAGTTCTATCCTTACTCTAAAATATTACAAATTTACAAAGAGGCTAATATTCGTGTTCTTGAGATATTTAATTTTTAAGATTTTTAGTACGACTGAAATTCTAATTGTTGATTATTTCTTCGAACAATTTTTATCAAGTTCGAAAACGAAAGCATCTAATTATTCATAAATGTATTTCCGAATGATCGTTGTTTACGTAATAATAAAAAAAATAATATGATTTTATTAATTAGTAACAATTATTCAACGATAAATATGCAAATTACCACGAAAAAAGCAATTTTTTCGGTTTTTTCAATTTTCCCGCCTTTTTGTCCATAGATTTATACTTTTTTTACCATTTATCAAAAATAGACGTAAGAACGAGTAAATGTGTCAAAACTGAACTCTTTAGGAGGCGTAGTTTTAAGAGGAATCGCAGTTAAAAATTTGGTTTTTTTTTTCAAAAAAATTAATTTTAACAACAACGTCTAAATATTTCCCTCCGAAAAAATTGCTGCCTTTTTTCAATAAATGGAGGTATCTTTTTCCAAAATTTGAACTTCATAAAATTTTTTTGTAAAAGAAAAAAAGAAAAAAGAAAAAAATCGGTTTTTCGCATTTTTTTCGAAAAATGTTGAGGTGAGGGTAAAAATGGTCCGTACAAAAAGTGTAGATCTTTTTATTCCCTACAACATTTACATATAACTCTTTTTGATAGGATGCACGGTTTAGCCAGAAATCACGAAAAACCTTTTTCAACCCCTAAAAACCCTCCCCATTCTCCCCCAGATAGCAGCTGCTGGTTCGATTTACGTTTCCCTCTTTTACAATATCGTGTTCTCCAATATCCCGCTGTCAGTTTGCTGTAACGAATTTTTTTGTTGTTAAAATACTATTTTTCCTGGCCTAAAATTATTAAATTAGAAATCGACAACATACCATTCAAAATTCATATTCTATTTTTTCATGGTTGCTTTGTTTAAAAACTTCGTAAAATTACATGAAAATACCATAGGAACCACAATTTATTATTTAGTGGAAAAAAATCATTTTTACAGGGAATTAGGCCTGGATGAAAATAGACTTTTGATATTCTATCTCAGAAAAAAAAATTTGCATTGTGTATGCATGCAAAGAATGTAATTCTTTTTATAACAAATTTTTTTTTCTTAGCTCAGAATTAAAGTGAACCTTTTCTGATGAGTTTTAAAAATATTGACCGCGCTCCTCTCCTAATAAATTTGTCCTCTTTTTTGTAATACTCGACCTGGTCACCCTACTTTCAGGCCAAAAAAGTATTTTTAAGCGAAACTATGGCAACCAAGAAGAGCCAGCTTTCCAATTAAGCAATAATAAACCAATATGGAAAAATTATCTATGGCCTTATGGACTTATTGAACTAAGTATTTAAAATAAATTGAACTAGAACATTGATTGAATTGTAAAATTAACACAGACGAGAGACACGAGATGACAGCCTATAACGCTCTTGTATGAAGGAAGCATTTAAGGCCAAAAGGTATATTTAAATCAAAGTCTATCTATAAAATAAGTTAAAAATACCTGATTTTTACCTGGCTTTGATCAACCAGATTTCTGTTTGATTATGACAATATTTGCAAATGGTTTGAGGGCTGCGTTTATTTATGGCATTTCAAGCCAACATTCTTCAAAATAAACACATACATGAATCAGACAAGCATGTACAAACGTTCCAGAAGTGAACAACTCTTTTGGCCAAGGTTCTCAGGAAGCATGCCATACATTTTTGCTTACAGCATTAACATTTGCTGAGGATTCTTTGGGAAAATTACAATTTGCACGAGCTATTTTGGGGGATCCAAGCAGAATATTCAAAAGGAGGAATTGATATAAAACTATTTTATTTAATTGCTGACTGTTTTAGTCAGCAATTTGTTGTCAACATTAAAGCATTAGTTTTCAACCAAACAACATCAAAACTTCCAGCTACTGAACTTGATATTTCGACCTGGACACATCTTCTATCGCTTGAGCTAGCCGATCCTAGATTTAATATTCCTGATGACAACATCGATATCTTAATTGGATCGGCTGTTTACTTGACGACAATTTAATGAAGAGATTTTGGGAAATTGAAGATATACCAACAGGTAATAATCTAAGTTCAGAAGAGGAATTTTGTGAAAGGCTATATGAAACGACGCACCAGAAAACTGATGATGGTAAATAAGTAGTGAAACTACCTTTTAAGGAAACACAAAATACATTAGGAAATTATCTAATTCATGCTAAAAAGCGATTATTTGCCATGGCAAGACGATTTCTGAGAAACCCTAATACTTGATCTCACCAGCAATATTCAAACTCAAAATTCTACTCCAGTCACTCTGGTTAATGATATTGAGCTGGGATGATCGATTACATGACGATGCCGGACACCGGTGGTATTGTATTTACAAAGAACTTAATTGATGCCTAAAAAAACATACGAAATCCTTGATGTCTACTGCGAGGAGAAATTTTAGCTCAAACACAAATCCATGCATTTTGTGATGCGTCCGAACAACCATATAGAGCAGTGGTCTATATGCGCTCGTTACAAAGATGGACAAATAAAAACCATAAATTTTGCTTCTAAAACAAAAGTCGCTCAAATCAAACAGGTGTCCTTGCCACAATTAAAGCTGTGTGCTGCATTTGTCTTACATATGTCATTTAATAAATTTTTTGAACTACAACCTGCTTCGATCTACGTCTGGACTGATTCAACAATCGTGCTTCATTGACTGTCAAGTAAACCTTGAAGATGGAAGTCATTTATTGGAAATCGAACTTCGGAAATTTTAGAAACGTTGTCAAGACGAGACTGGTCACATGTTAAATCAAGTGACAAACTAGCTGATTTGTTGTCAAGATGAATAAATCCAAAAAAATTATGTGATTTGACATTCTGGTGGAACGGTCCGGTTCTATTTGGCTCCAACAGCCCGAAATCTGTTGGCTCACCGATAAAATAGTGCCCAAGGTTGAAGATACACAAGTTTTGGAAGAAAGATCAATCGAAACTAATGTTCACCATGCAGAATTAAGCTACAAGTCTGTTTATTTCAATCATTAAACGAGCAATTTGTTACATGTTACGTTTTATCAATAATTATATTATGAAAAGAAATCGTATTCGCGGAAAAATTACAGTTGATGTACTAAGAATTGCTGATATTAGAATACTAAAATATGTCCAAATGGAAGCATTTTCTTCAGAGATCACTACACTACAAAAGAAGGACCAATTAAGCAAAAAACATAAACTGATATCATTAACGCCATTTATTGATGAAGATGATTTATTACGTGTTAGTGGTCGTCTAGACTCTATAGAAAATATATCGTCGCCTTTTGAAATAAAACATACAGTTATTCTTCCAAAAGGTCATATTTTTAACAAATCTCTGATCCTCTAAGAGCATATCAGAAATCTGCAAGCAGTACCATCTTTGATTACAAACATTATTCAGCCAAGATATTGGATACTTGGCGTAAAAAATTAAGTTAAACGTGTCATACTTCAAAACAGCTGATGGGGAGTTTATCAACTTCTAGCGTTACAAAATCTAAACCATTCAATAAAGTTTGAAAGTTACCGATTCAAATTCGAATTAGAAAAAGAAAAAACGCTTCCAGTACAAAAGGTTACATAGCAATATTTGTTTGCTTAGCAGTCAAAACAGTTCATCTCGAATTAGTGAGTCATATGACATCAGAGAGAGGCCTCATTGTTGCATTTCGTTGTTTCACATCACGAAAAGGTATTTTTCAAGAGATTTGATGTGACACTAGCAAGAATTTCGTTGGAGCCAACAAAGAATTAACCAGTTTTCACAAACAATTAGTTCTCCAAATATCCAATTCTAATCTATCCAATTTCTATTTGCAGAATAATATTAATTTTTATTTGAATCCTCCAAGTGAAGCCCATCACGGTTGTGTATGGGAGACTACAGTTAAATCCGACGAATTTCACTTGCAAATGGTTACTGTAAACACATGCATGACGTTTGAAGAAATGGTTACATTTTTGATACAGATAAAGGCTGTCCTAAATTCACGAATTTTATGTCCTATATCACTAAATGACAGCAGTAACATCGATGTATCTACCCCGGCACATTTCTTTGTGAGAGAATCTCTATTCTCAATTCTCAAACCTTAAACAGAAGACATCAATAAGTCTCGATTATCAAGGTGGCAAAATATCCAAAAACGAATCAAGGGTTTCGGAAGTTGTGGTCACGAGATAACCTAAATTCTTTGAATCAGCACAACAAATGGCAAACTCAATATGACAACATTCAAGTTGACGATATCGTGTGCATCAAGGAAGATAATATTTCACCAAACAAATGGATTTTTCGTCGAATAATTGCAACACATCCAGGAAAAGATAATCTTGTTAGAGTGGCAACAGTCAAGACATCGAGATCCGAAGTTATACGTCCTATTGTTAAATTATGTAAACTTCCAGTTATAATTAGAAATGTTAATTTATACTTACCTACCTTTATTGATATTTTACTTGATAATCTTATTTATTAAGTAATTAATTTTCTATTTATGTAAAATTTCATTGAGTTAATTTTCCGTTATTTTATTAATTTTTTTGCTTCAAAATTTAATGTCACATTTAACTATAAAATCTCAAATTAAGAAATTATATTTCTTATGGGCGGGAGGACTTCGGGGTCACCAATTGTGCATCAAGATTGTCGTATATTATTTTATTCAAAATTTATTATTGTAATTCAAATATTTTATTTGAATTAAATAATTATTCATTTTAATAGCAAATTTTTTATGAATAATAAACTAAAAGCAAAAACATTTTACTTGAATAAATAGCAGTTACTGTTGCAGTATTTCTAAAAATATAACGCTTACTTCCATTCGCATTCGGTATGTTCTTGTTAAACACAAACATAATAAAAAATGTCTTTAAAGTACGACATTAGTAACGTTTTAAAGCTTTAAACGAGACTGTAAAGTAATTTCTTTACGGCCGTTAAACCAATTCCTAATATATTATTTAAAATAACACATGATGAAAGCATAACTGTAACTGCTTTTACAGTTGCTAAAATCGCGAGCATAAACATTGTAAATACGATTGCTACGTCTGGCAACACCAGATCTCCTGTTGAATAAAACTGATCATATATAATTGCACACAATTATAACATTGCCAGATACCAGATAACAGTAAAGAGTCAGACACTAAATCGACTACTAACAATCCCTAGTTTTGAACAAAGAAAACTGATGCTACACTCAAAGAATTTTGTTAGTAAATTTAATAACCGCCTGTTTTAAAAATGTGTAATAAGTTATTTTATCAATCTAATAACGATTTTTATTAAAGTAATTGCCACATTCGTTCGATTAATACCTTTTGTTATTATTTTCATAAAAATGTTTATTAAAATAAAAATACGGTCAATATTATTAAAAAAATCACAACGGTTGATTAAACTAATAACCAATTCTTATTAAAATAATGAATTCAGGCAATCAAATAAAAAATCATGTGATTAACGTAGAGCTATTAAGATAAAAACATAAATTATTATTTTTGTAGTTAATTTTAATAACCATTTTATTAGATTAGTCATCGAGGTTTTTACTTTAAAAACGTAGGTTATTAGATTAATAATAGTATACATTAATCTAACCATAGGTTATTATTTTTAATAACGATTAATAAAATCTTGGTAAGAATCACAGTTTATATCCAGACGTTGAATAAACAACAACTTTACAAAATATTTAGCAGTTTTATGAAAAGCTAAAAGTGTTGTTAAGAAAATTGAAAAATTAAAATTCTTTTATTAAACGATAAGAAATTTTATGATTTAAAACAAAAACAAGTAGTTGGCAAGTAAACGAATTCATACGTTTGGTATGTGAAACTTTGTAAATTTTTGTACTGTCTATGCCGTGTTAAAAAAAATGATTTTTCAGTTCCTAAAGCAGATTCATCAGAACATGTAGAAATTTTGTTCGATGAACAGAGTAGTTGGGTTGAAATTGAGTCTGCATGTGACAGGACTAAACAACTGAGACTCAGCGACATTTCAAAATTAAAATCAACTTCGAAAATTTTAACCTAATGGAAGCAATTTAAATTACCGCTTGGTTATAAACTGGTAATTAATAATTCAATATTAGTATATTTCAATAACATTTTAATTATATTAATATTCCTTTTAAAATTTTCAGATAGACATTTATTTTAAAGCAATGTTTAAGAAAGCCAACGATTTTGGTTGTAAATTACCAACATTTATTCAGAAAACTCAGCCCATTTTTGAAGAACAAATTAAAGATAAAAAATTAAAAGAGATTGTTGAAAAGCTTCTCAATTTACAGAAAGTAAGTTTTTTTAATTTGTTTTTTTTTGGCTCCAAAAACTTGAAAATCACATACAACAGAAACAGAATTCCATTCAAATTTTACAGCAACAGAATTTTTTCTGTTTTTGATGTAGGGAGAACAGAAAATTCTGTTTCTGATGTAGGGAATACAATACAGGAGTAAAATCTAATACCGGTATTTTGGTACTTAAAAATACAAATACCAGTATATCGGTTTTAATACCGGTATTTAAAAAAATTTAATTTTCATACAAAAAATGTTGTTTCAATTTTTATTTGAAATAAAAAACATAAATTCATTAATCATTAACATATTACGTAATATTCAAAATAAAAAAAAATAATAAATAACACAACATATCACATTAATTGATTAAAATGAAACAAGCCTTGATCTCAGCTTATTTAGCAAAATACCAGCTCATGAAAACGATCTATAAGATGAAAACAAATTTTGGTTGAACCGTAAGAAACAATTCATAGAATTGTTGCAAATATACTCCCCTTGTTCCCTTATCTTCAGAATGAATCATTTCATTTCGTAGACCCTTAACTAGATCTTATGTTAACCGAATTTTTTTCTCAGCAACTGTGTAATTCAGTTTTTTACACATCGCTTGTTCTATTTCTAAGTTATCAATCATTTCATTTCGTAGGCCCTTAACTAGATCTTATGTTAACCGAATTTTTTTCTCAGCAACTGTGTAATTCAGTTTTTTACACATCGCTTGATCTATTTCCTTTTTCATTAAGTTTTTACTTCCAAACTCAGACTCAGTTTCATCTTCCATTTTTGCTATAAGCTCGACATTATCTTCCACGAGTTCCTCTATGGTCTCATCATTGAGCCATCATAAAAGACACTTCACTATATCGTTTTTCGGAATATGCTGAAACTTGAGATTACTATCCAAATTCCGATTTGTGGTAAAATCTTCTTCGTACGCTGGATGGAGATATTTTATGAGGTCCGAAAGTTCAGTCATTTTGAAGTGAAAACTTCTTTAGGCGCGTTATGCAATTTTGTATGGGGAAACATTTATAAATTCGAGTTCTCGAGTTAATCATGAATTCATAAAAATCATAAAAATTTCTTTTAACGAATTTTAAAAAATTGATCGATAATGCAGTTTTTAAAGTTATTAATATAATTATCTTAAGGGATTTTGCCTAAATGTTGATAATTATTTGATTTGGCTTTTATTTAAATATCGTTTTATACGGAATTAGTTTGTTAGATCAATGTTTTTTTTGGCTGAGCATAATTTTTATGAAATTGGTAAAATGAAAGTATAATCTGAAACAATTTTTGATATACACAATTTTTGTGTATATCAAAATTATATGTATTGGAATTTAACACATCATGATGTTACAAATTTTACCATCTTCACCATGTATGTTGTTGGTTTGCAATAGTATGTAATACATTTTTCTAAAATTAAGTGAAGATAGTTGATAACATCGATTATATCGATATAAAACTCATAATTACGAGACCGAATTCGCACAAATACTATACAAAGAAGCTAGCTTATGTATGATTAAACATTTATTTATTTATTTTATTTATTTATTTACTCATTAACATGCCTTAAGCACACTCGGGCTTATGATTGACATTCATAGAACTTATTTATTTAGAACATTTACATTTTACGTCTAAAACTAAAGCTTAAAATATAAATTAAAATAAAACTAAAATGATATTGATTGATATGAAATAATAATATGTTTAATAAGTTTAATAATACGATGAGTTGAGTTTGCAAACTTTTATTTTATATGAAAATACTGAAAATAGTTCCTGCGAAAATTGGCTATAGTTGTAGAGTTTTTAACTGTATTTGGTAAAGAGTTCCAGTATGTGATGCCTCGCACAAAGAATGATTTATTCAAAATATCTATTTTATTAGGTCTTATTTGTATATTGTTAGTCCGAGTAGATTTCAATCTTACCAACCTTCGATACAAATAAATTGGTTTTTTGAACTTTAAAATTTTAAAAACGTGAAGGCAAACCCGAAACTTGTATAAATCAAACAAATTACATCCTATAAGACTTTCGACGAACCGTGACACATGATCAAACTTTCTGAGTTTAAATACATAACGAACACACCTATTTAGAAGCAGCCTAAGTTTTTTCAGTTGCTTAAAATTCATACCAAAGAGAATAGTATCGCAGTACATAAAGTGGGGAAACAAATATCCAAAAAATATTTTTTTACGAGATTTAGTGTTTAATTCCTTACTTATTGACCACAACGTTCTTAGCATAAAGTTAATTTTTTTACTCAAATGATTTACGTGATTGGACCAAGATAAGGTTTCGTCAATAAACAATCCTAAGTTCTTAACAACATTAGAGTAATCCACACCTATATTCCCCACCATAACTTTAGAGAGAGCAACATTTCGTGATTTAGAACTTTTGATCATAATAGCTTGGGTTTTTGATTCGTTCATTTTCAAACAATTATCATTCGACCATTTTAGTATGGAATCCACATCAATATTGATGCGCTCAATACTTCTAGAAATATTGTTCTTTGGAACCATCCTATAAATTTGAAGGTCGTCGGCAAATATATGATATTTAGAATGTCTAATTACTTCAGGCAAGTCGTTGATATACATTAGAAATAGTAAGGGACCAAGAACGGAGCCCTGCGGTACTCCTACTGTCATTTTTGTACGTATACTCCGCTTACAACCCACCTGAACCTCCTGGTATCTATCGCAAAGATAAGAATACAAAAGATTCGCTGCAGAAGAACTAAAATCAAATGTATGCAACAACTTTTCTATCAAATACAGATGCTCAATACTATCGAAAGCCTTCGAAAAATCAAATAGTACTAAAACATACATAAAGCCATCATCTAAACCATGCATCAAATCACCAATTATATTTAACAGAGCAGTGTTTGTTCCATGCAATTTCCTGTATGCCGATTGGTTTTCATTTAGTAGATCATTATCATCCAAATATGTACATATTTGCAGTTTCACAATCTTTTCAAACACCTTTCCTAATGCTGGTAGAATACTTATTGGTCGGAAATCACTCACAGAAGACGCTTTCTTAGTTTTTGGGATGGGAATTACTTTAGCAGTTTTCCAATGCTTTGGAAACACAGATTTTGTTAGGATACTGTTGAAAACATACTGCAAGTGTGTAAAAATTAATGGATATAGTAATTTTATGAATTTCAAAGAAATACCATCCAATCCAACAGAGTTAGATGTGACAGAGTACAATGCTGTTGTGATAGTATCGATATCAACGTTATGAAAAGTAAAGCCATCTTTGGGTACTTGTTTTTGAAAGGGAAACTTGTTATTATTTTTCGATGCATCGCTTTTAGGAGTAATAAAACTGCAGAATAAATTAGGATCAATTTCAGGCATAGTGTCAACTTTCTTGTTTAACCCAAGTTTTTTAATTTTATTCCAAAACTTTACAGGCGCTTCATTACTTGAAATGAAACCATTGTTAAAATAGATATATTTAGATTTACGAATTAAAGTGGTAACGTTATTTCTTAACCGCCTATATTCCAGACGGTGTTCAGTTTTTTGTTGACGTTTCCATAAAGACAAGACGAAATCTCTAAGATTAATTGCTCTTTCAATTTTCTCATTAAACCATGGTGGGTACTGTGATTTGGTTCTAAATGTAAATACTGGCACGTTATCTTCAAATAGTTTAAGGATAATATCATTGAACGTCTCCACAATATCATCGATGTCTGTTAGTCGATACATGGTATCCCAATGACTCAACATACACTCAATATGCAACTTATTTATATCGATTTTATTGAAATTCCTATAAGTTATGCAATCATCAAGCTTGGGTATAATCGTATTGTAACTGAAAAATAAAAAGTCATGATCCGCAAATCCCACGGAAACCTGATTGAAAAATATAATTTTATCGGTATTAGTAATTGCCAAAACTAGAAGTGAGCATTTTCCAATTGAAGGGAAATACGTGGGCTCCTTTGTATTTATAATTTTAAGGGAAAAATTATCAATTAAATTAAGAAAATTTCTAGTTTCTAAATTCTGTTGGAAATAATTACAATTAAAATCTCCAGTTAAAATAATATCTTCATACTTCAATGATAAATCACTTAGAATAGTTTCCAACTCAGAAATGAATTTAAATTTTGGTGGTTTATATACTACACCCAACAGAATTGTGTGGCTCCTTAATCTAAGCTCAACAAATAAAACCTGGATATTCCTGCTAAGATAAGTATAAATTAATTTCGATTTAATATATTTTTTAACATATATACAAACGCCACCTGCCCCTGCCTTACGATCATCTCTATATAGCTTGAAGCTATTAAGTTCAAGAGCGCTATCAGGAATGTGAGTGTCTAAATTTGTTACAGCAAAACAAAGAACATCCATTTTAACATTCATTATAAGTCTTTCAACTTGATCCAATTTATTTAACAAGCTACGGACATTTAAGAAACCAAAATTCAAACCTTTGAACCGATTTAAGGAAGATTGTAGTACTATATTAAGGTTACCTATTTGCGAGGTACCACGGTTATACTGAAGACTCACTTACCAAACATAATAGCCAGTAATCGCAAGGAACTTGACTTAAAAAATGCATTTAACTCAAAAAATAAAAAAAATAACTTTCCATACCGGAAAGTAAATAAAATAGGCAAACTCATCTTTAAAAAATAAACAACTCAAACACTAAACCACTAAAATACAAACAAAAAAAAAAATACTCCTAATACAAATTGGTATAAGTTTCCCAATTTTTGAAAAAAAAAATAAGAAAAAATGTGGACTATTATTAATTTAAATTTGAAATAAAAAAAATTAAATTGATTAAATAAACATTTGATAAAAAACAACAAAAATAGAATCTCTTGAATTTTAATTTACATTAAATTGTATAATTATGATTTACCTTCCGTTCGTTTTGATTTAGACCTTAATTTGCGTAATTCATTAACATTAGAATCAACGGGAGAATTGCGATTAATATTTATCTCTTCCAGACACGAATCAACATTTCCATGTATGGATGACGTCATCAAATCCCGTTGATGAATGGGAACATCATGGTTGTTCTTATGATTGATATAAACAAGGTTATGTGAAGATGATGGAAGTGTAGGTATTTGATGGTTATTAATTGTAGTACGAAGATATTCAATAGATGTAATAAGTTTCAAATCTGTTTGGCCAGGTAATGTTATATATATTCGTCCTTTTTTGATGGTCACTCTTGAAATACGGTCTTCTCGTTGTAATTTTCTTACTTCTTGAAAAATAGTATTGTTATATCTTGTTAATCCATCATTACAATAAATCCTCAATGTAGATTCAAGGCCAATGTGAGAAAGATTTAGATTTCCTAGTTTAAGATAGCTTTTAAAGAAATGTAATTTGGCTTCAAAGCTAATGAATTTGACAATAATCGGTGGTGATTTTGTTTTGTTTTTGTTGACTGGTCTGAAAGCACTGCAAACAAGATTCGGACCGTTTTGTAATCCAGTGGCTTTGACAATATCCATAACTATTTGATAGTCATCTACATTATTAATACGTGGTACACCAGTAAAAACCAGATCAGGTGATACTTTATCCCGTTCCAACACATCTATGCGATCATAAAGCACAGATGCTTGTTTTTCCACTTTTCCAATAGCATCAAAAATCTTTTTAAGTTCTTGGTTAACAAAAAATTTTAATTCGTTGAATGATTTAGTAATTTGATTCTGATGATCTTCCATAACTTTATTAATTTCACCAAATTTTATCTCCATATTGGACATTACTTGATCTAAACTTGTTAACATTATGTATGATAAAAAACGCAATTTTGTTTATTAAATTAATTAGTTCGGTAATTGTTATTCCAAGACAACTGTTATTTTGTTATTTTAATCACGTAGCTTTAACAATAGCAAAAATACATTTAGAAATAATTTATTTACAATATTTAATAAAGTTAAAGAGATCAATTTTATTGTTCTTTTCACAATTCGCCATGTTGCTTATGATTTTGTTAGATCAACATTATGTACGGAAAAAAGACACAACATTATTTACTAAATTAATTAGTTTTTTTAGCTAATTGTTATTTCGGACAACTGTAACTATAATAACGAAACTTTAACTATGGTAAAAATACACTTAGAACCCATTTATTTACTATATTTAATCACAATTCAAGAGATCGATTTTATCGTTTTATTCACAATCCGCCATGTTGTGTATTATCTGAACCGATCTGAACCGGATGGCAATCATGATCAATTAACTAATTAAAAATGGTGGCACTTCGCCGATAGTGATTTTCAAACGGTAACAATGCATTAATACCAATGAGTTTAATACTTAGCTTTCCGCAGGAAGATTTGTAAAATTTAAAATTGTTGATCTATGTGTGTGACAACCCCGCGTACTTTAGTCCCTGCTATTGGCATACAAGTTAATTTGAGATATCGTTTACCACTGGCAATAACAGTGAGATGTCACTAGCCAAAGTGATATCTTAGGGGTGCTGGCGGATGAAGTTTTTTCAACCAACGATAGCATCCCTTAGTCTTAGTTATGGAATATTCTTTGATGATGACACGCTATTTTTTTTTAAATAAAATGTGTTTGGTAGTAGAAATTACAATGTTTGCTTCAACTTTTGCTTGAGAATAAACTATCTCATTAAACACTAATTGCTTAAACTACTCTTAATTATTATATATACGAAAGAAAAGCAAATATTTAATTCATCCAACAATACATATAAAATTGCTTACCTTCATAAGTAAAATAAATTCACAAACAAAAACGATTGAAAAATTAAAAACGTTACAGTGAAATTCCAAGAATTTTTGGATGTATTCATTTATTGCATAAATACCGAAAACCGGGATTCAAATCACTGAATACCGGTCAAAATTTAGCGATATCCCGGTTTTCGGTGTACCGGTATATCGGTATTGTATTCCCTATTCTGATGTATTTGAATACCCGGCTGTAAGTTAAAAAGTTGTTTTTGGACATGTCATTTGTAATTTTTTTGAGTGAAAACAATTAAACCTATTCAATGTTTGATTCTGTAATAATATAATATTTTTCTGTTTTATATTATTTAGATGGTATTCTGCTATTAACTATGTATTTACTGCACAGGATACTCCGTCCAATCAACAAAACTTTGGAGCATAAAATTTATAAGAAATACAGTGTTCGAGATTCTCAAAACAGTTTTGCCATGTGAAACTGTTCAAAATATTGAAGAGACGTTACAAAATTATTTAGATCAAAAATTACCAATTCAGCCACTTTTGTTAATTACTGGATCTATAACAAAGCCAATACTAGTATGTTTTGATAGTGTATGGTATGAAGTTTATACAACATGAAAAGCAATTGATGTGTGCTTCAAAATATTTTATTTATTCAACTTAAAAACTCCGCAATCAGCAACCAATTTTTGAATTTTATCCAAAAGTATTTTTATACATTGAAAGGCGAAAAAGAAATATATAAATATATTATTGATTTGCTAAACTCAAATCAATTATATATATTATTAGTTTAACTATCTAAATTAATAATTATTAAAGAATATAGTAAAATATAATATATTTTATTATATTTTTTATTTTATATACGAACATATACGAACTCCTTTTGTTCTTTTAATTTTTGTCACATGTAAATTTAAAAATGCTTTAAAACAAAATTATGTATTATTTTAAAATTAAAACTGTGAAATGTAAATACCTTAAAACTAAATGAAAATAATTGAAATAAATAAACTTGTTAATAAAAAATTTATATTCTCTTTTATTTAAAAAAAGTAAAATATAAGTTCCATTTTTAATTTAATAAGTTCCATTATTAATTTAATAACATTTTATTATCAATTTAATAAGAACCTATTATTAATCTAATTAGATTGTATTATTAATCTGATAACCTAATATTTTTTTAAAAACAACTTTATTATTCTAATAATATATGTCATTTATCCAATGGATACCTAATATGCAACTAATTCATTATGTTATTAATTCAATAAGAATTTTTATAAATATAAAAGCTATCGTTTTTAGATTTAAAATTTGAAATTTTTTTGTTAGTAAATATTACGAACAAATAATATTAGTTTAATAATGCCTGTTATTACGAAATTAGTGAAAATAATCACAAATTGTGATTAGCTGTATAATAATCACCAAATTATCAATGGCTATTTTGGTAGTTTTTAACAACAGAATTCTCTGAATGTATTCTAGACACAGTCAAACAGTTGACAACTTGTTGTGAAATCGGGGCGTATAAATTTTAATTTTAAATTTATCTACATGTGTGACAACCCCGGGTACTTCAATCCTCTCTATCGACATATGAGTTAACGTTATATTTATAATATATAATATTAATAACAACGTTATATCACATACCTCTGGCAATAGTAGTGAGATATCACCCACAAAAGTTATATATTAGGGATGCTGGCAAATGAACTCTATTCCGCCAACGGTGGTACCCTCAATCTAAGTTATTGATTATTCCTTGATGATGACACGGTATTGCTTGCTCGAAGAAACGATCTCAATATAACTCTTTTTCAGGTCTTTAATTATTGAAGAAGACATTGCATCACATGATCAAGAAGTATCCTACTAGCTGAATGATTGGTAAGCCAACTTTAGTGTTGGAAGACATTCTTCCAAGACATCCATCCTATCATCAAACATTTGCATATGTCATGTTTTATTATGTGATAGGATTTATTGTTTAGTTATTCATTCTATCAAAAAAACATTATAAAACAAAAGAAAATGCGTCTATTAACACCTTAGTTAGAACGCATGTTGGTCTTAAGAGGTTTCTAAGTGTTTTTGTGACACATATTGTAAATTCTATTCCACAACATATTTTATTTTAAAATACGCTGTACGGCTATAATATATCTCAAAAAATATTATACTAATTTAACCACATATCAACCGCACTGCGACCGTTGTTTTCTAAATATAAAAAAACATTACACTTTGTTGTCATTTTAATCCACTTCTCATTCCATAAGTTTTAATTTACAACAAATGTAAAACAAATAAATACGTTTTACAAAAAGAACTTGCTCTGTATTAACATAAAATAGAATTACACTAAATACATTACAAAATATTGTACCCAACACCAAAATAATAAGAAATAAAAGTTTCGTACAAACAAACAAACTCTCCCCAACTCCATCGCCTTTAAATTTTTAAATATACATTAGTTGTAGGAGTTATCTTACCAAAATCAAATAAGAAACGAAAAATACATAAAATAACAATTTTTCGTAAGCACTTTGTAAACAACAAAAATATATAAATATTTAAATACGGGTTAACGGTAAATAAGAAGGATTAGTAATTATATGTACTTGCAAATGGTGACTTAATTAACAACACAAAAACCTAAATCCTTTTAAATTCAAATCGGGTTAATTGAAATTCTAACTGGGTTTATCCCTATTTTAAAGATTACAATTACAAATAAAAATGTCGCGTCTTGATAGTTATTTAACGAAAAATCGAAATACGCGTAACGTAATTTTTTAAGTGAAAATTTTTTTCCGTAGAATAATAAAATTAAGTAGAATTAATCAATTTATGTTCATTCTTGAGAGAGAATATAATTAGCAAGCTTCAGGCATTAGCTTTAATGAATACAATATCACATAAAATAGAACAATGATAGCAATCTTGATGAAACTAAGTTAAATGATCCGGAATCACGTGAAAAAACTAGATCAGCTGATCAGCTGCCTGACTCTTCATTAATGGTAGTGGCGCCTCTTATTAAATAACCGTTATCTTCGAAGAATGCAACAACATGCATCCAAAACACAATAATACGGAAAACAAGTTTTGCTGAATTGTGAGTAACATGAAGAATTTACCGAAGCACTAACACATAACGTAAGGGATATAAAGCTTGATGATGAAAGTTATCAACACAAAGACGACACAAAAATGATAGCTAAAGCCTAATATCACCCAAAGATTTTCGTTTGCTGAAACATTTGGATGGTAAGCTGTATATCCGTGTGGAACCAAAACTTGATACAAAATCGAATGATTTACCTGTGTGGAAGCACTGGTTACCAAAACCTTTGACTTAAGAAATAGTCAATAGACATCATGATGATAGTACTGTTGCCCATGGAGGTGTAAAGAAAACGTTGGAGGTGCTTCGACGTCTATACTATTGCAATGGCATGGCGTCACGAGTTCAGAATCTTATTGTGACTTGTGATACCTGCAAACAAACAAAGACCTAGAACAAGATTTTGCGTCCTCCGATGCAATCTCAGTTCGTAACTAAACGTCCAGGGCAATGAGTCTGTATAGATTTTTTGGTACCGTATCCCCGTTCCAAACACGGTAATATCAATAATGCAAAAACTTTAGACTATTTAATTTTATTTCACAAAAATTTTTATTTTATTCACTAGTGCTTTCGCTCATAGCATCTTCGGGTGATTAGAATCTAAAAATAATTTTACCAGAACTTTATATACATTTTAAACAGTATAAATAAAACTAATTACAATAAAGACACCTAATAATAAACAGTAAACTAATAACAATAAAGGCAGACAATAAACAATCAATGATTTGAAAACTAATTAAGATCAACAAGCATTAGCTAAATAGCTACTATGTAAAGCCATTGGGCATTATTAAAGATAGAAATAGATAATATATCTATTTATCCAAGGGTTTATTTAAAATTTTAAATTGATACAGGAATGTACGGACCAAGTGCGGACTCATACAATAGAAAGATCTCTAATTCAACACTAATAATTTATTTACACTAATTTGTTGTTTCAAACAAATTGCTAACCAAAAATTTAGCTTAACAGAACAATAATTTAAACAGTACGAAAATCAATTAATCAAAAAAATCATTTAAATTAAAATGCATAAGCTTACATTAAGTAAATGTTGTATGTTGATCCGCTGTAAATCGATTTTTCTTTATAAATTTAACACAATATGATTTTTTTCTTTATTTTTTTTTACTTTTAACTTCGACAATCATAATATATTTCATATTAACTCGACTGCACATTGCGGAACATTGTTAGTCATATCAATTTTGGATTACAACTCAAACATTTGAAGAATATTTCTTCTTTATATATTTTTAAAAATTAAATAAACATGAGGGAGTAGGAGAGTTGATTGCACATATCTTTAACTCGTCGTGCATATGATTGCATACAATACAACGAAACCAGTTAATAACAGATTGTTTCATTTTTTTCCAAAACGTTTTTCTTGTTTTTCTAACAATTTATAAAACATAAACAAAAGTAAGAACCACCCGTTTATCAATTAAGAACACAAGCAAAAAAAACTGGAAATGTTCATGTATTGCAACGATTCATTTCTCTCTCTGTTTTATTATTATTATAACAAAACGAAGAGAGAAATTTAAACGTTAGCAATTCTTTTACTTCGTTTTTTTATTTAAACAGGAAAAATAAAGACAATTCGAAACGTTGTAAACAGAATACAAATATATAACAAAAACTATTATAACCACGACGCTTCGAGTGGGTCAAAGAAAAAATCAGGTGTACCGTTGATTATTAATAGAAATGTTAATGAAAAAATGCAATTTAGTCGTATTATAAACAAAAAATGGAAAAGTGTGGTGGTTGGTTAGGAAAATAGTCTTTACTATTAGGTTTGAACTACAAAGAACTATTTTCCTGTTATCTCACCTATACAGAACTTAAGTTTGTTGTGGAGTTGATTGTAGGTTTTCTTATAAATGCTACCTGTTAAATATCACGTAATTTGGCGGGCATAACAACTAAATATTCCCCAGTATTTCATAATCCTATAAAACTAGCCAACATTTTCTGCAATTAAAGACAAAAGAGACAAAAGGGAGGGAGTTCTCCTAACGCCGAATCGTTTCTTTGTGTGGTAACATCATTTGAGTGACTCGGCTAATAAGTTTTCCTCGAAATTCGAATCAAAATTTATGCTGGCAATGTATTGTACGGATGTAAAATCTTGGATGGTAAAAGCATCGAAATTCACCATGCTAAGGATATTAAAGCATAATCTCTCGTACTCCTTCCTACAACTTTCTTCGTTTCCTTTTCGTTTATTGGGGATCACTCGGTATCTGGTTTAGGTCGGGGGTCGGACATTGCTGATGAAAATTATGGATTGTCAACTCAGCGTTCCGGAGATTGACCTTTGATCTGTTTACAAGTTCGTGATTGATACATGATCACAGATAATCGTGTTGTTCAAAATGATTCAGTTTTCTCTAGATTTTTTATTATATTGTCGTTCTCTCTCAGTTAAATTTCAAGTAGTAAATGTTTTACTTTATTATTTTTATTTAACTCAGTTGGTTGTAACGAAAAATTTTTACAAATATTTCAGAGATTGTTTAAATATATTTTATAGTGCCCGTTGGGGCAACATTACATAGTAACTACTCAAACCCATCAATTTCGACTACATGTACGATTTCAATTTGGTTGTACTAATGTAAAGTACTAATGTCTCGGTCGTGAACGATCGATAGCAATTGGACGGATCACTTCAGTGAACGATGTCTTATAGTTCAGTTTACAATAGAAAAATTTGTTTATCGGTCACTAATCTATGATGTTTTAATGAAAAGACTTTATGTGCAACGAACTACTTTTATATTTTATTTCCTTTGAATCAATAACTTCGCAGAATAATGTGTTCTTTATATTCTAACTATATAAACAGAGTTTCATTACAACGTACTAGAAAAAGCATCTCATCACATTGTTAAGCGTTTCAAACCAAAATTATTTTATTCTGAATGACATGGAAAAATCAAAAAAGCTCCATATAAACATAAAACAAAAAATAAAGCAAATAGAAAAAGAAATAAAACTGAAAACTGTTAAAAAATAACTAAACCTACAGATTTAAAATGAGCGGATCAAAAACCAAAAAAGGTATTCTAAAACTAAATCAAACACAAGAACGATGCCAAACGAACGACTGATCCAAATGAACGACAGTTAAAAAAATGCCAATCATAAATAAAATACTACATTCATCCTGAGGAATAAGAATAGAAATAGGAGCAAAGGATCAATCCCAAACCCAGAGATAATGACTCTCATGCTCTACCATTTAAGCTAGACGGGCAAAAAAAAATTTTGCTTGCGCATATTCTAGCTACCTTTCTCAGTTTTTTCAAACTATCAACTTTTTTATATTCTAAATCTTTTCCAATAAATAATGATTATAACAGAACTATTCTGCATCAGCTGCAGAACCAATATGAACAATTGAACAATAACAATACAACATTTTATGTTCGTTTTTTTTATTTAAATTTAAAAGTTATTTCTTCAAACAATCAAGCTTTTACGATTGATACGTTCATAAAAAATTCATTTTATTCATGGAAGAGGAAAAGTTTTTATTTCCTCTTTTTCGGAAGAATGTTATCACAATAACAAAGGAAATCATTATGTGCTTGTAGGAACTATTTTTTTATTGATTTCAATTTAATGTTTCTGTTCTATTTTTGTAACTGAAACTCTTACCAGAATAGTTTATATCCATGAAATACATATATACATATATTATCTTGACGTGTAAGTAAAAAAATCTAAATTCTAGACAAATTTATGTACATACACTTTGTTTGAACCGAGTAACAAAGTGTGAAAATCTAGGAAAACTTGTATCAAAAATGTAAACAAAAAACCAACATTATGTTCTTAAACATGCAATCGAATAAATTATAACTAATTATAATGAGTCTTTATGTGATAAAACTTTACGTTTGTTAAATTTTAATCATAAACTTTGATTTGCGTTCAATACCCACATAAATATAACAAGGTTAACTTAGAGTTAAAGGGTGAGGATTCATTGTGTTGAACGTAATAAATCTTATGTTTTTTAAGCTTTTTAAACAAATTATATCACCCCATAACACTCTTTTATCAGTGGTTCACCAGATTAACTAGCATAAAACCACCCACTAATAATGATTCCAACTTTAGGGACGGATCTTATTTGTTTCTCACATTATATAGTAAATCAACAATAGAATTGCTATAAAGAGCTTTAAAATATTATAGCCGTGCAATTTTTTCATCTTTAGCAAGTCTGTCCAGTCTGAACTGAAACTCAAATTATAGAAATCAAATATGTTTTATCAAATATAATATATATATAGCTTCTTTGTCAAGAATTTATCGAACGTGCTTAGAGAAAATTAGGTTCAGTGGATGTTTTTGAATTTAGGCTTGTACAATAATTAAAATTTTGCAACTGGTCGAACTTGATCGAACTTGTTAGGATATAAGGAATACGCGGGTGATATTTATACGAGAGATGGAAAATGTGTTAAATACGATAATACTAAATGCAAACAATCATAGCCAAATGCTGGTAACGAACCACAAAGGACTCCAAAACCTGGGTTGACGTCTAATAGGGGACGGGATTGTACGGGAATCGTTCATTATGAGCTCCCACCTCCTGGTCGTGACACATTTTGTAATTCCTATTACACAACACTTTTTATTAAAACAAATTTATTAGTTTCAAATTAAAGTTGATAATGTCCAATGTTCAATCGTTTAGTTCAGTTTCCCGTTTTTAAATAGACCAATTTAAAATTGATTTATCTCAATTTAAAGTGTACCTTAAGTTAAACTTAAATCAACTTAATTTGTGTGGGTGACAAAAACGTTTGGTTCTTGATGAAACTATGGTATATGATCCAGCTTAACTCGAAAATGGTAGATCTGGATTCACTTTAAAATTGAACAAAATGGCGAAGGTCTCCTGAACACCTGTCAACTTGAATCATCAATAAATTGTAATCCTGGCTTTCAATCTTATTAGTAAGGTAAGAATTTAGCACTGTTTTCAATCTTTCTGTATACCAACTTCTGGTGTATCACTTACGGTTAAAAAGTTTTTCTTAAATGTTTATCCTTACTGTAACCTACAGTTATCGGTTGATGGCAAGAGATTGATTACTTTCCTAGCGATATTGAAGGGAGGGGTCCGTCAGGCACCTGTCTTTTTTAAAGCTCAATAACATCTGTACTTGATAATCGAATTGTATGAAACTAAGCATTTACTACGGTTCTGCATCCCAACTTCCGGTTTTTCACTTCCGGTAAAAACATTTCTTTTGCATTTTTTTCTGTTTATTTAATTCAACTAGTGTGAGAAGATAATGATGAAATTTTGGAAGACATCGATTAAAATGGCGGAAGGTCCACCATACAACTGCTGACTTTCCTCACTTTGTTTTGGAAGTTTGTTGGAAGCATACAGACTTCGTTCATTAATCAATTTTGATAAGACGTTGACGAAAGATTGAGATTTGAATGATAAGAAACTAATTAGTTTTTTAATGATATTTGGATATATGGTGCGGGGCTCCAGAGCGCCTGTTTATTTGAAAATTCAATAACGACAGTTTCTGAAAATGAATTTTGATTAAATTTGGTCTCCGGAGCATCATTTTCTTATAACTATGAACTACTCGAAATCTATAACAATATTTATTCATTAGGTGAAGCATTTGATGGATATAAGCTCACAGCTACATATATCCAGAACATTTTGTTTTCAGAGATGTGGTGAAGTCAGCCAAATGCATCAGGGTCTCCCAATGTTTTTTATTTAGCTTTATGCAAAGAATTTATAATTCAAATGTAATTTCAAAAATTGACCGATTTGGGGTATTAGCCACCCAAACGAGTTTTAAATTTGTAAGATTGATATAATTTTTATCAAACAATTCTGCAAAAACCCCGATACCTTTAAAACACGGCTTAATTAATTCACATAAATTAGAGAATTTTTATCAATAAATCTAAACATTTGTTATCAACAACAGATTCAGATGAAATCCAACCCTCTTACCAAACAATAAACCAAATATTATCGAGAAAGATAATATCTATAACAATATATTTTGTTATGGAATATTACGAGTTACGACCCCACAAAAGAAAATATAATAATAGAGAAAAATAAAAGTTGAAATCGAAGAATGATAAAGTTGAGTCGTTCAAAGCTATAAAAAGAAAATTCTATCATAAAAAAATTGGATAATCTTAGGTAATCCAGAAACTCTGTATATACGAGTAAAAATGTGAAAACGGAATATAATATGTGAAATGTGTACAAAATAAATTGTATGATAAAAATGATAAAATTTCAATATAATAATATGGACAATAAAACGGCAGAATAATTTTTTTTCTTTTATTAATCTAAATTCCTTTCTTTTGAGTTGATAAATTTTCCTTTTATTATTTCATTTTTATTTTATTTATTGTTTTTAGTTATTAAAATATTATGATGTAATATGATATACTATAGACTATAAACTTCGGAATTTCAGTAGACGAAACTGTCCTTAAAAAGGAATATAAAATTATCACATTAAATTTTATAAAAACTTTTAATGGATTTAGTGTCGGTCAATTTTCCTTCTTTGTTTCAACTTTAATTGTATTACATTTTTCTTGAATATATGAAAACATACCAGTTTTTAAATGATCAATCAAGATTGGATGTTACCTGAAACGAAAAATAAAATTCCATTAACAATTACTTTAAGATTTTCACTCAGTTAGTCTTATAACTAAAGTTTTTATTCGCCCTTCTTCAAAGGGGATCTCCCGTTTTTTGAAATAGGACTGTCCTCCAAAAATTAGGCCTCTTTTAAAAAAATGTATAATTCTGGCCCTATTTCCACCAAAATATATCTAAATGTTTTGAATATTAAGAGAAAATATAATCAAATCAAACACTAAACACAATATCGTATCAAACCTAATGGCAGTAAAAGGGTTTGAACAAAATTAGAGAAAATAATCAAAGAACAAAGAGACAATTGATATTGAATATCCGGATTTACTATTGATGCCAGAGATTTTAGGTACGTTCCACATACCAATTTACCTATTTCTATCACCTTCACACACTCCATATATTAATTTGATCTCCCGTACAAACATTTTGAAAAAATGTATGAAATTTGGATTAATTTTGCATTTTAAAAAATCCCCCGCACAAAATTGTACAAAATATATATCATGCACATGATGTGCACCATACTGTGCACATGTCGTAAAATACCTTAGCACATATAATAAAACGAATAATAAAAAACGAAGCGAAATGAAATTTATTTAATGATAGTATGTAATAATAAACAAAAAATATAGCATGAAAGAATGTATTGAAAAAGTTTTTTTAACATTTTATAAAATGGCTGGTTTCATTAAACTTTTTATGAAATAATGCTTTCGTAATTGACGAATTTTATTTGATTTTCATATAAAATTATGTACGAAAGATTTTTTTTGTGAAAGTAATGAAAAGAAACAAAAAAAAACAAACAGGCATTTTGAATAATTAATTTTAGTGATTTAAAAAATTAATATATTCTTTTAATATTTTTTTTCGGTTAAGAAAATTATATTAAGAAAATTAAGGAAAAGCAATATAATTTTTTATATGTAAGTCAAATGCATATTTATATCATTCGATTTTCATTCATAGAATAGGAAAATTCTAATTCTAACTGAATGAATAAATATATTTGGAATAAAAAATTTATTAGTTAGTATACTTGTTCTCAAAACACACACATAAAACATTTTACAATTTTTTTCTAAAATTTTTTCAGCCAAAGAATTAGTTGCATTGGAAAAGCTAGATGTTACATATCTAAGTATTTATAAAAAATATTTAAATCTAAAGTACGCAAACTTCATCATAAGATTTGTATTAAAATATTTTACTAAGACTGTGTTCCCATTTATGGTAAAGTGTAAACCATACTAAACTTGTTTAAACAACTTAGTTAGTTATGTAACAGCAAATTGGAAACTAGTAGTATAAGAAATAATTTTGAGTACAAAGCTTACAATGAAGCTTACGATGTCGTGCTCTAGTTTAAAATTTCTTAAATATGTTTATAAATTTGTTAATTAAATTATATAATCAACAAAATATTTATTAAATTTTGTGCATTTGTTACAAAAACTATTGTGTAACTGGCGCGAACTGCTTTTCCAAATGCGGAAACAGTCTAGAAGAAAACACAGCTCCTGGAGAAGATGGTCTTACAATAAAAATATTGAAACTTCTAGATAATTAAATTCATTTGCCAAAGTTTTCGAACGATGTATTAACCGCAGTTAAGATTCTTTCCTAGATGATAATAAAATTATTCCTGATTCACAGTTTGGTTTCCGAAATGGCAAATTAACCGATGATGCCTTTGCTTCGTTGACCAGTTGCATAATGAACCACTAAGACAATAATAAAAAATCTCTTGGTATTTTTATTAATCTTTCAAAAGCATTTGACTCTCCAAAACCCGACACTGTTATAGAAATATTCAAACGTACTGGAATAACAGATAAACCTTTAAAACTGCTCACTCACAAAATATCTAGCAAATAGGAAACTATTTGTTAAAATTTATAACAATGAAAAAAGTGAAATTAGAAATAACATTGAATTTGGACTACCACAAGGAATGGTTTTATCGTCTTTTTTATATTCGGTATATGTGGCTTCATTCTTTGAAATGGCTACCACCAATACTGATATAATAGGTTTGGCAGACGAAACGGTACTTATTATAACAGGTTTTGACTGGAAAAGCTGTTATTCTACAATCTACAGCACATACGGTTATCCAAAAAATAAACATCTGGCTCGCACAAAGATCACTAAAACTAAATCTTGACAAAACAAAAATGGTACCTTTTTCTTATTTTTCTTTTGTACTACCAGATTCTAATCTGCAATTAATAATGATGCAAACGTGCAATGGTAAAGAATATATTAATTAAAAACAGTAACAGCGCAAAATACTTAGGGATTGAAATATACCGCCATCTTAGATGCATGGAAACTTCATACCACCCATCTTAATGATAAACTGCGACAATTAACTTACTTATTTTACAACCTAAAAAAAAATATTAAACATACAAGATCTGTTGACAGTATATAAAACATTATTTCAGCCTATATTAAGTTATGGAATTATAGCATGGGGTAGAACTTTTGATAAACATTTAAAAAATATACTTTTTTTACTTAATTATATACTTTGAGAACGCTCACGTATCTTCTAAAAAATATTAGCATACTATCATCACCAAGTGACGCAATAAGTACTCGGTTTAGGCACACAAACATTACTGTTTCTTAAAAAAAAAACTTTAGCTCAAAAACATTTCCAATTTTTAGGTCCTAAACTGTTCAACATACTACCACAAACCATTAAAACTATAGATAAATCTAAATATTCAACTATTACTACGGCAATAAAAAGCCACATGATTCAAACACCTTACCTTCATTTCAAAAACATAACTAAAACATATTTAAACTTATGACCTAACTCACTCAAGCTCTTTCATTTTACTTATTTGTTTTTAACACACACAGCAACACACATAACTCACATGCTAAGCAAACACATACACTGGAACATACCCACAGTGCCGGTACAAGGAGTAGGTAAACTAGACGCTCGCCTAGGGCGTTTTATTTGAAGGGCGCAGAAATTGTGAAACATTTTTTATTTTTAATATATTTTATACTACGAAGATTCGTTTTTTATTTGTTTTATATTAAAAGATCTAATTGGAGTGGAAAATCACAAAGAAAATAGGTATCCTAAATATTTTAAGATTTTTTAAAGGTTCTCTAGAGATTTCCAAGGTTCTCTTCATATTTTCAAGATTCTCATGATTCCCTAGATTATCTGAAGAAACTCTGTATGTCCATATACTGAAGATTATTTGAAAATTTTTAAAAGATTCGTTAAGATTCTCAAGATTTTGCGACGATTGGTAAAAATCTTTTTTAAGATTCTTCTAATGATTTCATGAATATTCTCAGAAGCTACTCAAATAGTTCTCCCAAGATGCCCAAAAGCAATGTATCCCTCAATCTAATGACATGTTTGTTTTTATTTGCCAACATAAACTTCAGAAGTTTTAATTATAATAAGAAATCTGTGACCTATGTATAACTTGATTCCCGAATGACCTGATGCACTTACCTATCTCAACATGAAAAGAATATGGAAAACAGGTAAAAAATTTGATGGAATAAAGAAATAGAGTTTTTAACGATTATAAATTACGGATTACAATATTAATATCATCCTCATAAGAATATTGGAGAAAGAGTATATAAATCTTAAACAAAAGATTGAAAACAACAAGATTTTGAATTTGAAAGCAATATATTTTTACTTCAATTTGAAATATATATTTGCATTTAAAAAAACTAATAATCGGTTTCATAGGTATTTCAAACTATAGCATTCATAGGCGAGTATATGGAGAACTGATGACATACACAACTTCGAAAAAAACGGGAGGAAGACGGATCGTAATGCGGTTTTTTGCATTCGATTCAGAAAGTTATTTGAAAAAAATGTCCGTCAATTTTTAATTGTTGACGGGCCTAGTTGCACCGGTGCATCTAAAATATGCATAAAAAATAGTGCATTTTTACAACGAAATAAAAAAATGTTAATATATAACAAATAAAAAAGAAATTTAGCTGAAACTTGGTTCCTACAAGTTTTTGGGGTCGCTGAACATATGATGTTTAAAAGGTGCTAGGATGCACCCGGACATCACTATGTTCATATCGTGCACCTTCTCTTGGGTCTTCACTTATTTTTTTATGAAATGCATCAGAAAATGTTTCCGGGGGGGGGGGGGGGTTTGAGGTCGCTGATCACGACTAAGACGTTTAAAATGTGCTAGGATGCACCCGGACATCACTATGTCCATATCGTGCACCTTCTCCTGGGTTTTCACTTATTTTTTTATAAAATGCATCAAAAAATGTTTCCGGGGGGGTTTTGAGGTCGCTGATCACGAATACGACGTTTAAAAAGTGCTAGAATGCACCCGAACATCACTATATCCATATCGTGCACCTTCTCCTGGGTAAAGTGGAAACTAGACCAACTTTTTTCGAATATAATTTACAATTACATTGAGTATATTATTAACAATTACGGCATAAATGTTAAGATTATTTTCGATGGCTACCACACTATTACGACAAAAGCTTCGGAAAGGATTCGTAGGTCTAAAAATAATACTTCGAACGAAATCAAGTTTACCGAAAACATGCCGTTGAAAATTTCAAAAGAAGCATTTTTAGGCAATAAGAATAACAAAGACAATTTTATAAAATTATTGCGCGAAAAACTATTCACTGTATGTATACAATCGGAACCATGTCCAGATGATGCTGACAGAACAATAGTAACAACCAGTGGCGTAGCTAGCATGGGTGGCACCCGGGGCGGATATTGTGGTGTCACCCCAAAAATAAAAACTGTCAATAATAATAAAAAGCCGATAAACGTTATTTATAATTTTTTTTAATTAATACAAATGAGCATTATTATTATAAGCCCGCAAGTAATTTTTAACTAATTTTAATTTGCTGAAACTCCTCTCACACGAAGCCACTAATACGCAAATAGTCATAAATAACTTTAGTGCGACCGTAAGATTCGGAAGAAATTCTAAAAAATCCCATTCTACGATGAATTTCAAAAAGTCTAGGTATACCCAGTTAGAAACTGTAACATTGGCCGCTTTTAAATGCCTCCTCACCCTTTGTATCTCTATGAGGAGTTCTGTTGCCAATACCGCATCATAAAAACCAGTAAATTTTGATACCGATAATTTTAACTCTTCACTGTTCGCCAAAAGCTAAGTGTTTGTCTGCACAACCTCGAACAATGAAGCTAAATCTTGAACTGACTTCAGTCTAGTTCGGAGTTCAACACTGAATCGGTCAAGACATTCCAACATGTCCTTTTTAAGTTGGGCTCTCAGTGTCAGTCCAACATCAGGTGCAAACTCACCACCCGTTCGTTTTTTGCGTTTTTATGACGAATTCGGCTTTCCATTGGAATGTCATAGTCCTCCGATTTTTTCGCAGCAAGATCTATTGCCTCTTCTACAATGAGACTTCGTTATGAATTGGCTCTATTTCTGTAGCTAATTGATCAATATTCAAGCCCGTGCTTTGCAATCCAATCTGAGCATAGATATTATTTCTCTTAGAATATCATTCCAAAACAAAAGATAGCAAAGAAACGAAAAATCACATGCTGCATTGATAAGGTTCTGTGCAACCCCTCTAGTGTCTACATTTTCTTGTTGATCACTTAACTTCTCAATTTCAGCCACAATCCCATCAAAGTTTTCGGCCAATACTTTTACTGCAGCATAATGAGCACTCCAATGCGCTGTTAAGAGTATTTTAACAGTTGCTTTGTTGTGTTTAGCAAGTACTTCCCAACGGCTAGTCGAAGCAGAAAAACATGTAAAAATGGCTTCCACTGACGAGTGTTGGCCGTATAAATTAATTGAATGATCTTTGCAGCCCACAAAAATTGCTTTGTTATTTTTTGCTTTAATAATAGCTTGCACTTCTCCATGTATACTACTCATAACAGCTGCATTATCATAACCTTTGGGAGCGACAATTCACAACATCTATACCATCATTTTCAAGATTTTACACTGAAAAAAACATGTCCTATTTCCAATCGAAATGCAGTTGTCTCAACCTCACCGTGCGGGCAGATATGGCGAATCGAAATACGAGATTGATTCAACAACCGTACAATGATAAGCCGATGCAGTTGAGACAATCATGCATGAAATATTTATGTGAAAATAAAATATAGTTCAATTAATCTCAAATACTTAAATTTTAAAATGAAAAATTCATGATATAAGGCCAAAGAAATATGTTTTCATGGAAATAGTTATTAACTTTATTCAACTACTGTTATATTGGATAGCACTTTATATTTTAATTACACCTCATTCTGTTATCAGGAAAATGTTACTGAGTACTGAGTAGTTGTCCCAATCACGGTGAAATTGTTTGAAAATTTGCATGAATAATAAACTGCCATCTTCGAGATGAGGTTATCATTACTTCAATTTTTTTTTCAGTGTAAGAATTTCGTCGCTTAAATAAGCGGCTTTTTTCCACGTAAAGGAAAAAATCCAAGGAATACTTCCTTGATTTCCACTTGGTAGTACCATCAATTTTCACATAACGAATCACTTCTGACATTTGATCAATATGTAAAATGTCAGGTGTGCTATCAAACATAATTCCAAAATATTTAACCGATTTAATTTCGTTGACAAGCTTAAACTTTACGTGGATCGCTAAAACATTTATGAACTCATTTTGTATATCTGGTGACAAATATGATACTTTTGGTGATTTACCATGCTCAAAATTCAAAATGTGTTCTTTTAACACTACATCATACTTTGACAATAGCTTGGTTAGTTCTAAGAAATTGCCTTTATTTGAAGAACTTTGTCCTTCATCATGTCCATGAAATGCTGGGTTTTGTTTAGATAAAAACAAAGTTATATCCAATAATCTTGATGAAAGATGTTTCCACTTCTGTTTTTTATTATATATTAATTGCAAGGCTGCGTCTCCTATCGTTTTATGAATTTTTAACCTCATTTCCAAAGTTTTCCACTTTTCGAAATTCTCCAGATGTTCATTTGAAGTTTCATGCTCGGCCACTTTGGGATTTAGTTTCCACCGCTTCTGATATCCAGTAGTAAATGTTGATTTTGTATTATTATTATTGGTGACAGCAAATACACGACAACAGAAACAATACAGGACGCAAGTTATTATTTACAGGAGAATAAACAATCCATGGCCGTAGAATTTTTTCACCATTATTCATCATTTTATAAAACCATTCTTTAGAAAGATGGCGAACATCACCTTTTATGTCTAACTCGTGTCTAGATACAGTAACAAACGACCCTTCTCTATTTTGAAAATGTTCACTTTCTTTTTTTATGATTTCAATGCGAACATTACCAGAGACGAGTACATTCCAATGTGATACATCTCTTAAGTCCTGAAGTGATTCACCCATGCAAATACTGTCTTCGATAGTAGAAGCATTAGCGGCATTATCACTGTCATTTTCATTATTCCTTTCTAATTCGTCATCATAGGTTATCATTATTAATTCTGTATTGTTGCTGTTACTTTCCGAAGATCAGCCACTATTCTCTGAAACATTCGTTGCATCAACGTGATAATCAGTTTCTTTTGATGAACCTTGGATATCATCGGGTTTTGTAACATATTTATAGATTTGGTCTTTCTCTGCTGGAACCAACTTTTTCTTTAAAAAGTATGAACTCCTCGTGGCATATTTATTTTTTGGGATATTTGCTAAACGAAATCTAAAAAAATATTTTTAATTATAGGATACCTATCAGCAAAGCATTAATTCTAAATATATTTGTAGGATACATAATAGGTACATAGTTCATAATAAGTACAATGTGTTAACGACTAAATACACCGCCAAGAAAATTAATTTATTTAAATTTCCTTGTAACAACTTATATTAAATAATATTTGATAAAATGGAATATACAAATCATAGCCTAATATTATAAGGAACTATTTAAAAAAATATAAGTATGAAATCCTAAAAGATATTTTATATAAAGAATTGAAACCAAAATTAAATATCCAATTAGAATCATGCTCAATAATTTACAAAATTGAATGTGATTTTTGTGAAAAATTTTACATCGGGAAAACCGGAAAATGTTTTAAAGACTGATTTAAGGAATACCTGCCTAAGAAGAAAAATAAACAAAATTTAAAGTTTATTTTTGCAAACCATTTACATAATTAATAACAATAGCTACACCACTTTTAAAAAAAAATTGAAGGCTTTACATTTATGTAGCCAAGGATCTTTAAAAGAATCACTTGATGAGTTTGAAATTTCCAAGGGATTTAAAACCCAACAGAATGTAATTTTAAATGATAAACTTTCATTTAATTCAAATATATAAATATATAAAACTGAAAACAAACAGTATGAGTATGTATCAACCTACAAAAATTTGCAAAACTGCAGTAATTGCATAACTGCCATTTTATTCTACAGTAATTATTTTTGTGTCCATTGAAAAACGATCTATTTCAATTTATTCTTTGAGTTTCAAGATAAAGGAAAAAAAATTATTTTGAGATCATTTGCAAACACGGTAATTTGATTGTTTGTTAGTTTCCTTAGGTGTTTGCAATTAATTTGTTTGAAATGTAAAACATATATTAGGTAGTAAGGTTAAGCGGATATTTTAGAAATCATTTTGGAATAGAGACATTGTAACTCAATGGTGCCACCCTATCGACAAAGGGTGCCACATTATCGACGTAAACCACTTTTCCTATACATTATTCAGCGTATGTGTTTTCAGACCTGGTCATTAAATAATCATGCTAAACAATATATCGTAAAAACAGTCAATATGGTATCTATAGGAATATTCAAAGCTATTGAGTAATTGTGGTGATGGGATTCAATGCTCAACATGTTGATTCGATTAATATTGTTAAAACTTTATTTCACGTAATAACTCAAAAATTTTAAAAAGTAGAATAGATTCTTTTTGAACCAATAACACATTTATAGGACACATTTATAAGTTATCACAATTTATAAATTAAAATTATATGGATAACCTGGTTAAAATGGTTTCTAAGTGATTTATCGTTGAAAACATGTGATGGTTTGTTTAAGTTGTTTACGTTCGGGTGTCACCCCAAAACGGTTTCGAAGTGATTTATCGTTGAAAACATTGTGATGGTTTGTTTAAGTTGTTTACGTTCGGGTGTCACCCCAAAACGGTTTCGAAGTGATTTATCGTTGAAAACATTGTGATGGTTTGTTTATGTTTTTTACGTTCGGGTGTCACCCCAAAACGGTTTTGAAGTGATTTATCATTGAAAACATTGTGATGGTTTGTTTAAGTTGTTTACGTTCGGGTGTCACCCCAAAACGGTTTCGAAGTGATTTATCGTTGCAAACATTGTGATGGTTTGTTTAAGTTTTTTACGTTCGGGTGTCACCCCAAAACGGTTTCGAAGTGATTTATCGTTGAAAACATTGTGATGGTTTGTTTAAGTTGTTTACGTTCGGGTGTCACCCCAAAACGGTTTCGAAGTGATTTATCGTTGAAAACATTGTGATGGTTTGTTTATGTTTTTTACGTTCGGGTGTCACGCGGTTTCGAAGTGATTTATCATTGAAAACATTGTGATGGTTTGTTTAAGTTGTTTACGTTCGGGTGTCACCCCAAAACGGTTTCGATGTGATTTATCGTTGAAAACATTGTGATGGTTTGTTTAAGTTTTTTACGTTCGGGTGTCACCCCAAAATGGTTTCGAAGTGATTTATCATTGAAAACATTGTGATGGTTTGTTTAAGTTGTTTACGTTCGGGTGTCACCCCAAAACGGTTTCGAAGTGATTTATCGTTGAAAACATTGTGATGGTTTGTTTAAGTTTTATACGTTCGGGTGTCACCCCAAAACGGGTGACACCCGGGGCGGACCGCCCCCCTCGCCCCCCCCTAGCTACGCCTCTGGTAACAACAACAATAGATTTAGCCAGAGATAAAAATAAAAATTATTATAACAGTTGCAGAAGACTCTGACATAGTAGTTTTAGCTACCGCATTAACTCCTCCTGATCTTGAAATCTTTATATTGAAACCTGCGGCTTCTAGTAAACCAGAAACTATATATTCATCAAAAATTTTAAGCCATCGTCCTAACATTTCTGACAACATTTTACTACTTCATGCGATCACAGGATGTGATACTGTTTCAGTCTCGTTTTTTGTTGGAAAATTAAAATTGTTTAAGTTATTTGATAGCAATCCTGATTTGGCAGTCCATGTTCAAATATTCAAAAAACGTAATTTAACGATTGATGAACTATTGGAGCATGGAATAAATTTAATAATGGTGATGTATGGAGCGCCAATCACATTTAGAAATCCAAACGTACCAGTTCAATTTAAATTGACTAGTATTCAGTTAGCAGAGATATATAGGTACCGCATGTACCTAGGAACAATTGCAAAATCTAAAAAACCAAACCTGGCTAAATTACTACCAACGGTTGATGCACTTCTTAAGGAACATCTAAAACGAGTTTATCTACAGGTCCAACACTGGTTGAATGGAGATGACTACGATATGGATCCTACAGGTTGGGGCTTCCAACAGAAAAATAATTTATTATTGCCGGTAAGAATGACGCAACAATCTGCTCCTCCCGACATTATGAAATTAGTTTTTTGTGGATGCACTAAAGGGTGCAATAACTTATGTGGGTGTAGAAGGCATGGTCTATATTGCAATGTTGCTTGTAAGAATTGTTCAGGATCCAACTGCAACAATATAGAAAACTTAGAACCATCTCCGGAATCAGATGAACTTGAGGAACCTCGGACAAATTCAATTGAGCAGGACATTGAATCGACGGATTTAGGCCAGCTTGAAGAATTTGATATTCTAGAAGACCATAAAAATGAAGAAGCGTAAAATAAAACTAAAAAATAATTTTTTATAGACACGATATTTTATATGTATAGACTTAATATTTTAATAAAATAAATGACAATTATAAAATAATAATCATAAAATATATTTTTATAATTAATTACTTGTAACCTCTTTTTCCTCCCTAGGTGAATAAAGTGAATTTGTAGGCCTCGTATTCGTGATCAGCGACTTCAAAAATTCCACGCTAACATTTTTTGATGCATTTGAAAAAATAAATATGTAAAAAACCGAGGAGAAGGTGCACGATATGAACATAGTAGTATCCGGGTGCATCCTGGCACCTTTTAAACGTCGTAGTCGTGATCAGCGACCTCAAAAACCCTCCGGAACCATTTTCTGATGCATTTCATAAAAAAATAAGTGAAAACCCAGGAGAACATGCACGATATGGACATAGTGATGTCCGGGTGCATCCTAGCACCTTTTAAACGTCGTAGTCGTGATCAGCGACCTCAAAAACCCCCGGAAACATTTTCTGATGCATTTCATAAAAAAATAAGTGAAAACCCAGGAGAACATGCACGATATGGACATAGTGATGTCCGGGTGCATCCTAGCACCTTTTAAATATCATATTCGTGTTCAGCGACCCCAAAAACATATAGAAACCAAGTTTCAGCTAAATTTCTTTTTTATTTGTTATATATTAACATTTTTTTGTTTCGTTGTAAAAATGCACTATTTTTATGCGTTTTTTAGATGCACCGGTGCAACTAGACCCGTCAACAATTAAAAATTGACGGACATTTTTTTCAAATAACTTTCTGAATCGAATGCACAAAACCGCATTACGATCCGTCTTCCTCCCGTTTTTTTCGAAGTGGATTTCTTTAATGCCGCGGCTATCATTGGTTGATTAATAAAAACTAGTTGCCTAGCTTTTTTCGTATAAAATCGGTTTAGGAATTTCTTATGTACCAAGCCAAATTTATAAAAGCCGCGCTCAATCCCGACTGACGTTGAGATTGATCTCAAAATACAAATTACTTTATTTCACTTTTTAATCCAAATAAATTGGAATCTAAAGAAGGGGCAGTGGTCACCCATTTAGTGTCCTATCCTAAATGTTGCACAAAACAGAGTTAATTTGGTACATAATTTATAAAATGTGGAAATTTTTTATGGCAAATTTCTTCGATAAAAGTGATGCCGATTCATTTTCTTTGTTTTCTAAAACCATGAAATTTTCATTAACAAGTGTGTTCGGATATAGTAACACAGCGACGTAATGTAAAGATGTCATAGATGTTGATGAAACGCGTGGAATTCGGTTTTTGCATCACAACTGTGTTGCAAAACGTTACTCGTAACGTAACGTAAAGAATAAATAACGAAATTATATAGCGTTTTTAATAATAATTCCTTTCGTGACGTTTTAAAAATTCATTTGCTTGACAATACGTAACGATAACGTAAATATTTTATTTCGTTTTTTGGATGATTTTGCAAGTATCGGTTGTATAAAATCCAACTTATCTTCTCTTTTTCAATTTATGTGCACGCTTTAACCAAAGATTTTGGTAGTTCTAAAATTCTTTAATATTTGTGACAAAGTAATGAGCATTATGCAAATTTTCGATTTGAACTCACTCTGGCACTGATGAGGTTATGAGTTCGAATCCCAACCGGAAAACGTAAACACAGAGTTTTTTTCTGAGTTATTTCCAACCATACTTTTGAATTGAAAAATTCAAATTACATCCGTAGTTACTTGAGTTTAATTGCTCACAAGTATCCCGAATAATATTTAAACATAGTTTTAAGATTACATTTAACTTTAAATAACGTAGCTAACCGGTTATAACATAAGGAAATATAGCTTATCAGATTCTTTGTACATACCGAAAGGCGTATACATTGAGCATCAATATTTATAATAAGGAAATATAATATTTTTCTGTTCCATAACGAAATATCGTACCGCAAAAATAAATAGAATACTATAAAAACGAAACGCATAACTTTATGATTTTGTTTTTCGTTTTGCAACACTGATCCCAAGGCCAAATAAATCCAAATCATGTTGTAACTGTATCCAAATTACTTATTGGCTAAGACTGGCATTCATTTGCTTCCCAACATTTGCTACTAGTTTTAAAATTTGAGTTTTAACATTGTTTTAAACAGTGTTTAAAACAAACCAACTTTGTGGAGGGGGTGGGTAGGGGCGTCAAATGTTATTCTTGCCTAGGGCGTAATTAAGCCTCGCTCCGGCTCTGCATACACAAACACTTATTAAACATAACTTAAAAAATCCGTTTTTAAATAATTATCTGTTAAGGTAGGGTCGCCAAATTTCGTCCCCGAACGTAATAGCGCCGTCTAGTTTTTATACTTGTAATTTAAAGTTACTTATGTCAGTCAGACATATTAAAATTTTGGCGGTGAAACATCGCTCCTATCTTAAGATATTTAAAAAAAGAAAAAACTGTTCAAGGTGAGTTTTTTATTGAAATATTATCGGTGTTGTTTAAATATTGATGTGTATGACTTATTGGAACGAAATTTTGTGCAAAGTTTGTTGTTGTCGCTTATATGTAAATCGATTGTAAGTTCATTTAGGTTATGTCATGTGTTTTTTGTTGAATGGAGGTTACCAAAACAATTGGCAAATTCTTAATATCGTCCCCTAACGTGAGCGTAATATCGCCCCGGGGACGATATTTCGATCACTTTGTCATTTGTCGTGCACTGTTTTTAATATTTATATATTTAGTTTTTAGATGCCAAAGAGAAAGCTGTGGGATCCGGAAGCAATGAAAAAAGCCGTTGAAGCTGTCCGAAATAAAGAAATGGGTTATAAAAAAGCAGCTAAGCTATTTAATGTTCCAAGAGCTACTTTGAAAGATTACGTGAAAAATTCTGATAAATCTATGGAAGATATAGTTTCTGGAAAAATGGGACGAAAACCAGTTTTGCCAATTGAATTAGAAGAGGAGTTGGTAAACTATTGCTTGCAAATGGAAAAGAATTACTATGGTGTCACCGCTTCTGATTTAAAACGAATGGCTTTTCAATTGGCCATCAGAAACAATATTCGACACCCATATTCACAAACTAAAAAAAAACAGGCAAAAAATGGATGAAGTTATTTACGGCTCGCCATCCTAACTTGTCATTTCGCCAACCAGAATCGTTATCACGAGCTCGCGTGCATGGTTTTACTACAGAAAACGTTAAAGCTTTTTTTGACATTTTGAAACCTGAATTACACAAGATAAATTTCAACCCCAATAAAATCTTTAATGTAAACTTTAATGTAAAGTAAGAAAAATTCTAACGGTGAAATGCAAAAAAGCAGTTCATAAATTGTCGTCAGCTGGAAGGGGAGCCCTAATAACTATTGTGACTTGTATGTCAGCTGCTGGTCAATTTATTCCTCCATTAATGGTGTTTCCAAGAAAAAACATGAGAGTTGAACTACTTGATGGAGCACCTCCAGGCACCATTGGTGGATGTCATCCATCAGGTTGGATCCAGCCTGAGTTGTTAACAAAATGGTTGAAACATTTCGTGACTATAGTAAAACCATCACCATCAGACTCCGTTCTGCTAGTGTTAGATGGTCATTACAGTCACACTAGAAATTTGGATGTGATTGACATTGGACGTAACAATGGCGTATCTATAGTCTGCCTTCCTCCTCATTCAACCGATCATATGCAGACTTTGGACGTTTCATTTATGTTTCCGTTAAAAACTTTTTATGCACAAGAAATAGAAAATTGGTTGACAAATCACCCAGGGCAAGTCGTTACTCACTACCAACTTGGAAAAGTATTTGGCAAAGCTTATGCAAAAGCATGTAAAATCGATACGGCCGTAAATGGCTTCCGAAAAACAGGAATATTTCACCTCAATGAAAACATTTTTTTGACTCACCAAATGCTCCTCTTACAACCGATGCAAACAGTATGACATCTTTGGTACATGATGTATCACTGCCTTGGGATGCCATAAAGTCAACACCAATGATACCAACGGCACCAGCGTTAAGCAACTCGTCATCCCCATTTATAGTTCCAGCTGACGTACAGCCTATTCCAGTTGATGAGCAGCCTTCACCGTCAACTAGGCGTGGCAAAGCCATGTTAGTCACGGCTTCACCGCATAAACAAAATATAATAGATGTTGAAAAAAAAGAAAGGAAAAGAATGGAAGACAGCAGAATGCAACTGCGATCGCGATATGCAAAAGACAAGCAGGAAAAAAAAGAGAACTACGAAAGGAAGCAACAAAAAGAGAACCAAAAAGCCGCAAAAAAATCAATCTTCTGACGAGGACGCGTCTGATGATAACCCAATTTTAGTTCCTACTGACGAAGAAGATAGTGAAAATGATGACGCCGAATGTCCAGTTTGTCATAAAAGTTTTTCACAAGATAAAAAGGGAGAGAAATGGATAAGATGCACAAAATGTTTCAAATGGATGCATGAGGATTGTGTTGAAAATGCAGGAACTAATTTTATCTGTGCAATATGTTTGGACAATTAAAATTGCTTAACCTATACTGAATTGCTATAATATAATTTGTTTTTAGAATCAAAATTACTTAAACTTTACTGAATTACTTTAATTTATCTGTGCAGTTTGCTTAGAGAATTAGAATTACTTAAACAATTATGATTACTATTAATTATTGTTAAAAATACAATTTAAGTTTTGTACTGATTATTGTGATCTCAATATCGTCCCCGGGACGTAATTAAGTACCCAAAAATTTTTTTTAGAATTTCTCCTTTTTTGTTAAAGCTATTTTTGTAGAAATAGTAACAAAGTTATTGGATTTTTGATTATTTAAATAAATAAAGAAATATTGTACCTAAACTTTGATCTTTTATTTATTACTTCACTCCTAATATTTTTTTTAAAATTATTTTTTTTACAAAAAGGGGACGTTATTTGGCGACTGTACCTTACTAAAAAAATATTACATTTTTTAACTTTAATGTTCTTATAATTTACTTTAACTTTTTATATTTTTCTTTGTTTTAAAATATTAATTATTTTAAATTAATTTTATAACGTCATGGCAATGAACCTATAGAGGGAAATACTTAGAACACAATTTTTGACTTTGTAACTTTGTTTGGACTAGTTAGGAGGTGAACATATCAAAAGTCCCCACCCTTATGCCGGGGGGACGGAAGGTTTGAAAGTCTCATTTTTCGATTTTTGCTTATATCTTGAAAACTATGCGTCCTACCGACATCTATCATCAACTATGCGTCCTACCACTCTATACTAAATGAAAGCTGATTTTATTTGTTACAAGTTTTACTCAGTCAAGTTTTTTGGAGCAACACTTCGCGTTGGCAAAGTCTTTCGTACATCGGCAGAAAATCATTTTCAGGAAATGGCCTGCCTCCTCAGATGTATGGGTGGAAGATTGAAAACAACTGCCTGGTCCCAGTGCACAGTGAGCTAGCCGCTGCACCGGACGATATCCTGAAAACGATTTTCTGTCGGTGCACGAAAGACTGTACCAGCGCGTAGTGTGGCTGCAAAAAAAGGGCTCAAATATTCCCCAGCATTCCAAAATTGCCAGGGGAACTTCCTGAATAGGGTCCCTCAAGTTGACTCCGAAGATAAAGAAGAACAGAAAGACTCTCTGACCGTTTCCTTACAGGGTCCGACGGAGAAGATGACAGAGAAAAAGAAGATGACAACGAAGACAAGGATCAAGCTCCATTCCCCCCGAGAGAGCAAGAAATTGACTGAATGTTACTTACTGTTGTAATGTTTTATGTTAATTTATTTTTCTATGTCAACAAACTTCATTTTTACTTAATGGTTGTGTTTTGTAAAACTATCACAATGACTTATAGACACTCATATATGCACAAACATGGTCATAGCAAAATATTTTCCCATTAAAATGGTCTAGATCTTCTTTAATTAAGTGTGAGGAACCTGTTCAGCGAACTCACAAGTATATATTATAAAATGAGTATATGTGCTATTTAGCCGTCCAGTTTTGAATATGTGTACACAATGGTGCATATTTCGACCAATACGCGTTGACCGGGAATGGTGAGAAATTGATAGATTCATTAGTCGACAGTAGGGTTTCTCAAACGGGATCCCGGGATCCCGTTTTCCCCGGGATCCCGGGAGTAAATTTTCATCCCGTTTTCCCGGGATTTCACCCCGGGATCCCGGGTATCCCGCTAATTTATATTAACATTTTTTTGTACTTTTTTCAAAGATATTAAAAGTTTTCTCACTCGAAAATCGAGTAGTTTTTAATTCTTTTCCCTCTGTAGTAATTAATTTCGTTCAAAATTAGGAAAATATTTTTTTTGACACATATGGTATCATGGTTTTTTTGTATGGTTTTTTTGACACATATAAACACAACAAATTAAAACCAATCAAACTTAAAATAGGTAGATTTTTCTGAGAAATCTACCTAAAACTTGCGCTTCATTTCTCTTAATTTATGTTTAATGGTTCTCTTGGACGGATGGTTCAATGGACGTTTCGTCACGAAAATTCGGACAAAATTGAGTGATGGCGCCATTGACAACCTAGTTTTTTGAAAAATTGTTTAAAAATTAGTATTATGAATTTATTTTTGTTTTGTTTTTATGTATTCTTTTTTAATTAAATTTTTGAAGTTTTTCTAATTAAAAATAATGGAAATATAAAAGTCAATAGCGCATTTTTTGTGCTGTTTTAATTTTACACATTTTTTTACCACCCAATTAGTAAAATCTAGCTTTTTAGCGTTTCCCGGGATTTCCCGGGAATTGGATATTTTTTGTCCCGGCTTCCCGGGATTTGAATTTCTACGGGAAATGAGAAACCCTAGTCGACAGTTGTCGTAAAGCTTCAGATTTCACGCTCAACACTGAAACTGCTTAAACATTTGAAAGAAAATAAATAAAATAAAAAAGTATTATATATTATTGAAAAGAGTTTAATGTTCTACAACCTTATGGTCAGCATTTAGTTTGTTTGTGCATCGTTGAAGAGTCCGGTCAGAAAGAGCATAAATGTGAAGTTAAAACTTTTTTTTCCAAAATTACAGACTTTCAAGAGCGGATATCTCGAAAACTATACAAAATATCAAAAAAGTTGTCTGAGTAAAACTTGTAGCAAATTTAATCAGCTTTCATTTTGTATAGAGAAGTTATGTCGGTAAGACGCATAGTTTTCCAGATATAAGCAAAAAAAACGAAAAATACTCTTCGTTTCTTTCATTAAAAAACTTGACACTTCACCGCTTAACAATTACAGAATTTGGCTGCTGGTCTAGTATGTTTAACAAAATTATATATTGTTGTAATATTTTGCACATTAGTTAGAACTCACTCTCCCCTTCGCAACACGAGTCATTCTCATCGCGTACTGGGGAGTAAAAATACGAATTAATATAATCAGATTTTTTATTTTAATATAATAATATGTAAATTTAAGAATAAATAAATAAATAATAAAAGGAATAAAATATAATTTTTACTCCCCGTTTTTGAAATATTAAAAGGTCAGGTTAGGTTATAGTGGCTGTCATCTTAACACAAAGTAAGGATGACTAAACTAAATTTAAAATTTGAGTGATGAAATTAAGAGAAAAAAAACTCAATAACGTATTTTATTATTGTGGAGTTTCGAAATTAAATTTAAGAACAATATTTAACAGATTTAACCATTTTTGGTCAACAATCGACCAACTTTTTGTGACGACGCAGTTTATTTTGATTTGTGGGATATTGGGATGGGATATTAAGATTCAGGTGCTGGGATCTTATATTTAGGGGGTGAATCATTCATTTATTTTTGCTATTCATTTATCGAAATAACTTAAATGTGCTGTTGGCGTGAATGTGGCGGTCTTGATTTCTTCGATGCTAGGGTCGTCAGAGTCTCGTTTGTTCATTTTTTTCCTTGGTCTATCTTTTCCGAATGTGTGCATTTCAGGTAATTTGTGCTAAAGGATGGACATTGTCTTTCGGACTCACGTGATTTAAGCTAGTCGGAAAGCAAAATCGTTCATCGTTTGCTTTCTATCGTTTGCTTTCTGTTATCTTTAACAGTGGGTCCAGTCTTCATTACAACTGATGAACCTAAGGTCGTTGGCGTACCAATGATTGAATAGTTTCTGCACTATAAGTAGTACATGTAGCGTCCGCTGATATGGCGGGGTTGGTCGCATTTTTCAAAGCCTTGAAGCTTTCGTAAATTCCATAATGTCTTCACAAAAAATCGTCCACGATTGCCTCTAGAGTCTAGACCACTCATAATTCTTTTCTATAATCTATGAGACCATTTTTATAAAGATCGCATGTCTTGAGCTTTTGGCTATGTTAAACGGTTTCTTTATTTTATTTGCAGTGAATCTAGTTCTATGCTCCATTATGAAGGCTTCTGCTTTACTTTAGGAAGGAATTTAAAGAGATTTATTAAACAAAGCCGTTACCAATCTGTTGATCTACTCAACAATCTGAGGAAGTTTTAATGCTGTTTGTGAGAACGCATACATGTCATGTAGTATTTTCCACATAATAAATGGAATTAAACGTAAGTTTTTCTATGAATGCGCCGTGAACTGCCATACCTCTCTGCTTCAGAACAATAATGTTGGCCGTGTTTTTAAAAAATTCAGTAGTTTCTCATACGTATGTGATAATTTTTTTCTAAGACCATTAATACTTCTAAGAGAACAAATCGGAATGTGTCAAGAAATCTTAATTTTAAATTTCTTTTAATATATCAATTGTTTTACTGGATGAAATATATTTCTTTCTTTTCTGTATTAGGAACGACATAGCATGGAGAAGGTGTATTGCAATGTCAAAAGAAAAAAGAATAAATAGTAAGTTGCTAGGTTGAATTGGATTTTTGCTTTGTTGACAGCAACCAGATAATATAGAAATTTTTATAAAAATAAATAAGAGATTATATCAAAAATGAACTTTATAAAGGTTTCAAGACTAAGGTCCCACAACGTAATCTACGATCAAGCAAAAGTCTGCCATCCCCAAAAGTTATTTCATAACTATTCCATAACTACTTGAGCTCATTCGCCAATAAGATACCATTTTGGTTAGTGATATCTCTCTACAATTGCTAGTATGTATGCCATTTATAACGTAATACTTTGTTATAAAAATAATCGACATAAATTATAATGTAAAAATATCCAGCATGATAAACATAAACTTTGGTTTTCCCAATAAACCAAACAATTTCGATTGCAATATTTTCCAATTTCATAACATTAATTCAATTATTTCCAACAATTTCATATTGATTTAAGCAACATACAAAACTTTAATCGCATTTCACTTCACAACTTATCCTTTCCACAAGAAAAGTTTTTTTTTTATAAAAACAAACAAAATTCTCAAAGTGTTTACCGTAAGAAAAATTGATTCTTAATAAAATCTCATGTTGTAAGATAAATAACAAAAAAACTATACACATCAGGAATATGTATTGGAAGTTTAAATTTCATATATGGATAAACATAGCAAAGAAAACGATTCGAACGAAGTCATGCGGCTTTCTTAGGAAAAATAATAGAATTTTTTACTCCCGGCGGTATGTAATGGATTTTGTCTAGAATAAAAGTTTTATTTTAGTTTACAAATTATTTTTAGAACATTAGATGGATATGCTATCTTGTGCAAAAGTTGATGAAGAACGCTTTGCCGTAACGAAGATTATTGGATTAAGTCCATAGAGCTTTTTCCCGAAAATATTTTGACAGCTCAAACCAGCTGTTTTAATTTGTGCATGTCAAATCATCAAAATTTATTGATTTCCCTTGCAAATTTGGTTATTTTGATTGTTATTAAAAGTGTTTCAAAAGTGAATTTTTGAAAACAATAATTAATTAAATTGTTAATTGTGTTGTGCTCTTAAGTTTTTTGTGCATTAGGGATAGCGAAATAATTAAAATCGCGTAAAAATATGGAAATTAAATTAACCTTCATTTCTTCAGAATTTTATATAATATTGTCTCTGAACTTTTTTTATTATTATTTTACATTATTATTTTACACTAAACTAAAGTATTTGATATTAGTTTTTTGTAAGTAAACCGAAATAAAAATTTGGAAATTAAATAAACCTTCATTTCTGAAGAAATAATGGCTGATTTAATTTCCATATTTTAATGCGATTTTAATTATTTCAGTATCCTTAATGCATTAAAAACTTAAGAGCACAACACAATTAACAATTTAATTAATTATTGTTTTCAAAAATTCACTTTTGAAACACTTTTAATAACAATCAAAATTACCAAATTTGCAAGGGAAATCAATAAATTTTGATGATTTGACATGCACAAATGTTGACGTTTAAAGTTTGACGTTTAAGGAAAAAACTCTATCCTTTGTATAGACTGATACGAACAAAAAGCTTTTAAAAATAAATTGTAACTTAAATTACAAAATAAATAAATTTTTTAAGTTTAAGCTAAATTGAATTTAAAACGTAATCATAAAATTTTACTATGAAAGTTTCATAAAGTTTATTATCAATGTAAACAAAATGTTAACTCAAATGTTGATACAGTGGCTGTTTGGATTTACCTTAGGGAAATATTGTTTTGTAAAGTTTTGTTGTGCTTAAATTATGGACAAGTTTGTGTATACAATTTAGGAAAAATAAACTTTTTTGAAATATGAAAGGAAGGAAAACTAAGATCTAAATTTTCATTTGTTTAAAATGTATTTCAAGTCTCAAGAGTTTTTTTACCTAAACATTAAGTTTCAAGTGGAGAAGATACAAGAAATAGAAAATGAAGATTCATTGTATGTTTTAAATATTTAAACGAAATGTTGATATTTTGCAGTTTTACTTTAATGGAGAACGATTTAGTTTTTGCTCCTGTTTTTCATATCCAACGTTGATGTATATATATATACATTCACTGCACCAGTTATATGGAATTTTGTTATATTATAACCTTGTTTTACCGGGTTTAAAATTTTTTGTTTTATTATTTTGTTTTTCCTTAAATTACCCCGTTTTAATTGAATATAATTTTTATTATTTAATCTATATATTTCGGGCTAGGCTCATCTTCAGGATTATAAATAAAATAATAAAAAATTATATCACAATCAGAAAAATAAATTTTTGACATAAATTATATAAACAGAAATTGATATACAATTTAACATGAGTTACTATGTTATAATCAACTTAAAAATGGTAATAAAGTGAAAAGCTTAAAGTTACTTTAAATTTTAGAACAATCGGATTAATTAAAATAATTATTCGAAAAATCCTTCTTATCACTTTTAAAATTACAAATTGTTTCCTCATTTTTTATAATTTGGCACACCTCGTGTATCTGTAATTTAGTTTTATTTCTTTCCTTAGCCAAAATTGAACATCATCGAATTTAAATTCATGTTTATTTTCTATAGAATGTTTAGCAAGTGCAGAACAATTATTACTAACTGAAGATTATTTTAGAATCATATTTATGTTGATCCATACGAACATCTAATTTTAGAATTGTTTCAGCAATATATGTTGTGTTACAGTTATTACAATCAACCTTATAAACAACACCACTATGTTGTTCTTTAGGTATTTTTGATTTTGAATTTGTAAAACTATAACTATTTTTATATTTAGGCCTCATAGCCATTTTAGTATTAGGAACAAACTGTGAACAAGAGCGAGAAAGTGTTTCACTTAGAACAGGAACATAAGTTAAGGATGCATATTTATTTAAATTTTCATTATTTGATATCATATTATTAGCTGTTTGATCAAGTGATAAATAATTATAACTATTACCCAATTAATTTAAATTAGTATTACGAAACTGACTAATCATTTTATCAATTAAACTTTTAGGGTAGTTATTAGTACGAAGTATGTTATAAATTATTTTTAAATTATCATTCTAAAAGTTTATATGGCTATGTCGAAATATTTTTCGAATAAAAGATTTAGCTACATTTAACTTCATGTTACGTGGATGTGTAGAATAATAATTCAATAATCGATTAGAAGCAATCTCTTTATGATACCAATTAGTTATAACCTTTCCATTATCCAATTGATGAATACTTAAATTCAAATAATTTAATATGCTATTTTGTTCAACTTCATATGTGAATCTAATTTTAGGATCATACGAATGCAATGCATCAAGGACCATTTGTATTTTATTTTCAGGAATAGATGTAATTTTGGTACAATGTGTTCTTGATGATGTCATAAATCAAGCATTACTTAAAATTGATTTTACTCCACTTTTTAGGTATTCATATGTTGATGACCATTTACTTACACCAGAGGGACAACGATATACATCTTATTGTTGTTGATATATCGATCACGAAGATTGTTAACGTAAACAAGCCCCTAAATACAGCGTGGCTAGCTGATACTCTACCATTATTTCACCCCCCCAGCATAGGTTTGTGACTTTAATAGCCATCACAATCAGTGATCCTACTCAAATAACAATCCCAATGGCATACAACTAACTGACGGGACCAATCGACAACATATTCCTGGTATATGATACGAAAGACATGAAAACCTAATTAGATCTGCTAGATGGCCAAGTTATTACAATCCCGACCTCTGTTTTTCACAAAAACGAACAACATAACCCTATTCCAATATCTAGGGCTGTCTTACAAGGTTTGCCACGCTCTCAACATCGTCCAGTAATTTTTTAGGTAGGTATCCAAATCCCACACGTAAACTGTACTCCTCAACCTAGATGCAATTTTAACGAAACTGACTGGGCTAAATATGGGTCGAAGTTGGATGCAGTGATTCACTAGATCCAACCCATTCCTAAAAATTACGATAGGTTCGTAGGAGCCATCATTTCAACTGCAGAGAAATGCATCCCAAGATACTTCCGGTGAAGAATACATTCCTGGTTGGAGTAGAGAGAGGGATATATTTATTATTTGAGGAGCACCTTAGTAGTGGTGAGGCAGACGTGGTTGATCACTTAATATACTCACTGGACACCGCGAGGAAACAAAAGTGGATTAACGCTGTTGAAAACATTGATTTCTCCCATGCTAGTAGGGCAGCTTGGAGTCTTCTTCGGAAGCTGGATGGATCACACTCAGTTACTCGTCAACAATGAAGTAAATCCAGACGACATTGCAAATCACATTATAAACAATCGCCTTCATAAGAGAAACATTAAACATAAACTAAGAGTAATGAAGCGCAAGTTTTAGGTAGATTTCTCAGAAAAATCTACCTATTTTAGGTTTAATTGGTTTTAATTTGTTGTGTTTATTTGTGTCAAAAAAACCATACAAAAAAACCATGACACAAAACATTTTCCTAATTTTGAACGAAATTAATTACTACAGAGGGAAAAGAATTAAAAACTACTCGATTTTCGGGTGAGAAAATTTTTAATATCTTTGCAAAAAGTACAAAAAAATGTTAGTAAAAATTAGCGGGATACCTGGGATCGGGATGAAAATTTACCCCCAGGATCCCGGGAAAACGGGATCACGTTTTAGAAACCCTAGTAAGGGAGAGTTGCCATATGCGTACCACTTAATTATGAAGGCAGTTTAAATATTCTTTAGTAGGCATTTTAGCAAACATTATGATTTATATCCATTTGTTAATTATCAACGGTGCAATTTAACATAATTTTTTAACTATTCATTGATAGATCATTGTGATATGACCACTTTCTTCAGACCATGTAAAAAGTACGATTAAGGACACCGGTATCCTAAATCGTACCAGCCAGTTTCCAATATCGTACCTGATTGGAGGAATTAAAATTAGCTGCTAATTCCGTTTGTTCTTCTGTCCATTCAGTGGCGTACGCAAGGGGGTTGCTGGGGGTTCGAACCCCCCCCCCCCCCATATTGCATCAAATCGGTTAAAAAATTATTCTAATAAACACTTACATGGAATTTAAATTTAAATTTACTATAGTAAAAACCTAATTGTCTGTATCAGATCCCTTATTTCATAATAACAGTAGTTATTTTCTGTAAGTACATATTATTTAATCTGTAATTCAATTTGAATTATAATTCATAACCATATATTTATATTATATTTAAATACCGATTGTGTTAAATGTTAACTACCGATTTTTTATTTTATTTTTTAACCTTTTAAATATAAAAAAAGTTGGTCAAGTGCGAAGAAAATTCGCTCGCCGAGGGTTCCGTAACAACAAACTGACAATAATAATTTAATTTTAATTTAATTTAAATAAAGTTGTGTTGTAGACTTTTTATATCGCCAAACCATAGCGCCAATGATAAATATTTTATGTGATAAAAATGATTTTTCCTCGTAAATGTCAAAAGCAATGTCAATTGAAAATTCATCCAAATTATACACAAAATATTAAGTCTCGTTAAATATTAGCAATAGCAGTTTAAGGTAACTAAGGAGATATGAAATTACACCAACTTGTAAATGATTTAAATTGGAAAATATACATTATTAATTCAAATAACAATTCAATAATAATTGACGATAATTCTTCCTCTCTCGACCTCAATCTCACCCCCTCAAAATACAGAAAATAATTATTACTATAGTTTTAGATCAGGGCTTATCAAATTTCCTATCACTGTCTGTTTTTTCAAATTTTTCTGTCAATCAACGTCGAAACGTAGGCAGGAGGGGCACCAACTTTCAGTTGCCCTTTTCTGACAATGATTCAAAACCTGTGCACCGTAACATTTAAAAAAAATTACAATGTTTCTTAAATTAAGTGCTTTTTCATTTGCTCTTTCCACTTGTTAGGGTCAAAAAAGATTTGTTTCACCCTTTTCCAATCTCACCCCCTTAAAATCTCACCCCTTCAAAATCTCACCTCCTCAGAAAAATAATTAAGTAACACTTCGCTATAGTTTTCGTTCAGAGTTTATCAAACTTCCTTTTTCTGTGAATTTTTTCAAATTTTTGTTCCAATTAAGCTCGAAACCCAGGGGGTGGGACCAACTTTTTGTTGCTCTTGTTTGACAATAATTCAAAAACTGTGCACTGCAAAATTCTAAAAATAATTACAATGTTTCTTGAAAAAAGTGCTCGTTCATATGATATCTCACATTGCTGGGTTTTAAATGGTGTTTTCCCCCTTCTCATTTCCACCTGCTTAATAAATACGATTTTATGAGTATTTTACACTTCGCTATGTTTTTCGTTCAAAAGATACCACTTTTTCTATATTTCCTAAGACTTTTGAAGTTTTTTTTATTAAATAGGTTCGGAACTAAGTGCGGGAAAAGAAAACATGAAAAAACTTGACTCGGTAAAAAAAAGTATTTTTTTAAAGACCTTAAATTGCACCGTAAAACAAACGGAAACCAAACCAAACCTTTTTGTATCTGTCATCTTCAGGGTCATCAGGTTAGTTTTATACGCATCTTAAATTTCATTTCCATAGGATTTATAGTTTATGAGATAACCGACTTTAATACAACAGACTACAGAATACACATCGTAGTCTCCACAGTATAAAAACGTTCTGTATAAAAACGGAACTCAAATAAAATTTTTTATCTAGCCCCCCCCCCCCCCCCCCCCCCCCCCCCCCTCCCCATAACTCAATCCTACGTACGCCACTGTGTCCATCCATTCATAATATTTCCGCTTTTTCATGGCAACAAATTCAAAATATTTTTTTTTGTTTTAAACAGTTTATTTATGCGGCGAATTTGACATCAATATCTTAAATCGTACCAGTACGATTTCGAAAACTACAGTGTGGTACGATTTAGGAATAAGTCGTCCCGTCAAATATTTTAACCTAACCTTACAATATTATTATCAGCGTTTCTTAAGTTCCATAAAATAAATAATAAAACATAATCAGTTTTCAAAAGTATTTAACGCTACCTCAGAAACTGTGCAGTTATATGAAATTCAGTCGTATGAAATCGTTTAAAATTAATATCAAACCTACCTGAATTCTTTTTACTTCTGTTATTCACAAGAAAATACTTATACTGATTGTAGTTTTGTTTCTACTTTATCGGCTTTATAGTTAAAAGTTAATATGTTTACCACCAGATTGCATAAAACTGTAATAACTATTGAAGAATGGCAATGGTACGATTTAGGTGACCAGTACGCATATGGCAACTCTCCCCTAAGTATCCGATCCTAAATTAGTTATTAAATAAATACGGTTTTATTATCTAATTTTACATCGTTTATTATAGGCATGTCAAACTCATTTCGGTATACGGGCCAAATTTTTCGAAAATTATTTTCCAAAGCCTTATGCGGGCCATATGTGCTTGGTTTTATAAAATATTTTTAATTTGTTAAAGAAAACAAACAGACATCGGAGAGCAAAAAATATTGAAATGAGAATCTATTGGAATTTGATAAATAAAACACTTAAGACCTTTATTTGATAGTAGCCAAAATGATAATAAACATAAAGTAAAAGACATGTTTCAAATAAATTTTTATTTATTGTAAAAAATTAAATAAATAAAAAGGTATTTTGTTTGATCTCCAAGTTGTTGTATATTAAATGAAATCAATAATTTAAATTAATAAATTATTGTTAAATTGAATCACCAAACAATCTTTTTAGTAAGTATTTTATTTATGACGCGTTTCGAATATTAAATATTCATCATCGGTACAAAAAATATGACAGATTTTTATGATATATGATTTTTGTACCGATGATGAATATTTAATATTCGAAACGCGTCATAAATAAATATACTTACTAAAAAGATTGTTTGGTGATTCAATTTAACAATAATTTATTAATTTAAATTATTGATTTCATTTAATAAAGTAAAAGTTTTATCATAACAAAACCTTAATTAAATTTAAATTAAATTAGCGGTACTTTATGTACAATTATATTTTATATAAACAAAATTATATAATGCATGATGTTTGATTTGTTATTCTTATTAGTGTGTGTAAGCTAACCATTAATTTATTTATTTCAACAGAATCACTACTTTGGAAATTGGAAACCTCAATTCAAAATCGTCTGCCAACATCAGTTGTTTTCCATATTTTTCAAATTTTAACTCTGGATCTTTAAGCAAAAGAGTCTTACAACTAGAAAAATCGCATACATTTTCTCTTTTCAATTGTATTTTCCATAAGGGCATCTTTTATTTGAATGAATTTATTTGGTCATACAACGAGGTTATAAGCATGTTTTTACACTGAACAATAATATTGAGTTGACTGGGATAGCCAGTAATGTCAACTGAGAAATCTTGTATAGAATTAACTTTTTTAGTTCAGAGCAGTCCTAATATTCCCTGATCCCTCGCCGATTTCATTTAATGATAACCACATATTTTACACTTCGTGGGGCGCCTATCCTTGACGAGTCCAAAAACTTTTGTTCCGTTATCTTCCTCGATTCGGCCGCTTTTTTGTCCGGCAAGCTCCGAAAAATGCAAATTGCCCGGGATCTTGTAAATTTGCTACCACAATTTTATTTAACTATGGGGGTGGAAATTTGTTTTAGAACACGAGGGAAACCTTGTCCGATAAAAATGTGTCTGCTATTGTCAAGTAGGACAATTGACATTTCGGCATGTTTGGGTTAAGGAAAATGCCAAATACAAAAGTTTTCAGACTCGTCAAAGACAGGCCACACGAAGTATAAAATATGTGGTAATCATTAAATGAAATCGGCGAGGGTCCAGGGACTATTATCTTTAATTAAGAAAAAAATTACGATTTCATCCAAAGGCTACAAAAATCTTAATACTTTGAAGGATAACGCACGTCGGTATAGTATGGAAAATCTTCGTAATTACACTCCACATCTTTTAGCAATGTCATTAGTGTTCGATGATGTAATACACGTGCTCGAATAAGTTTAACTATTTTAGTAACTTTTTTAAATACAATATCAATTTTAATTAATCTTGAACATAAGACCAGCAAGGTGGCTTGAACATAAGACCAGCAAGTTTTGCTAAGATCTATTATGTTGTGTTTTAACATATTCTTTTAGTCTGCCGACGATACCAAGTATAACTGCTTTTATAAAAGGGGAAGTTGCCAAAAAACATCAGGTTAGGCATTGGATGGAAGATCATATTTTTTAATAGCAATTTTGTATTATGAGATTATTTTTGATAAATTCATTTTTTTATGCATTTTTGAATTTTTTGATTAAAACACTGTAGGTGTGGAAAAGTGTTGAGGGACACAACAATTAATGCATCGGGCCACAAGTGGCCACGAGCATTGACTTTGACATCCTTTGTTTAATTCAAAGTATCTTTCAATTCTCTTCATATATTCCGAAAAATTATCCTCCAACACATTTCCAATTCCATTTACACAGTGTCATTTGCTTGCATATCTGATCATTTTTACTGAACTGGAATATCACTGATTGATCTCTTATTTTGATTATAACAAAATTTTTAATTGATATGTTAAGAAATTAGTATATTTTATCCGAATTAACTTATACAATCAAACATTAAATAAATTGATTAGGACATTTTTAATGCATAACAGTCGGTTTCAGTCGAGAAAATCGTCCCTCTTCAAAAAACTAGGAATATCAGAGAGAATTTATTTGCTTAATCTTAGCGTAACACGTATTAGTTGAAGATAGTGTTAAACACTTTACCGCGCTATGAACAGTTGTGGGCAGATAAACCTATGCAATAAAAATGCATTCAAAGCCATCTGCCCAATAACCACTGCATAAGAGAATAAGGTCACTATTTTGTAGAGCAAGGTATGTAACGATCAACCCGTTTTCGATCCTTGCTTTAAATTAAGAATCAAAACCAATTAAAAAACAACTTCATAAAACCAACATATTGTCATATTTCAATTCTTAGTCTATATTAAAATTTAAAAAAAAACTATAAGACAGGAACATTCAAAGAAACTTCGTAATTCAGATTGTAATTTTACATTTTTAAATTTTTGTACCTATCTCAATAAGAAAATATGAAGGGGCTGAAATCTCACAGCTCTGAGATATCAAGACTTCGGTCTGGGTTAAGAATTTTGAAATAGTTTTAGGCAAAAAACTTATATGAGGACATTGTTTTTAGTTTTGGGCAGCGATGTATATCAACCATAAAACTCTTTCACCCAGCACTCAAAAACCTCTCTATTTAGCGTTTCAAGAAAAATTTACAACATCAAAATTCAAATTTCTTTCAAAATTCCAAAAATATTCTAAAAATTAAAATAAAATCAAAAATTTTAACTTTTTTATAAAGTTCTAAAAACATCCTAAAAAATAATAATCAAAGATTGAAACTTTTTTCAAAATTTTAAAATTATTGCAAGAATTATAACAAAATCAAAAATTGAAGCTTTTTCCAACATTCTTAAAATATAGCAAACGTTATAACAAAATCAAAAGTACAAACTTTTTCAAAATTCGAAAAATTATAATAAAATCAAACATTTAAACTTTTTCAAAATTCTAAAAATATTCCTGAAATTATTACAAAATCGAAAATTGAAACTTTTTTCAAAATTCTAAAATTATTGCAAAGTTTTTTAATTCATAAATTCAAAAATTCAAGCTTTTTAAAATTCTAAAAAAATTCTAAAAATATTCCAATATTTGCCGGCCGACCGGCAGACAGACATACATTTTTTTCCTACTTTTTTAGGATCAGTAGTCCTAAAACGTCGAGAAATGCAAAAAAAAAAGTTGGGGTAAGAATTTCACTTTTGGCTCGAGAATGTAATACTAAAGTCTTTCAGGCCAAAGTAACAGTCATATCATACAAATATTCTGAAACTTTCATCTAAGTATCGAGTGTAAATAAGTTTGCAGTAGCTCAGAATTTGATCAATATCGCGTTGGCATACGTATTGAATTTCTGTGAAAATGTGATGAAGCTTCCGAATAATTATTGGGCGTACAACTGACCAATATATATAAAAAAGAAACTAAGATAGAAAATTCTCGTTGATAAAAACATCGATCACTCTGTTCGATGGATTATTGTGTAAATTTTTATCAATGGTATAAAATTGTTATCAGTAGTGAAACAATTGTTTTAATGTATATTGTTTAACCTATTAATTGTTCAAATTAATTTTTTTTACTGGTTTTGGTCAATTTAATTTTTTAACTGGTAACAATTTTTTAAAAGCAAACAAATAAAATACAAATTTCAACATTTTAATTTATTAAAAATAACATTTTTTAATAACAACAAGGTGCATTACATTTTACAACACGTCAATAAATGACTCTCCAGAATCTTGGATTAGAGATTAAGAATTGTCAACTTTATAGTTAAATTAAATTTTAAAAAAAACTTTTTCGAAAAATTGAATTTTTAGTGAAATGTGTATCAAATTTATAGTAAAATTTTTAAACGAGAAGAATTCAAAAATTTTAAATGAAATTAAATTTTGTAGCTTAAATGGGGTGAGGAGATAGAACCAATACAATCCTGGGTCAGTGACATATTTCAATTTTTTTAAATGTAATATATAAATTGGAGTGATATGTGTGATAGTCTTGGTTGCTTCGTCTTTTGGGGTCGTCAGAGTTCCTGTCCTTATTTTACTTATTTAAATCCGTTCTTTCCGTATTTACTTTTGCGTGTAATTCTGCATTTGTACTGGGCTGTTTGAAGATAGTCGGATATTGAACCTCGCTAGGCACGCAGTTCTTCGGAAATATGGAATACAGTACTCATTACATAGTTTTTAATTTGTTGTTTGTTTTTTTTTAATTTCTCTTTAATCAAATCTTGAATTTTAAATATCTCATGTTAAAATAAATTTTTTTATATGAGATCTCCGGGTACAGATTCCCTTGGTACAGATCTGGTTATTAATTAAATTTTCCATTTATGGTTAATAAAAGTTCAAACAATTACAGGTTATCCAAATAAAGATCAGAAGAACGACATCACTTCTGTGACAGTATCACCTCAACGATGGGCTTGCTAAGCTGCATAAACTTTGGCATATTTTTGCCACTATGTTTTGTTTTAAACTGTATTAAACATTTTCATTTATGTTGACTACATTATTTTATAATTTAGCTATTTGGCTCTGTGACGAACATCAACATGTTTTGGTTTCGAATTACTGTAAAACCGTAGCTTTACATTACATTTTTGATCTTCTTTTCTAAAATATAAGTATATTAAAAATATCTCTCCTCCTTTTCAACTCTATAGTATCTTATCTATTCATAAGCTAAAATTGCGAACAATGCCACCAAATATAATTTCCAATAATCTTTGATTAAATTTAAGGGATTTTCATCAATTCTAGATATTATGATGTTTTTCTTTACAAAATCTTCTTTCCATTTTTTAACTTATTTTTTTTTTACTCAAATATCGATTTTCTTTTATACTAAGATTATGGAGATTTATCTTTTATTGAATTATACTATAAAAGAAGCTTTCCATCTCATTACAATTTTTATGGCTTATAAAAGTAGAAAATATAAAATAACATATAACTTTCGATTTTAAATGATCGACTAGCAATATGTCATTTTTATGACTCAAATCATTTAGTCACAATTTATGAATCGAATAAATACATAACGAAAATTTACCGAGAGGAAGGGGTTTTTACAAAGTATTTGTTCCCAAAAATCCATTAAATCCTATTTTATGAATTGACAATAATTATAGATTAGTCTCAATTTTGTTATAATTTTTTTATTGAAAAATTTTCTTTACGTTTCCCTTATTGTTGTTTTGGGAAAAGAAAATTCAAAAGTTTTTCCATTTTTCCGTAATAACTCCACAGTAAATAAAACAAATAAAAAATTTATTTTTTACTGTAGAATGAAAAAGTTTTATGTTGTTTATTCATAATAATTTAATGTTTTTTTTCATAAAGGAAATTGAATAAAACAAGCTATGTTCTACTACTGCATGGTAGTTTTGTTTGAAACGTTGTATGTTTGTATGTTTGTATGTTCATATTTTTATTCAGATTAAAGTTAATCTTTTATAGGAGAATATCTTTAAGAGTTTCAATAAAAAAATTGTGGCTGAGTTGAAATTGTTTAAAGAGGATTGATTGTGGGATGTAGTTGAAATATTTCGTGTTGTATTCACATCAAGTGAGTTTATGACACATATAAAATTAAATCGTGTTAAATTTTTATACATAATATGAGAAAATTTACACTATTAACGTTTTTATTAGGTTACTGTTTATTTATAGAAGAAATAAGTTTGTCTTGTGTCAGGAACAGTTCCAAGCGTAGCTGCTTACTGATTATTATCTGATTCTTTATTTAAGGCTATAAAACTCCTCTGTTTTCTTTAACAGTTTTTCCTTATTTATGAGAAACATTTTAATCTGGTTAAGAAATTAGAGAAACTGTAAGTTTAAAGTAAAACTGTGGTCATATGGGTTACCCGATTTTACATAAAATAAATTTGTTTCAAAGTTACTAAATAAGTCTTTAAATTACATAGATAAAAAACTTGTTTTTTTATTTGATTTCTTAAACTTTAAATTTTCAAGCATGATATTTTTAAAAAGTACCATTTTTTACATTTACATTTTAAAGATTTATTATATACCCATAACCTACTTAAATTACAGACAGACGTTTTGTTTTGTTTACAAGAAGGAATATTTACTAACAAAAAAAATGCCAGGTCTGATTTTTTTTTGAAATTTGGCATGTTTATGCCCGGTCCCTTATATTACAAAAAAAAAGAATATAGCTAATTAAAAATTTAAAAAAATTCAAAATTTATTAAAATAGTTATAAGCAACGTTTATTAAGCCTTGCTTTATTTGAGAACAGTGTTACGAGGCTGTTGTCTCCGAAAGAAAGAAAAACAAAAAATTCACCTGTCTGGAAAACTTTCTTTTGCATGAATCAACACGATCAATACAACTTATCGTTTTTTTATTTCATACCTTTCTCAAACCCTTTAAGAAATGATCTTGTTTTCATCGAATGCTGTCTCATTTTTGATTTAAAGTTGATTCGTAAATTTTTTTGAGATATGTACTTGAACATTTGGTAATCTAAAAGGCAGTGGATGAGAATTATTGAGTATATAGTGCTCCACTTTTCGTGAATATTAAAAAAAATTTATATTTCATTGTAGTAAAATTAGAAAAATGAAAAATTTAATCAGTCAGTTCGTAAATATGGTTAAACGCCATTTGTTTTTGCTGGATTATATAACAAAATTAGAAAAAATTGTGTTTTGTGAGAAAAGTAAAGTTTACTGTTCAAATTTTTTGTAGAGCTTTAGCTTAATTAAATAAAATGTATTTATGAGTTTCATATTAATAAATTGTGTTGTAAGGAAAATTATAAAATTGTAAAAGCATTCCATCGTTGTTTTGGTTATAGTGATTGATTTGCATTTAATTCAACCGTAACCTTAATAAATAACTGTTTAAATTGGTAATAAATCTTTGTATGTATTTTATTAACAAAAAAAGCAGTTCATTCAACCGTCGAGTTGAGCAGTTGTATTTTTTAATTTTTGGTCTGCATCAAATTAATTAAAATTAGAAAATAAATTGGAAATATATTTAAAGTCAGTAATCAATATGGTTCTTGCGATTAAGTGGCAAAAGCTTTTTAACCATTTGTCTTTCTAATTCATATTGAAAATTATTATAAAATTTCAATACTTTGTGTAATCAAGTACAGTAATTATTTTTTATTTTTTATTGAATTGTGCTATTGTTTTTTTTGTATTTGAGTAACATGAAATTCATGTTGTAATTAATGTGATAAATTCGCATAAACATTAGTACCATTATTGCATGACTAAAATAACCGGCTACCGTAATCAATCGAAGAACAGTTGAAATTTATCGGTATACATTTATCAACCAAGCCGACTTTTATTCTTCTTGTGTTGGTTTGCTGGTAAACAAAATCGTAACATCATTGCAAGTATAAAAAATCTCAAGCTCTGAGATATCAAGACTTCGGTCTGGGTTAAGGATTTTGATATAGTTTTCGGCAAAAGCCTTTTATGAGGACATTGTTTTTAGTTTTTGGCAGCGATCTATATCTAACATAAAACTCTTTGTAAAAGTACAAGTATTTTATCTGAGGCCCTATTCCCGAACACATATTTGTCAATCGACAATATTGTCAATTTCACCAAAATGCTTAGCAACTTTGTATAAAAATGGTATTCCGTAGCTCAAATTTGTGTATATTAGACACAAACCAATTATAACAAATTTTTACAAAATTATAACATATTTTTGGTACTAAATTCGTAGTTTTGACAACTAACATTTTTAATCTTAAAACATGCAAAATAAATAAAAATATATTTCATAAATAAATATGTTTTAATGATATTTATATAAAAATATAATTATTTAATATTATAAAAGACTTAATTTTGCGTTATAAATTAATTTTTACTCCAATCGATGAAATTTGTATGAAAAGTCAACACACAAAACATAAAGCAAAATTGTGATTTTGACAGTAACTATCTTGTTATTGTCAGATTCACAATATTGTGTTGAATTTTCGCCAAATTGGTGTTACATAATACGAAATTCACAATATTGTGTGAATTTACAACATTGTGATGAAAATGTGTTGGGGAATGTTCTTAGAAATTTATTACAAAACTAATACGAAACATCAAAACGTTGCCGGAAAATTATAACAGATCATAAATAAACATAATTTAGTGAAAAGATGATACAATCACCAAACAACTCTAAAACCTCTCCATTTAGATTTTCGAAAAAATATTTCAAAAAGAAAAATTCATATTTCTTTCCAAATTCCAAAATTATTCTAAAAATTATAATAAAAACCAAAATTTAAATTTTTTTTTCAAAATTCTAAAAATATTACAAAAATTATAACAAAATCAAAGAGTTCAAAATCAAGTTTCAAACTTTTTTCAAAATTATAAAAATATTGTAAAAATTAAAACAAAATCAAAAATTGAAACTTTTGAAAAATTCTTAAAATATTGCAAAAATTATAAAAAATCAAAACAATACTTTTTTCAAAATTCTAAAAATATTGCAAAAATTACAACAAAATCAAATGAAACAAACTTTTTTCAAAATTCTAAAAATTATAATAAAATCAATAATACAAACTTTTTCAAAATTCCAAAAATATTTCAAAAATTATAATAAAATCAAAAATTTCCATGTCCAATTTCATGTTCTCATTTGATGTCATACAAATAATTAATTTTATTTTTTTCACAAAACTTGGGTAAAAAATAAATGAAAATTCTTTTGACACACTTGACAATATTTTGTTCACAAAAATTGGGTAAAAAAATTAATGAATATCATTTTTTTGACACACTTGATAACATTTTTTTAACAAGCCTAGAATGCAATAATCTAGTTTTTGATCTCACATACCAATCCCGATTTTTTGACACACTTTCGGTACAGTTATCGAACAAATCGTCCTATCGAACAAAGCGTTTCGAACCTGTCCATAAAGCACACCTATTTTTAGAAAAATAAATTTTTGAAATCCCTCCAGCGGTGTTCTAGAGTTCGTAGGTAATGACGGACGGCAAACAGACAAACCTTTTTTTTGCTTTTTTAGAATCAGTAGGTCCTAAAACGTCGAGAAATGTCAAAAAAGTGGGGGTAAGAATTTCACTTTTGACTCATGCATGTAATACTTAGGTCTTTCAGACCGAAGTAATTTTTTGATTTTTATTGAATATATCATTCCGGCTGTGTGCGTGAGATGCCTTTAGTGTGTGAAGTTTGAACAAAATCATAACATAATTAATAATACGACCAACTGCACTTTTGTCGCAACGATTGAGTTGTTGTGTTTTTTCATTGTTATTCTGCAACAATCGCTCGGACCAGAGACGAAACATCGTTATTCACAACCTAGACTACTGCATGTTTAATTATTCTTATGCAATTATTCTTATTCAATCGCCACCGGATGCGCAACCATCGCCTAGACCAGACGCCCAACATAATTATTGTTATTGTGGGAATTAGATCTAGTATTTAGTTAGTATGATCGGCTGAATCAACGTGAGCATGAGGAATTGGATCCGATACAATCATGGGGTGAGTGAAGCCTTTATTTAATCTTTTCTTTTAAATGCAATTCTTGTAGTTATATTGGTGTGTAAGTGTTGATCTCGGGTTATTCGACCGCTGGCACCCTTGGAGTCCCTGATCTTCGATTTCGCTTATTTAATAACGTTTACACAGTCTCATTAGCGTGCATATCTGATTATTTGTACTGAACTGGGGTAAATTACTTCTCGGACACACATGGTTTAAGCTCGCTTGAACAAAACCTAGCTGAGCATGCACTCCTCCGATTGTTTCCTGTAAGTGACATCACTAGCAGGTCCAGTAGTCATTACAACAGATTTTTGAATCTTCAAAAAATTTCTGGATAAAAAACTTTTAAATCTAAAATTTTTGATCTGGGTGCATCTTTTAAAATTAATTCAGAAATTCAAAAAAATGCTTGACCTATGACATCAACGTCATGGTTTTTTTCGGTAGGCTAGTTATTTACCTTTGAAGTTGATTTCTAAGTTGCTCTGAATTTTTATTTCCAGAAATCATTTGGATTCTGTTTTCAAGCAAAACACAATACAATTTTTCTTAAAACCACATACTTGTTATTTCACCTATTCTTCTTGTCTGTCTAATATTAAGTCGATCAAAAATGGTCGGGTTCAGCATCAGTCGTCCAGATCATTTTAAATTTTAGTATGTTTTAGAGTAAGATTGAAACTTTCATTGTATGGAAAAAAACAAAAAAATGGATAATACGCTCAGCGCTATCTTTAAAAATTTATTTCTTATTCTTAATATATGGCAATATCTTACCAACGTACATAAAACTATTAATATCGGAAGAACAGAACCGTTCTCTTGTTAAACACCTTTACTACTTATATTCCAAGTACAAAACATCCGGTACATCCGGTTTAAAAACCGACTTTTTGGGTCGTCTCAGTAAAATCAGTAAATGTTATCTCGAATATTGAACCACCGCCAATTTCAGTTACTTTTATTGAAAGCAGAAAATCAATTAATTGACTTGCTGTAGTTCTGTAATGTTTAATGGCTCTGTCGATTAACAATACTAAGAATAGTGTATGCTCTGCGGCAAGAAAAAATCTCATTCCTTAAGAATAAAAACACAAGTTCAACTTTGTTTTTTAAAGTATTGATTATGTTTTTTTTTATGTTTACCTTATAATGAGCAACAATTAGTTCAGGATCAACGAATTATAATCATGAACTTCCGAGGAATCGAGTGGGTTCCAGCTATACTCAGTTTGTGGTTTCGGATCTACCTCCTCAGCCTATTGCAAATGCTGAAATGCATGCGATAAGCTTTAAAAAGGGGACTGATTCAAAAGTACAAAGAAAAAGGATTCTGAAGACCCCAAAAATCTAGAGGAACCGATACTACCACAACCATCACATCAAATATAAGTATTAAATTACAATGGGAAAAAATTTCCTGATTGGTTAGGGTTCCAATCTTAATACTAAGTTAAATCTAACCCCTCATGTCGATAGTTGAAATAAACAGGAGTATACGTTGAATGAGATCATCCATGTACAGAAAGAAAAATCTTCGATCCATCGAAACAAACAGATGATTGTTGAATATTGTTATAAATCAAATGTTGTACAAAAATAAACCATTGGTTGCGGAATAATTTATCGTATTGTTGATGAAGACAATAAAATTATCGATTGTGGCTGAACTAATCCATCTGAATTCACTATTTACTGATGTTGATCAAGATTGGCGGCCAAACATGTACTGAACTCTGACCACGAAATTGTCCTAATTCAATTTCTAATAATACAATTGGTAATCCAATTAATAGTAATAATATCAAGTATGCAATCAAAAATGCTGATCCATTTCTTTCAATTAGCATAGGTGAAATTTAAGCATAAACTTAGAATCAAACCTTAAAATATTAAGCATATTGATTTTTTTTAAATACCGAAAAGCTTCAGCTTCACGTCAAAAATATAAGTAGTCCATTTTATATTTCTCATATTTCAGATCTATTGTTTTAAATTAACGAAATCGGTTTTTTTAAATTTTCAATTTTTATTCTGGAATAGAACGAACAATAGGAGTTTACATCAACCACATCCGATCGGTACAATTAAGCTTTCAACACAGATGCTAGAAAGTATTTCTGGTGCAACGGCTTCGTAACAACCTATCTCGTTTAACACCCTACCTCATAAATATTAAAGTAATCAGCTGCAATTTTAAGCTAACGTTCATCTACTTCTCTCTGACATGGTTACACTTTCTAGTTCTTAATAAAACACAGCTACCAAAAGGAAGTCCAGTAGAAACATCGCTTGCGTCAGATGATGTTCATTTTTACAAAATCTCGACATACTGTACAATATCGAAAAGGTGCTAAATTAATTATAGAGAGTCGAATTGAATTTGACAGTTTTCTTTAAAAATTTCGTGAGAGGTTACTCGATTTTTCAAAAATTGTGAATACATCGTTTCACGAAAGTTTACTGCAACATTAATTAACCGCCATATGATTTCTTAGGCACAATAAGTAGGGGCGAACTCTATGAAATTTTGCTGTTTGTTGTTATATTTTCATTTAGATTTTTTTGCATTTGTTGATGTATTTCCAACTGTCGTAAAGAATTTTTATGAATATAAAATTAGCAATAGTTAATGGTTACAAATAAAATTTCATTGTATTGACAGCCTCAGTTCAAAACATTTGAATAAAATTCATCAATTTGGAATTTTCGGAAAGATTCCTTTAGCCAACAGACCTGTCAATTTGTCATGTCCGCTGATGTAACAGTTGGTCTGGGAGTGTACTTAACACTTGACCTGTAAGCTAAAAAGTTGACTTTGCAAGTTTACCTTTCAGTTGAACATAATTAAATTTAAAACGACTCTTTGTCTTAGAAAGTCTTAAAAAGTCTGAATTCTGATATTTGTGACCATAATTTTAATACACATTTTATGACTATAAGTGCCATTAATTGAATTTTGACGAACAATTTGACCCCTTAATGTGACTGAAAATGACAAAGCTAGTGTACATATGTCGAACAGTGTTACTTAGACTGCAAATCTGGCGTATTTTAGTATTGCTACTTCTATTCCAGGTTCTAGAATTTAAAGTCAATTCTGTAACGTAATTTTCTAGAAAAAAAACAGTTTTTACTTTCTTATGATTCTAATTAAAATAGTAATTCAATTTAAAATATTTTTGAAAAGCTAAGGCTGTTAAAATGTTAAGGCTGATAACAGCCTTAGCTTTCTCCAAATCTAAGGCTGATAAAATGTCTGTCAAAAAGTTTAAGAAAAATAAATCTCTTGAGAGATTAATAATTTTTATTCAGAAAAACTTTCGTCGTTTTAATTATCTATATGAAAAATTATATCACTTAGCATATTAAACTGAAAACAGATGAAAGACATAAAAAATATTTATGCTTCTTTGAAAAATTTTTTAAAGCTTAATAAAGAAGCTTATTTTTATTTTTAGATTTGATCAGAATCACAAAATATCGAGCCAAATTAGCTTGAAAAAGTTCTTAATTATACTAAATTATATCGACATGACTACATCTCACAACATACAAAAAATCCTTTTATACAGTAATCATAATCCTTTCACAAGATAACATCTACAAGTTTTATCATAATAAAATTATTAAACTAATTTTATTCAGTCATAACAGAGTAATAAAATTATGGTTCATGCCAACATGTATTAGTTCTCTTATTTAATTTTTAATTGAGATAAGCAAATATATACGAGTACGAGAAAGATTTAATAATTATATTTAAATTTTGTTTTTCATACGATAAAAAGCTTTCACGTAGGTATCACTAGACTACAAAAACATAGAATAATTTTTTAAACTTTTTTTTTTTTTGAAAGGTTTTAAAATATAAATACAAGATGTAAAAAAGTGAAACGGAAATAAAAAATTATGTAATAGAAATATTTTTAACGCTAAATAAGTAACAATACTTATCGGACTACCCTAAATGTAAAGATTATCTGCAGGATATACAACGACGAAAATTACATTTTTTATTCAGAATGACCTAAGTGAATTGAAAATAAAAGAAAATGAAGAGAAATATTTACAAAAAACAGGAAAAACTCTCGAGAAAGTTTTATTTTTTCAAAAAAAAAATTCATTTTATTGTTTTCCAAAGTAAAATTCTTAAAAGTTGGTTTTTCTTTCTTGTCTTTTTTTTTAAGTTTAATGATAATGTTTCCTGTAGGATTAACATTAAATTGGATCAAGAAATAATCATAACTTACGGTAGGTAAAATAAAAAGCAATTACAGAAGTTAGCAAACAGCAATAAATTAAAATGTTGCTGGAAATTTTCACTTTTAAGGAAATTAAATTAAATTCATGTTGAGAAGTATGGAATTAAAGATAACCAGTGTAAAATATGAAGTTGACATTTTTAGAACGGATCCCAAGTGATTAGTTTTATTTATTGGCTTTGAGATTACCAGTTCAAGTAGTACTGCGACCTGAAAGTCTTGAAGGTCTTTTTATTTTTTAGTATTTTATAACAAATTATCAAAAATTGTAATTTTAAATATTTTTATGTAAAAGGACTTCTTTTTACCGTTAAAACGAAATAAAGGTCCTTGGAGTTCTTGAGCTAGGGGTTGTTTTTTAACTATAGATTTAATATAAGTTCAATATAACGTATCATCGAGAACCAGTTGACGGATTTAAAAAAGTTTTATCTCGTTTTAAAGGTAAAAATAAATTATTTTTAATAAAAATAAATAAAACTACAATTTTTAATAATTTATTTAAAAAATTTTAAAAAAATAACAATAAGGATTGGACGGTTGTTTTTTTTATTTTTTATCATAATACCGAAAATTGGGTGAGTGGGTGGGAAGGTGGTTGGTTTGACAAAATTGCATGAGATCTTGATGAAACTTTCATATTTGATCCAGGTTCATTAAAAAATAGAATATCTGGTTCACTGGTGATTCATTGCAAAATTATAAAAAAGGACAGGGGGTCTCCCAAACACCTGTTAATTTGAATCTTCAATAACTTATAATCACGGCGTTTAGTCTTATTGAGACTTGGTATATAAGGTTTTAGTACTGTTTCCAATATTTCTGCGTACCAACTTCCATTTTGTCACTTGAACTTAAAAAGTTTGTTTTTATTTTTTTATCCCTACTGTAGCCGACAGTTACAAATCGATGTTCATGAAACGTTACTAAAAGGTTTCAATCAATGTGAGAAAGATTTTATTAGCTTTTGGGGTACATTGAACAAAAGGTTTGAGGGTTCACAATACAACAGGTGATTGTTGGTGAACTGATTTGGATGAAACTACAACGAAAAATGCGAATATGCACGGCAAGGAGCCGATTAGTTTTTGAGCGACATTGCACAAAGTGGTGCGTGGTTCTTCGAGCACCTATTTTTTTAACCTTAATAACATATGTAGCTGATAATCGAATTGGATGAAACTTGGTATATATAAGCATTTAGTACGAATCACAACAGTTCCGCAGCCCGACTTGTAGTGTTTCACATCCGGTAAAATAAATTTATTGCATGTTTTTTCATTTTCATTAATCAATTTTGATGACATTTTGGCAGAGGATGGAAATTTAAATGACAAAAAACTGATCAGCTTTTGGACGATATTGGGATAAGTTATGAGGATCCTTCCGAGTGCCTGTTTTTTTGAAACTGCAATACATTAGCTCCTGAGAATTGATTGATCATTGATTAGTAAACTTTGTAAATATGCTAAAGTATGATTTTTAACAGTTCTGCATCCCTACTTCCCGTTTTTCACTCTCGGAAAAAATTTTTTTTTTTTACTTTTACTATTCGTTCAACAAAATGTATGTCTTTTGGGATACTACAGTTTTTTTAATGGACTAATTCTGATGAAGCTTTAACAAAAAATGTGTGAGATTCCTGAAAAGCGTTTGAGCGAAGATGGGCAGTGTGCGGTTGGGGCCTCCCGAGCACCTTTTTTTATAATTAGAGCTACGTGAAGTCTATAACAGTAGTTACCCATTAATTGAAGTATTTGATGGATAAAAGCTTACTATAAACCAGAAAATTGTTTCCAGAGCTGTGGTAAATTCAGTAAAGTCATGCATCGGCATCGCCAATATTTTATATTAAAATTGACGTAGGAAGGCAAAGTGGTATGAATCAAAAGTGTGAATTTAATTTAGAGTAAAAGAGTTTTAGTTTAAGAAAACTTTCAGAGTTTTGTTTTAAGGAAACCTATTTTTCAGTTTTTATCCAAGTGTGTTAATAAAAATTATTTTATTTATATGTTTTATTTTATACTTTATAACCGTTGAGTATTTCAGTATTTGTGATACATATTTTAAATAACTACGTGTTGTAGAAAATATATAAAAATTGACTTAAAATACCCCAATTTACGTCTCTTATATGGTAAAGTAATCATATATCTCATGTGACCAAGTTTACGTCATATTACTTTTTGTTGTAGTATGCAACATAAAAGTGCCAACTTATGCTGAATGTAATTCAGCATAAACGTACTATTTACTTTTTGACAGTTCAATCACATTGTATCTTTTCACTTAATAAGTTAAACTCTGTAAAAATCAATTAAATTAAAAACAAAAAATTGTTCCAAAATACCTGTTTTTTATTTTCTTCGATATAATACATCGAATATTGTTTCATCTTCATTTCAACAGGTTATGGGCCCAAAAGTTGCCCTGTTTAAAAGTTTTTATAAACAGCTGTTAATTTTATTCTGTCGCGCGATTACTGCGGAACACAATATTTTATTGGGTCAGTGTTTAATATTATATTTTATTTTTCAAGCAAACGTTTGCAAATTTGAGAGAGAATATAAATTCATTAAACACGAACCTAATACAACGTTCTATCTTAAGAATTGAGATACCAAAAACCAATCATAAAAAATACTAATCTTTTTCGTAATGGCAATTTAATTCAAACTAATCAGATTAGCCTTTGACAATATTCAAAAGAGGAACATGCTCATTAGTATGAATTTATTGTTTTTTATAATCAAAGCGAAAATGTTTTTTTTTATTATTTTATAAAATACAATCAAAAAAAATTTTTTTCTCAGTTCAATACAATTAAATAAATTGTTTTATTGTGTTCCGTAGCATTCACGCAACAGAATAAAATTAACAACTGCTTATTTTATTCTATTAAGACTTATGTGTGCGAAATAAGTCTTAATAGAATCAAATAAGCAGTTGTTAATTTTATTATGTTGCGTGAATGCTACGGAACACAATAAAACAATTTAATTATGGTTCTACAAATAAACCTATATTTATAGTAGGCATTTTCGTTAATTCATTCAGAATAGTTTGTTTTAATGGTGAACAATTTCCAAATGTTTCTGTCAAAATTAGTACAATATTCTATTTTGAATGAATTAACAAAAACACCAAGTATTAATATTTAGAACTTTGATGTTTTTCGTTGTAAGACATTTCATTTTTAAAATACCAAACCATTAAATAGGCATCAAAATCGGGGTGGTTGGTTTAATAAAAACGTATAAGATCTTGATGAAATTTTGGTATATAATCCAGATTAACTCGAAAGTGGAAGATCTAGATTTATTTCGCAATTGGACAAAATGGCGGAGGGTCTTTCGAACACCTGCTAGTTTGAATCTTCAATAACTTCTAATCGTGGTTTTAAATCTTATCGAGACTTGATATATAAGGTTTTAGTACTGTTTCCAATATTTCTGCATACTTATTGCCGGTATTCCGGTTTTTTGTGTTTATCCCTACAGCCTACAGTTTCGATTTTCGATATAAGAAAGATTTCATTAGCTTTTAGGGTACATTGGACAAAGGATAGGTGGTTCCACCATACAACAGGTGGTTGTCCCCTAATGTTTTGAATGTTTGTTGGGAGCATAAAACATTTGTTCGGGAATAAATGGCACTTTAAAAAGATGAAATTTAGTACATTTAGTACATGAATTGGATGAAATTTAGTAGATTAGTATTTTTTAGAATTTAGAAAAGTTCTGCATCACAACTTGCAAATTTCGTATCTTTATTGACATTACAGCCTACAATAATGAAGTGATTGTGATGAAATTTCTTGATACGTTCATTAATCAATGTTAATGATACTTTTACAAAAATACTCATAATACACGTAATATATTTCAAATTCCTTAGAATCCTTTCCTCAAAATCCTTTGAAATAAATTTCTAAACAATATGATTTTCCCAACAAAATTTTCATTTCCATATAAACATCCCCTAAAGAATTCTAATTTTCAATTGAAATTTAATTTGAAATTGAGTAAAAATATTTGTTTTCCTATGGTTTTACCATAACGGTATAGAAATTTAAAAAAAATTGTTCTTTGACCTTTGTAATAACCATTTTCTAAAACAATTCAGTTAGGCAATAAAAAAAATAAAACTCATTTCCATTAAAACAATCAAATTTCCATATCATTTTAACCCTTTTGTCACACGTTAGAAAAACAAACACAAGAAAAGGTCGATTTAATTAAATTTTTAGAAATAAAACTCCACAAAACCAAACTAAACTTTTGATCGATTGTAATCATTAGAGGTAACGGTTAATGGTTTGAAAAGGAGAATTTGGGTATAAAGTAATTGTTTTTTGACATATTGTACTTAATGGAATATTTGACTTCTGTAAAAAATGTCTAACCACTAATATTGGTATGATTTAATTGAGTGCTTTAAAGTATAAATCCATAATATTGCCAAATGTGTATCTGCTTTTCGAAGCATAAAAAACAGTTGCAGTCAGCTTATATATAAAATTCCGCATACATTATACTACGAACGAATTTATCAAACTATCTTGTAACTTAATTAAAATAATTTCTACTTACCCATTTACGTGTGTAAACATTTACAGTCAATCTCACACATTATGCATGTCATGTTATCTTTTTCATCGTTTATATTTTGAATTCAATAACATCCCTTAGCGTATATAATTACAATAAAAATTACCTATCAAAACTGTTCAAAATGACATGACGCTAATATCCATTTACTCGTATTATAATTTTCTGTACACATAAAACATCAAATTTGAGTGATACTAAAAGTGTTTGAATTATTGAAATATATAGAAAATATATTTTCTATTTTTATGTTTTTCACATAATTTAATTTTAATGTTAGCTTTTAGTAACAGAAAAGTTATCGAATTTTAAAACTTATGAGTATTAAAGTCAAAAAAGACATTGAGTAGGTAATGGATCCAGTTGGAAGGGATGGGTATTGATTTTATATAACCGAAAACAATCGATACAAATCAGCAAGGCACTGGACCGGGTTTTAAATGATGTTTTAATGGTTTGGTTCTTCTCATTATGAGCATATGACACTTTTATGAATTTTTCAGTAAAAACTTACTAATTCTTCTATCATTCCAAATACATTTTAAGATTTTTGATCAATTAGGTTCAGAGCTAATCGAGAAAAGAAAACATAAAGAAAACGCCATTATTCAAAATTATACTAAAAATGGTGGTGTTTAAAATTCCAAAATAGATGTTTAAGAAATTCTGAAGTGGAGTCATTTCATATTATGTCCTACATGACTCTATAAATAGTAGATTGTATTACTAGTGCCAACGCGTTTGGCAAACAAGAGTGTAGTCACTCGCGTTTGGAACCACAGTTCGCGCTAGTAATACACACTAGTTTTTGTAACAAATGCACAAAATTAAAGTAAACTACAGTGCGTTATCGTTGATGTAATATTTGTATTCTAAATTAAGGGGACCGCACATATACCATGTTAATTGCAATTTTTAAATACTTCAACATTTTTCTGGAATTATTTTCAAAGAAATTCATCCACGTAAAGCTTTGTACCCGAAAATATCTTGACAATTGGTTTGAAAATTCAAAATAATTGTTATTTCTTGCAAGTCAGAGTAAATATTTTGCTTTGCGTTTAAGTTGTTTTGACTATAAGTTAACTTAGTTAAATTATTAATATTATTGCAATAGACAAATTATTGATTTCTTCTTCTTATTTGAAGTTTCAAAAATCAAATCTCATATGAAGAGGTGTTCGTAGTTTATAATTAAAATATACTGTCAACTCAAAAAATATTTTGTGTGCTCGAAAGTCCTTAATAAGTCCTTAAAATAAAATAAAAAAAAAGAAGGCAGTCTTAAGGACTTTCGACAGAAGTGAAAACTTAAAACTGTAATATAGCTGTGTATTTATCGTATAAATACAACAAAATCTTAGCTTACTTGACCACACTTCCACACTGTTATTAACAGAGAAAAAAATCAAATTCAATGAAAAAGAAAAAACCAAAACATGAATCAAGAGAACGAGAGAAAAATTATTTATATTATATTATCATTGATTTCAACTTAGGTTATTCATACTATCAATTGCGTTTTATTTATTAAAAATCATAAAGAAAACCATACAAATCAAATACAGAAAACACAACTTTTTTATTTTACTTAAAAAAAAGCAAAATTACTTAAAAAAAAGCAAAACAAAGCACTATACCACAATTACACACCACACTTAAACCGAAAAAAATAAAACACAATAAAAAAGAAGAAAAAACAAATTATAAATCAAGAAAATGATAATAATAAATAAGAAAATAATAAATGATTACAATTTATCTCACTCTCTTTTAATATTTATTTTATATTTAATATTTCTTTAGCATGACGATGACTCGAATATGTATATAAATGTTTTCCCATACAAAATCGCACAACGCGCCTAAAGAAGTTTTCACTTCAAAAATGGTACAACAATCACCAACCAAAAATAGAAAAAAATGATAAAATAACAACAAAAAATGTATAAAAACAGAATAGCCACAAAACACTTCTTTTGAAGACTGAAGAAAAAATTGAGATGTCGTAAAAATCCCCTGTATGCATTCTTAATTTTACTTCGTATTGACAACACACTGTACTAAAAGACAATAGCATTAACCTTAAAAAGCTACACTATTGATAAATTTAAATACCGTAAATTGACCGCAGCCTTAAACTGTATTTAAATCAATCATTTGTAATGCAGATGTCAACTCATATTGAAAGAGAAATACATAATCAAATAGTAATTTTTATTTTTCTTATTTTATTTCAAGGGAATGAAATTATGGAAAATAACCATGAGAAAACCAATACATATTTAATTATTTTAAGCACTCCCTGCCAAAAGAATAACTAATTTTCTTTTTAATATCGAAATGATAATAATTTGAACGAAACGGAACAAGACAGAAGCAATAACTTTAAAAACTGCATTATCGATCATTTTAAAATTCGTAAAAAGAAATTTTTATGATTTTTACGAATTCATGAATATAAAAATAATAATGGTATTTAATAAAAATTAAAAAAAACAATAAACAAATGTACCACTCCAGGAATTGAACTCTTGACCTATAGAACCTAATATATTTATTTTGCGTGATGATAACTCGAATATATAAATTATTCCCCATACCAACGCGCCTAAAGCAGTATTCACATTAAAAATAATTTTTTGAGGCATATGTGCGACCTATATTTTTTCATTTATTTTAATTTAGAACAAAATTGAATATTTGTTGTGCATGTCACAGGATTCAAGTTTTCAAAAATCGTAATCTAATCTAACTAATCAAACTAAGTAAACTTCTAAGCCGCGTAATGTAATCATTAAATTCAAATATAAAATCATACGTAATAATTTCTTACAATCATACAAAACATGCAAACCGTTAACCATTAACATTTTACATATGTACCCTAAAACTAATACCAATAATAATAATAAAAATAATACTTCTACGTTCATTGATGATAAAATCTATATTAACGAACATTTTTTTTTTTTTTCTTTATTTGAAACAATGAAATTATAGAGATTTATACAATTTTAACAATAACAATTTCTTAAATTTTATGTTTTAATCGTTTATAAATTACATAAATAATAATTACACTCTTTAAGCCCAAGAATCAAATCAACATTGATTACATTGATTACATTGATTACATGTAAAAAAATTTGTAAAGAAAAAAATATACAATACATCTGGACAAAAATTACAATATTCAATTGTGCATAAGTAGAATATTTTTCAATATATTATCTTCTTATATATTAATACGCTAACGAAAATTTTGTACAACCTAAGACTTTTAATTCGCGGATGGATTCCACTGCTAACTGATATTAGTGTAACTTAGATTTTAAAGATTTTTCACACAAATCGGATCATAAATAAAAAAGTTATAGACGAATTAAATTTATATTTTTGAAATGGCCGTTGAGATTTTTTTGTTTTTTTTTTATTTGCATCGCATGCTCATATTTTGTTAAATTTGTCAGATGAAGATAGAATTGATGGAAATGAAATGATTAATAAATTTGTATGTACTGAAATCCCTGATCCCATTCTTTTTCCTAAATTACATGAATATTTGAAACGTCATATGATGCATGGACCATGTGGTGCTCTAAATCCCAATTCTGTTTGTATGAGAGATGGTAAATGTAGTAAGAATTTTCCAAAACCTTTTTCTGAAAATACTAAAGAATCTGTGAATGGTTATCCTTTGTATCGTCGACGTGATAATGGTATGAGTGTTGATGTACGAGGTGCATCTCTTGATAATAGATATGTTGTTCCATATAATCCTTATCTTCTTGCAAAATTCAATTGTCATATTAACGTGAAAATATGTACGACTGTTAAAAGTGTGAAATATGTTTACAAGTATGTATATAAAGGGTATGATTTTGCCGATGTTGAATTGAGAGTGAATGGAGAGAATGCAGTGAATAATGATGATGCGATTGTGGGAAATGAAATTCAAGATTTTTTGAATGGACGGTATGTTGGTTCGACTGAAGTTGCTTGGCGCATATTTGAATTTCCAATGCATTTTCAATTTCATACAATTATTCGACTTGATTTTCATTTGTCTAAAAGACAAAATGTTTATATCAGGAATGGTAATGTGGCTGGTGCAATCACAAATGTATCAAGAACAAAATTGTTAGCATTTTTCCATTTGAATTCCATTGATAATTTAGCTAATGAGTTTTTGTATACAGAATTACCATTACATTATGTTTGACATGATCAAAGTAAATCGTGGAAAAGAAGACAACGTGGGGCTGATAAAGTTGTTGCTCGATTATATATGGTTTCTCCAAAAGATATAGAATTGTTTCATATGCGTTTACTTCTGTTGCATGCTCGTGGTCCAAAATCTTTTACTGATCTACGTATGTATGAAGGTGTTGAGTGCCCTACTTTTGTTGCAGCATATGAAAGTCGAGATATTGCAACAAATGATAATGAATGGCGTGAATGTTTACTTGAAGCTTCAGAAATTCAATCACCAAAACAGTTTCGTCAATTATTTGCATTTATCTGTGGTTTGAATGTTCTTCCGAATGCTTTAGCTTTATGGATTGAATTTAAAAATAGTATGACTGAAGACTTTTTACGAAATTACGATGAAGATGTGTCAATTAATCGAGCCTTGGTTGAAATTAATGAAATTCTTCTTACACATAATACTTCATGTGGTGATCTTGGTCTTCCGATTCCACAATATAACTTACAGATTAGCGATGTAGGTCATTTTGATATTGAAGAAGAAACTATAGTTTTCGATAGAATGTATGAAAATGCAAATAATGAGCAAAGTAGTGTGATTGATATTGTTTTGGGTGAAGCTCAATTCCATGATACTGTAAGTAATGTTTTTTTCTTGACAGCTCATGCAGGTTGTGGCAAAACTTTTGTTCAAACGGCAATCATTCATAAATTTAATTCATTAAATATTTCGTGTATTGTAACTGCCTTCGGTGATATTGCATCAACTCTTTTGATTGGGGGGCGAACTTTGCATAATGTTTTCAAATTACCAATTCCATTATTAGAGAGTTTAATGCCAAATATAACTCCAAACATCAATCATTATTAAAGATGAAATTTCAATGTGTTCTATTCATGCTTTAAAATTAATTGATCGTTTGTTAAGAGATTTGACTCCAAACGAAGAAAATGAAAATAAACTGTTTGCAGGTAAAACTCTTTTACTGAGCGGTGACTTTCGCCAAATTCTTCCTGTTATACCGCATGGCTCACGTTCTATTTTAATTGAAAATTGTATTACTATTACATCTTGGCAAGAATTTATTAACTTTAAAATTTTGAAATTAAATCAAAACATGAGAGCTCTCCCTCATGAAATTGAATTTGTAGAATTTCTTAGAAGACTCGGTAATGGTGATATGCAAAGTTTTCCACAGTTTGGTTCAGATATCATTGAGTTTCCTCATAATTTGATTGGCAATCCAGACAATATTATTGAAGACATTTTTGGAAATATTTCTGATACAATTTTATCTGATGACATTTTGAGTTCCATCATTTTAGCCCACAAAAATAATGATTGCAATGAAATCAATTCTAAAATCTTGAGTATTATGTCAGGAGAGGAGAAAGCATATTTTAGTTTTGATAAATTTGTTTGTGATGACATTCGTGAGCAGAACAATTTTCCAATAGAATTTTTAAATAAATTGAGTGTAGGAGGTTTGCCACCTCATAAATTAGCTTTGAAAGTGAATTGCATTGTTCTCCTCATACGTAATTTAAATACAGGTCAAGCATTAGTAAATGAAAAACGAATTCGTGTAAAAGTTATGCACCGAAATTCAATAGATTGTGAAGTTTTGACTGGTGTCATGCGAGGTGTTCCACGAGATTCTAATTCCACGCATGAGTTATTCTGGAACTCTTCTTCCATTTAAATTTCAAAGAACTCAATCCCCTATTATTCCTGCTTTTTACTATTAATAAATCTCAAGGTCAGACATTCAACAGAGTTGCCATTTTACTTGTATTCACAAATGGTCAATTGTATGTTGCTGCAAGTAGAGTGCGTGCGTTTAAATGTTTGAAATTTTATATTTATGATACATTTGACCAAAGTCATTTGTTCAACGATGATAGAGTTTTAACAAAAATCTTGTCTTCCCAGAAGTCATTGTTACCTGATTTCTTCTCACTTTTCTCCAAAACATTTTCCTCTTTTATGAGTATGAGTGTCTGTGCGTTTGCTTTTTTTTTGTTTTTTTTAGAAATATAAACATGGATATCGGTCGTTATGCGGAATTGGTTGTGCGTCAACAGGAAATGGAGGCGATAAAAAAGTACTGGGTACTTTTGGATCTGGAGCTACATTAGCTTATTTTCTGAGTACTTGAATAACTTTATTTTCTCTTATTTTGATTTGTTATATTCTTTTTGGAATTAATATTGCTTTTATTTTTTATTTTATTTTTTTTAGTTGCGTTTGAGGGGGTTTACGAGCGTGCATGTGATTTGAATTTATTCAATGAATTGTATGCCGAGCACCAAATTGAAGTGTTCAATGGCAATCATTATCGTGTAGGTCCTCTATACTACACGTATGCTTTAGAATATTTGCATCATTGCGAATAGGTTTGATTTTCTTTATGTTTGATGTTGTATTGCCTACAATGACATTATTCGTAATGCATTGTAGGCAATACTATGTTAAAAACAGAAAATTAAACATTTAGCAATGATATTTATATACTAAATAAATCAAATTTTCATTTTTCATATCAAGGTGTTTTTGTCTGATGACAACAGAGTTTTTTCCAATATAGAGTTTGAATCCTTGATTTCCTAAAAGAAACTATTTTTTCAGCACTGTATTGTACGCAATACCTTCTGCCGCACCAAACAAATTTTCTATAATTTTCCTTTTGTATGATTGTGATTATGCGTGTGAGTGTGTGTATGTGTGTGGGTGCGGTTCTCACCAGAACAAAAGGATGCCTTGACGTGGCGGTTGAGCTTTAAACTAAACCCTTCAACAATGCTCATTTTTGATTTTCAGAAAATTTCGATTCGTAGTTCGTAGTGAATGAATCGATGGACTTGAAAATGTATATATGTAAAACTTCTGCAAGATAAATTGAATTTGTAATCTCAATATGCCTCAATATTGTTTTTGATAATAATTTGCCGTGTAAATTGTCTATTAATATATAAAAATATAAAATTTTCATGTATGACCGCTTTTCGGTCACGGGATTTCCTTACAAACAATATAATAATAATAATCTTTATTTCAATCAACAACAAATAAAAATCGTATAAGTAATTTACAAAAATTTTTTATAACCATACAATAATTAAATAAACAAATGCCAGATAATAAATTTGTAACTAAAATGAAATAAGTAGGAGCATTTTGAAGTGTAACAAACGAACACTTGTAGTAAAAGCTCCATAAAAAATGGTAAAAAAAACATAAGAAATAACCAACAAAATTAAAAAAGTAACAAACAAGCTAAATAACTAATATGTATAGTAAGTACACGAAAAATACCACACATGAAAATAATAAAAAAATATTGCGACGCTGATGCATAGGCTGACTTCACCACAGCTCTGGAAACATAGTGTTCTGGATATATAATGAGCTAATATCCATAAAATACTTTAATTAAAAGCTAACCAATATTATGGACTTCGTAGTTCTAATAATAAAAATATTAAAGCAGGCAGTAGTATCCCAACAAACATAAATTCTGTTGTACGAGAAAAAGTAAAAAAAATTTTATCAGAAGTGACAAAGCGGAAGTTAGGATGCAGAACTGTTGTAAACCGTACTAAATGTGTATGTACCAAATTTCATCCAACTCGATTATCAGGTACAGAAGCTATTGAGCTTCCAAAATAACAGGTGCTTGGAGGACCCCCTACCACTTTGTTCACTATCACTAAAAAAACTAATCAGTTCCTTGCCATACATATTTGCATCTTTTTGCAAAGTGTAATCAAAATTACTTAACGAACGAATGTTGTATGCTTCCAACAAACACTAATTGGAACCCTATTCCATAAGTTTCATCATAATCACTTCATTATTGTAGGCTGTAGTGTGCATAAAGACACTGACAAAACTTTAAAAAAGTACACAAAATTTTTTTTTACCGGAAGTAAAAAACCGGAAGTTGGGATGCAGAACTATTTTAAACCGTACTACATACTCATGTACCAAGTTTCATCCAATTCGCTTATCAGGTACAGAAGTTATAGAGCTTTCAAAAAAACAGGTGCTCCAGGGACCCCCCACCACTTTGTTCACTATCGCTCAAAAACTAATCAGTTCTTTGCCATACATGTTTGCATCTTTTTCCAAAGTGTCATAAAAATTCGTTCACGGACGAATGCTGTGTGCTCCCAACAAACATTGAAAAAAGTGTGACACATTAAACAGGTGTTCGGGAGGACCCCCACCACTTATTCCAATATTATCCAAAAACTAATCAGTTCTTTGTTACTTAAGTCTCCATCATTTTCCAAAGTGTCATTAAAATAAATTAATGAACGAAGTCTGTATGCTCCCAACAAACTTAAAAAACAAAGTGTGAAAAGTCAGCATTTGTATGGTAGACCCACCACCACTTTGATCAATGTGTCCCAAAACATGATAATTATCTTTTCACACTAATTGAAACCCTATTCCATAAGTTTCATCATAATCACTTCATTATTGTAGGCTGTAGTGCGCATAAAGACACTGAAAAAACTTCAAAAAGGTAAAAAAAAAATTGTTTTGCCGGAAGTGAAAAACCGGAAGTTGGGATGCAGAACTATTGTAAAGCGTACTACATACTCATGTACCAAGTTTCATCCAATTCGCTTATCAGGTACAGAAGTTATAGAGCTATCAAAAAAACAGGTGCTCCAGGGACCCCCCACCACTTTGTTCACTATCGCTCAAAAACTAATCAGTTCTTTGCCATACATGTTTGCATCTTTTTCCAAAGTGTCATCAAAATTCGTTCACGGACGAATGCTGTGTGCTCCCAACAAACATTGAAAAAAGTGTGACACATTAAACAGGTGTTCGGGAGGACCCCCACCACTTATTCCAATATTATCCAAAAACTAATCAGTTCTTTGTTACTTAAGTTTCCATCTTTTTCCAAAGTGTCATTAAAATTGAATAATGAATGAAGTCTGTATGCTCCCAACAAACTTAAAAAACAAAGTGTGAAAAGTCAGCATTTGTATGGTAGACCCCCCACCACTTTGATCAATGTGTCCCAAAACATGATAATTATCTTTTCACACTAATTGAAACCCTATTCCATAAGTTTCATTATAATCTCTTCATTATTGTAGGCTGTAGTGTGCATAAAGACACTGAAAAAACTTCAAAAAAGTAAAAAAAAATTTTTTTTACCGGAAGTGAAAAACCGGAAGTTGGGATGCAGAACTATTTTAAACCGTACTACATACTCATGTACCAAGTTTCATCCAATTCGCTTATCACGTACAGAAGTTATAGAGCTTTCAAAAAAACAGGTGCTCCAGGGACCCCCCACCACTTTGTTCACTATCGCTCAAAAACTAATCAGTTCTTTGCCATACATGTTTGCATCTTTTTCCAAAGTGTCATCAAAATTCGTTCACGGACGAATGCTGTGTGCTCCCAACAAACATTGAAAAAAGTGTGACACATTAAACAGGTGTTCGGGAGGACCCCCACCACTTATTCCAATATTATCCAAAAACTAATCAGTTCTTTGTTACTTAAGTTTCCATCTTTTTCCAAAGTGTCATTAAAATTGAATAATGAGTGAAGTCTGTATGCTCCCAACAAACTTAAAAAACAAAGTGTGAAAAGTCAGCATTTGTATGGTAGACCCCCCACCACTTTGATCAATGTGTCCCAAAACATGATAATTATTTTGGATTTTTGAGATCAATTAAACTCAAGTAAGTAAAGAAGTAATTGGAATATTTTCAATTCAAAGGTATGGTTTGAAGTTTTCTCAGAAAAAAACTACAATTCACATTTTACGTGTTTCGGATCGGATTCGAACCTACCCTCGTCAGTGCCCAGCTCGAATCTTTAAGCAGACACGCTATCGATTACGCCGTTGAGGCGATGACAATTTCAAAGTTGAAACTTCTTCATCACTTATTTATTTTACTTAAGTTGAATTTTTCCACTGTCATTAGGATGTTAATTAGAATAGAAATGTTCCCCATTCTATGAATTCACACAAAGTATTGTCTAGAAATTTAATGCAAAAAATCCCATATAATGTAAAAGCATTTCCATAATATGGAGTCTAATGACAGTGGAAAAATTCAACTTAAGTAAAATAAATAAGTGATGAAGAAGTTTCAACTTTGAAATTGTCATCGCCTCAACGGCGTAATCGATAGCGTGTCTGCCCAAAGATTCGAGCCGGGCACTGACGAGGGTAGGTTCGAATCCGATCCGAAACACGTAAAATGTGAATTGTAGTTTTTTTCTGAGAAAACTTCAAACCATACCTTTGAATTGAAAATATTCCAATTACTTCTTTACTTACTTGAGTTTAATTGATCTCAAAAATCCAAAATGAAATTTAAATTCCCTTAATGTAGTCTAATGTTAATACATGTAGAACTACAAATTGACCAAGTGTCAGCCATTGATTTCACATTGATTGGAAACAATCAATAATGACTATACAATCGTGACTTAGGATGTTAATTAGAATAGAAATGTTCCCCATTCTATGAATTCACACAAAGTATTGTCTAGAAATTTAATGCAAAAAATCCCATATAATGATAATTATCTTTTCACACTAATTGAAACCCTATTCCATAAGTTTCATCATAATCACTTCATTATTGTAGGCTGTAGTGTGCATAAAGACACTGAAAAAACTTCAAAAAAGTACAAAAAAAATTTTTTTACCGGAAGTGAAAAACCGGAAGTTGGGATGCAGAACTATTTTAAACCGTACTACATACTCATGTACCAAGTTTCATCCAATTCGCTTATCGGGTACAGAAGTTATAGAGCTTTCAAAAAAACAGGTGCTCCAGGGACCCCCCACCACTTTGTTCACTATCGCTCAAAAACTAATCAGTTCTTTGTCATACATGTTTGCATCTTTTTCCAAAGTGTCATCAAAATTCATTCACGAATGAATGTTTTATGCTCCCAACAAACATAAAAACTTTGTGGAAAAAACCACCTGTTGTATGGTGGACCCCCCAACCCTTTATCCAATGTGCTCCAAAAGCTGATAAAATCTTTCTTATCGTATTTAAAAGCTTTTCGCAACGTTTCATGAAAATCGATTGGTAATTGTAGGCTACAGTAGGGATAAACACCTGAAAAAAAAACTTTTTAACCGGAAGTGACAAACCGGAAGTTGGTATGCAGAAATATTGGAAACAGTATTAAAACCTTATATACTAAGTTTCAATAAGATCATAGCTCGGTATCAGAAGTTATTCAAGATTTAAACTTAGAGGTGTTCGGGAGACCCCCCGCCATTTTGTCCAAATTTAAAATGAATCCAGATCTTCTATTTTCAAGTGAACCTGTATCATTTGCCAAAGTTTCATCAAGATCCTATGCAGAAAACTCACCCACCCACCCACCCACCCACCCACCCACCCACACACAGACGTACACCAAAATTTTTATTGGCTATTTGGATAGAGGATGGTCCAAAACAAAAGAAAAAACAAAATTTGGGGTATGTAAGATTTTTTTTTTTCACGATAGATTGCATTACTTCACACAATTTAAAATTGTGGTGAAGTAAATATTAAAAGTAAAGCTCAACATTATTAAGAGAGAATAGCCAAAGTTATAAGTTTTTCAAAAAAATATTTATAGGATGAAAAGATTTGATAAATACAGGTAGACAATTGTATAAATAGGGAGCTATAAAAACAAAAAAGCGCCTACAATACTCCTTTCTCGTAAAATTCACTACGCAACGATTATTGGTGCGTAAATCATATTTAATAATTGTTTTGATTTTTATATACCCACATCTAGAATAAAATAACTTTAAAACTTTATAAACATAGAGATAGCGGAACGGAAGAATATTAAACTTTTTAAAAAGTGGAAACGAAGGATCAGTTCGAGATTTTAAGTGTATGACACGCAGAGCAAACTTTTGGGCAGTCAATAAAGGTTTAATATTACTAAAATAGACACAACCCCAGCAAGTAATAGCATATTCTAAGCGAGAATAAATAGAGAACAGTAAATTTGTTTCAACAAATGACGGGGACATATTTCACGTAAAATGTACAACTTCCGTATAGTTCCATAAAACTCATTACGTATTTTCTCAATACTCGTATGAGTGATAAAATTTAGTTTGTTATCCAGAATTAACCCTAAATATTTGAAATAGTTTACTTTTTTAATAACAATGCAACTGCTATCACATTGAATAGATGAAAATTTTATTGAATGACATATAACATCATTAGAAAGAGAGTTATTTTATCAAAGAAATCAAACGTCATGTAACGTGTTATAGAACTTAGAACCATGGAATGAATATTAAAGCATTTTCTTAAATTAATCAAATCATGTTCAATACATTGTTTGACATTCACCCACGAATCATAACAATATAACAGAGCAGTATCATCAGCAAAAGCAATTAAAGAACCCTTAATATTAAATTTACATAGGGCGTTAATATAGATTAGAAATAAAATTGGCCCAAGAACAGAGCCTTGAGGAACCCTAGCAGATATAGTTTTATATTGACTAAAAGTACCATTAATTTTAACACATTGAACACGATTAGATAAATATGACCACAACAAATCTAGCACAATTCCTCTGAAACCAGCAGACCTTAATTTTTCAAATAATAAGATATAAACTGTTGATTATCAAAAGCTTTAGTAATATCAATAAATAATGCAGCTATCCTTTTACCTATATTTAATCCATCATATAGCGGGGACAAAAAGTCAATCAGAGCAGACTCAGAACTTAGACCCTCACGATACCCATATTGTAAGTTACTTAGAAATTTAGTTTTGACTAAAAATAATAAAATTCTCGACTTCATTAATTTTTCAAGTAATTTAGAGAAAACCGATAAGAGCGAAATTGGCCTATAATTAGAAATATTCGTTGAGTCACCACTTTTGAACAAGGGAGCTATCACTGCTTTTTTCATTTCAGAAGGAAAAATCCCTGAACTCGTTAAAATCAAATTTCAATGGAAAAGGGTTAGATGTAGATGATCTTGTAGAGTGGCAAAACTGTGTTTTACTTGCATTGAATTCTACACTGTTTGTATGACCCCATTCTAAAATTGTTTTAAGATCCGAGTTTAAGGAATCTGTCAAATTAGATCTATGGTTACTAATAACATCAGATGCCCGTTGCCCTTGTGTTTCATGGGACGCATGTAGCGTACTATCATCGGCAAAACTATGAATGGAATGAACGGTGGAATCTAACAAGTCGTTGATATATACAAGAAAAAGGCTGGGAGACAAAGCTGATCCTTGAGGCACTCCTGCGTTGGTAGAAAATGTTTCAGATGATATCCCATCCATATTTACTCGAAACTCTCTCCCAGTTAAAAAGTTTTAAATCCAAGAAATAAGTTGCTCTTCAACACCATAACATCTCATCTTACATATAAGATTGTCGTGCCATACTTTGTCAAAGGCCTTGGATGTATCCAGTGCAATGCCAAATGTTTCACCATGGTGCTCGAGCGACTTGTTCCAGACTTTTGTTACATAAGATAGCAAATCTCCTGTTCACCTGGTAAGATTAGTTTAAACAAAACAAACTAATTACAAACAGTTATCGAACAAATTTTAAAAAGGAAATTAGTTACATATAAGCAAAACTACATCTATCCAATTTTGCAACAAACAAATATCAAATACACCACAGAACATATGTGTGACAATTTATGACTCTATATGAAAAACACACGGCAAACCTACTCAATATCATACGTCGTTCAATTACTGCGAGATATCATATAATAGTTTATTTCTAAGAAGAAAAAATTAATTTCTTCTATTTAAATCTTTTTATTTTATTTTTCATTAATTGTTATAAGGTTTTTGCATATTGTTGTTGGGGATTGTAGCAAACTTTGTTGTTGAAGCGGAAAAGTCAAAACCCTCTAACTGCAGAGGTTTATATTTAAAAGAAAGGGATTAATATGTTTCCACAGATTCTAAGTTTATGAAATTTTTAAAAATATTACGTTCCAAAAGGCCCTTATAACGGTTTAAAAAAAAACTTTTTTTCTAGTAGAAAGCCTCTAGTTTCTCAACCATGTCCAAGAACTTGTCCAAGATATTAATAAAACACACATTTTTAGAAACATTTTTTGATCTGGCCTCACAAATGCGACCGTGAGAGTGCGGTTGTTTCAGAAGCATTTCGTATTTTACAAATTTTTTTTTGAGCCGCTCACTCAGAAACCTCTAATAGCAGAGGTCTATTTTTAAAATGTTCCAAATTTATGAATTCTAAATTTATGAAGTTTTTAAAAATACTAGTATCCAAACGGCCGTTATAAGGAATTCAAAAAATCAGCTTTTTTCTAGTATAAAGAAGCCAAGATTTACAAACTTGTCCAAGCGTCATTTCACCAAAATTTTAGGGGAGCGAGAATTTATATGACTTAATCAGATTTTTTTTGTAAAACATAAAATACACATTTTTATACACACATATATTTAAAAGCATTTAAATGCATGGACTTAGAAATAAAAATAAAATGCTTTTGAGCAACCTTGGTTACTCTGGTAGATTTTTGTCTTCTGGTGTTGTTTCATCGAAGCGAAATTCTGCAAAATCCTTTCATTTGTTAAAAATAATTTTAAGCTTGGTATCATCTCTGCATTGTTTAAGCATTAAGAAAGTAGTTTTAATTAAAAAGCTTGTGCTAGAATAGTACTTTGTGTATCTAGTTGCACAAAGTTGATTTTTTCCGCACGCGTCGTAATTTCGTCCAACAAGGCGAAGCCGAGTACGACAAATGCGGGAAAAATCAATTTGTGCAACGAGATGCACACAACGTTTTTTGCAATTCCGAAAACACAATTAAACAAAATTATTCTGCAACCAAATTTTTTACAATCAACATTCATATTAAAATATAAGTAAACATTTCTATTATCAACTTAACTTTGAGACAAATTTCTATGAAACAGTGCGGAAAAATAAAACAATGCGGAAAAATAAAACAGTGCGGAAAAAACCCACTTTTTGATATTGTTGACAATATCGAAATACGTTGAATTGTGATTCAGAATTGCAAAAATTATTATATCTTTGCTTTGTAACTGTTAAAAGAGTGAATTTGTAAACGACAGCAGATCGTGCAGCATCAAAAAATAAAGGATGGTTTTTCTATATGATTTTTTAGATCCCGGGCATCCCGGGATTTAAAATTTATGAGTCACGTAGTCCCGGGATCCATAAAACACTACGGGATGGCAATCCCTACGTGACTCCTCTTATGTCAAATCGTTTTTTTGTTTGTTTTTTTTCCTCTATTTGTCTCAGAGAGAAAGAGTTATGTCTACCCATAGACGTGCGTAAATTTTTCATTTGATTCAAAATTGTACAATTATTGCGAGTTTCTTTTAAATCTATAAGAAAAAAACTTACCACAAAAAATAATAGTTTCTCCCTCCCTGTGACTGTATAAAAAAAATGAACAAATATTGACGTTTAGGATACGTTTTGGATTTTATTATAACCAACCAAACATATAATTTTTGCTATTTTATGAATTAAAATTTATAGTCCATATAGCGAAAAGAATTTGTCAGCAAGTTTTCGTAACATACTTTGAAAATATTTACATAACTTAAATATTTGTTCGTGTCGTTAGAAAATATTGCTTGTCCATTACAAAACATTCACTATTATAAAATCACTGGAAATAACACCATAAATTTAAACTACTCCCGTAATTATTTTCATTCATTTTATAAAAATTAGCAAAACTATCAAGAATAGTAGATTCTTGTATGAGCTTAGAATGAAGGCAATTCTTCACGAGGATGAAGTTTCCCGAAACGAGCGTAGCGAGTGGAGGTCGTTTTCATCCGGTCGTTTTCATTATATCTCATATCATATCTCATATCTCATCTCATATCATATATGTATATATAAATTTTTTTTTTCGATTTTCCGAGATGAGGCACATTGCAATAGGTAGATTTTTATATGAAATCTACCGAAAACCGAAATACTGGTTTTGACAAGTGTGAATTTTAACAGAGTTGGCAGTTTGTAGCTTGTGGTAAATCAGTTTTTCAAACTAATGAAATTAAAGAGCGATCTGAGTTTCTAATGCGCTCGTTCCAATATTGACATTCATAATATTTTTCCCCTGCTCTAAACCACCACTTTCATCTGTCATCACAAAATAAATCAGACCAATGTAAAAAACTTTTATGGAAAACTTCAGGGAAGTTAAGGGATTCTACTGCTGAAATACATAAATGAACTTAATTAAGTTAATAAGGTTAATAATTTAAAATGTTTTAGCAATATACTAAGCTTTATCGTATTTAAATTCCAAACTCCACTGAAAAAATTTAGATTCTCCCTTTAAAAATGTTCAAGCGAAATAATTTCGACATTTAATTTTTTCCATAAATAATTGTTCCAAAATCGCTTTAAAGAAATAATTTTATTTTCGTTATTATATATAAATTTTGCTTTTAAATAAATTTGTATCTTTGTTTCCCCTAAGAATAACGCGCTTGATGTTGAAAAACAACGCCAACATACATTTTGCATTTTTTTTTAAATATTTCTTTTATATTTATTCTTTAAAAATCTGTCTATATATATGAAATTACACCTTCGGATTTTTGTTTTGATTTACCATAAAAAAATTTACAAATAATATCGTTTCTTAGATTGTATGACAAAAAATCGTGTCTCATGATATATATGTTGGGATGAAAAATATTAATTTCCGTAGAGAATATATAAGCTTATAAGAACTGAATCTAAAAAATTATGGTGCAAATTATGAAACTTTTTGCAATCCATACAATTTTAGAGCGATCTAGTTTCGAACCAATGAGTAAATTTTAAACTTTAAAAAAGTTTATCATTCTCATCAGGGCTAGCCGACTAGACAAACTCTACCAAAAAATGTCAACGCTAATGTATATAAACCAAAAATTAGGTTACAACTCTAGCGAAGTGTAAAAACAAAAAATTTACATAAACATACATTTAATAAATTCAGGTTTAGTCAATTAATTTCTCTGGTGATCACTGTTTTGTTATACTCTAGACATTCTAGTATTGAATAACAAACTTGTATCGGTGAGAGGAAGATGACTAGTCTTCACTTGTGTCTATTGACACATGATCAACAATTAATTCAGTAAATTATTTGTGATATAACATCACCCCGATGGAAAATCTCCCATCAAGAATAATATAAGAACTGAATCTAAAAAATTATGGTGCAAATTATGAAACTTTTTGCAATCCATACAATTTTAGAGCGATCTAGTTTCGAACCAATGAGAAAATTTTAAACTTTAAAAAAGTTTATCATTCTCATCAGGGCTAGCCGACTAGACAAACTCTACCAAAAAATGTCAACGCTAATGTATATAAACCAAAAATTAGGTTACAACTCTAGCGAAGTGTAAAAACAAAAAATTTACATAAACATACATTTAATAAATTCAGGTTTAGTCAATTAATTTCTCTGGTGATCACTGTTTTGTTATACTCTAGACATTCTAGTATTGAATAACAAACTTGTATCGGTGAGAGGAAGATGACTAGTCTTCACTTGTGTCTATTGACACATGATCAACAATTAATTCAGTAAATTATTTGTGATATAACATCACCCCGATGGAAAATCTCCCATCAAGAACAATATAAGAACTGAATCTAAAAAATTATGGTGCAAATTATGAAACTTTTTGCAATCCATACAATTTTAGAGCGATCTAGTTTCGAACCAATGAGAAAATTTTAAACTTTAAAAAAGTTTATCATTCTCATCAGGGCTAGCCGACTAGACAAACTCTACCAAAAAATGTCAACGCTAATGTATATAAACCAAAAATTAGGTTACAACTCTAGCGAAGTGTAAAAACAAAAAATTTACATAAACATACATTTAATAAATTCAGGTTTAGTCAATTAATTTCTCTGGTGATCACTGTTTTGTTATACTCTAGACATTCTAGTATTGAATAACAAACTTGTATCGGTGAGAGGAAGATGACTAGTCTTCACTTGTGTCTATTGACACATGATCAACAATTAATTCAGTAAATTATTTGTGATATAACATCACCCCGATGGAAAATCTCCCATCAAGAATAATATAAGAACTGAATCTAAAAAATTATGGTGCAAATTATGAAACTTTTTGCAATCCATACAATTTTAGAGCGATCTAGTTTCGAACCAATGAGAAAATTTTAAACTTTAAAAAAGTTTATCATTCTCATCAGGGCTAGCCGACTAGACAAACTCTACCAAAAAATGTCAACGCTAATGTATATAAACCAAAAATTAGGTTACAACTCTAGCGAAGTGTAAAAACAAAAAATTTACATAAACATACATTTAATAAATTCAGGTTTAGTCAATTAATTTCTCTGGTGATCACTGTTTTGTTATACTCTAGACATTCTAGTATTGAATAACAAACTTGTATCGGTGAGAGGAAGATGACTAGTCTTCACTTGTGTCTATTGACACATGATCAACAATTAATTCAGTAAATTATTTGTGATATAACATCACCCCGATGGAAAATCTCCCATCAAGAATAATATAAGAACTGAATCTAAAAAATTATGGTGCAAATTATGAAACTTTTTGCAATCCATACAATTTTAGAGCGATCTAGTTTCGAACCAATGAGAAAATTTTAAACTTTAAAAAAGTTTATCATTCTCATCAGGGCTAGCCGACTAGACAAACTCTACCAAAAAATGTCAACGTTAATGTATATAAACCAAAAATTAGGTTACAACTCTAGCGAAGTGTAAAAACAAAAAATTTACATAAACATACATTTAATAAATTCAGGTTTAGTCAATTAATTTCTCTGGTGATCACTGTTTTGTTATACTCTAGACATTCTAGTATTGAATAACAAACTTGTATCGGTGAGAGGAAGATGACTAGTCTTCACTTGTGTCTATTGACACATGATCAACAATTAATTCAGTAAATTATTTGTGATATAACATCACCCCGATGGAAAATCTCCCATCAAGAATAATATAAGAACTGAATCTAAAAAATTATGGTGCAAATTATGAAACTTTTTGCAATCCATACAATTTTAGAGCGATCTAGTTTCGAACCAATGAGAAAATTTTAAACTTTAAAAAAGTTTATCATTCTCATCACTCTCACCGATACAAGTTTGTTATTCAATACTAGAATGTCTAGAGTATAACAAAACAGTGATCACCAGAGAAATTAATTGACTAAACCTGAATTTATTAAATGTATGTTTATGTAAATTTTTTGTTTTTACACTTCGCTAGAGTTGTAACCTAATTTTTGGTTTATATACATTAGCGTTGACATTTTTTGGTAGAGTTTGTCTAGTCGGCTAGCCCTGATGAGAATGATAAACTTTTTTAAAGTTTAAAATTTTCTCATTGGTTCGAAACTAGATCGCTCTAAAATTGTATGGATTGCAAAAAGTTTCATAATTTGCACCATAATTTTTTAGATTCAGTTCTTATATTATTCTTGATGGGAGATTTTCCATCGGGGTGATGTTATATCACAAATAATTTACTGAATTAATTGTTGATCATGTGTCAATAGACACAAGTGAAGACTAGTCATCTTCCTCTCACCGATACAAGTTTGTTATTCAATACTAGAATGTCTAGAGTATAACAAAACAGTGATCACCAGAGAAATTAATTGACTAAACCTGAATTTATTAAATGTATGTTTATGTAAATTTTTTGTTTTTACACTTCGCTAGAGTTGTAACCTAATTTTTGGTTTATATACATTAGCGTTGACATTTTTTGGTAGAGTTTGTCTAGTCGGCTAGCCCTGATGAGAATGATAAACTTTTTTAAAGTTTAAAATTTTCTCATTGGTTCGAAACTAGATCGCTCTAAAATTGTATGGATTGCAAAAAGTTTCATAATTTGCACCATAATTTTTTAGATTCAGTTCTTATATTATTCTTGATGGGAGATTTTCCATCGGGGTGATGTTATATCACAAATAATTTACTGAATTAATTGTTGATCATGTGTCAATAGACACAAGTGAAGACTAGTCATCTTCCTCTCACCGATACAAGTTTGTTATTCAATACTAGAATGTCTAGAGTATAACAAAACAGTGATCACCAGAGAAATTAATTGACTAAACCTGAATTTATTAAATGTATGTTTATGTAAATTTTTTGTTTTTACACTTCGCTAGAGTTGTAACCTAATTTTTGGTTTATATACATTAGCGTTGACATTTTTTGGTAGAGTTTGTCTAGTCGGCTAGCCCTGATGAGAATGATAAACTTTTTTAAAGTTTAAAATTTTCTCATTGGTTCGAAACTAGATCGCTCTAAAATTGTATGGATTGCAAAAAGTTTCATAATTTGCACCATAATTTTTTAGATTCAGTTCTTATATTATTCTTGATGGGAGATTTTCCATCGGGGTGATGTTATATCACAAATAATTTACTGAATTAATTGTTGATCATGTGTCAATAGACACAAGTGAAGACTAGTCATCTTCCTCTCACCGATACAAGTTTGTTATTCAATACTAGAATGTCTAGAGTATAACAAAACAGTGATCACCAGAGAAATTAATTGACTAAACCTGAATTTATTAAATGTATGTTTATGTAAATTTTTTGTTTTTACACTTCGCTAGAGTTGTAACCTAATTTTTGGTTTATATACATTAGCGTTGACATTTTTTGGTAGAGTTTGTCTAGTCGGCTAGCCCTGATGAGAATGATAAACTTTTTTAAAGTTTAAAATTTTCTCATTGGTTCGAAACTAGATCGCTCTAAAATTGTATGGATTGCAAAAAGTTTCATAATTTGCACCATAATTTTTTAGATTCAGTTCTTATATTATTCTTGATGGGAGATTTTCCATCGGGGTGATGTTATATCACAAATAATTTACTGAATTAATTGTTGATCATGTGTCAATAGACACAAGTGAAGACTAGTCATCTTCCTCTCACCGATACAAGTTTGTTATTCAATACTAGAATGTCTAGAGTATAACAAAACAGTGATCACCAGAGAAATTAATTGACTAAACCTGAATTTATTAAATGTATGTTTATGTAAATTTTTTGTTTTTACACTTCGCTAGAGTTGTAACCTAATTTTTGGTTTATATACATTAGCGTTGACATTTTTTGGTAGAGTTTGTCTAGTCGGCTAGCCCTGATGAGAATGATAAACTTTTTTAAAGTTTAAAATTTTCTCATTGGTTCGAAACTAGATCGCTCTAAAATTGTATGGATTGCAAAAAGTTTCATAATTTGCACCATAATTTTTTAGATTCAGTTCTTATATTATTCTTGATGGGAGATTTTCCATCGGGGTGATGTTATATCACAAATAATTTACTGAATTAATTGTTAATATATAAGCTTGACTGTCTTTTATAACTTTAACTTAAGATTTAATTAAAATTTAGAACAAACAGTAAATATTTATATGTTTGATATGTGAAAATCAATTTTTAATATAATGCATCCAAGATTTGTTAATTTTCAACAGCAACCTGTTTTTAAGGCAATCTTCGATAGTGGGATGAGCACGTTATCTTGGTTTTCACTTCAATCTTTGTTTTTCTTGTTATTTTGTGTTTTCAAGTACATAAGCGAAAAAGGTGAATAGGTTTTATTTGCTCAAAATAAATTAGCTTTATCTTATAATGTTCTCCTTATAAATATATTTATAAAAAAATTTAACAGATAAAAAAAGTAAGGTGTATTTGAGTGATATCTAAATTGACATCAGGATATTTTTATTTTTTTGCTGACGGATTAGGGTTTCAAGTCTTGACGAAATAAATTTTGAATAATGAATTTAAATTTAAATTGAAAAGGAATTGAAATAAATTTTTAGGGGGATTTATTGTAGCCGTTATATAAGATTTATTATAGGTATATTTGTACAGGATATCAAACAGAATATGATAAATTTGGTAGGTTTGTCTCAATTGCTGCTGTTTTAGAGACGATGAAAGAAAACATTACAGAAAGTATGAGTCTTTTACGATAACAGCAGTTCCTGATTGCGATTATCTTGTTAGGTAGTATAGGAATAACAATATTTATTACAACATATAGATACCTATTGATACCTTTTGTGAGATTGAGAGGTGAAAAACAAGTTTTACAAAAATTTGCTGGAACAAAACTAAAATTCTTCGGGCAAGCAAAATCACAGCATCAGCTAGGATTATTCAAAGCTAAAATTGAGAGTGATGCTGTTCACAGAAATAGAGCTCTCCACCACATCTCCCAAGATACCACCACGACTAGAAATATCTCGCTGGTATTGTTAGTTATATGTGATATCTCACGCTAGTTTATATGGGAATAGCTGGGACTGGATTATACGGGGTTATCACATCCATTGCAATAATAAATTATTCAAAGCAATTATTCGCTCAAACCACTTTTTGTCTTAAATTTGAGATAATGCTATAAAGACAATTGTCTCCTCTGAGTATAAAATGACAATGGCACAAATAAAAAAATAAATAAAGCGAAAAGTACTAGAAACCTCCCTACTTTAATTAAAGCTAAATATACGAAACAAATAAAACACTGAGCAAACATACCCAATACAATTACAACTCCAGATACGAAAGAGTTTGTGATAAAATTTTGTTTACCTTCTTCGCTTGTTATTCTGTTATCTGGGTTTCATATTACTTCCCAACAATTTTAAATTTTGTGAAGTAATGCAATCTATCGAGAAAAAAAATCTTACTTTCCCTAAATTTTGTTTTTTCTTTTATTTTGGACCATTCTCTATCTAATAGCCAATAAAAATTTTAGTGTTTGTGTGTGTGTGGGTGGGTGAATGACCTTCCTACATAGGATCTTGATGAATCTTTAACAAATGATCCAGGTTCACTTGAAAATGGAAGATCAAGATTCATTTTAAATTTGGACAAAATGGCAGGGGGTCTCCCGAACACCTTTAAGTTTGAATCTTCTATAACTTCTAATTCCAGCTTATGATCTTATGGAAACTTGGTATATAAGGTTTTGGTACTGTTTTCAATATTTCTGCATACCAACTTTCGGTTTCTCACTTCCGGTTAAAAATTTTCATGAAACGTTGGTCAAAGCTTTCAAGTAACATGAGAAAGATTTTATCAGCTTTTGGAGTACATTGGATAAAGGGTTAGGGGTCCAGCATACAACAGGTGTTTTTTTCTACTATGTTTTTATGTTTGTTGGGAGCATACTAGAATCGTCCGTGAATGAATTTTGATGAAACTTTGGAAAAAGATGCAAATATGTATGGCAAGGAGCTGATTGGTTTTTGAGCGATAGTGAACAAAGTGGTAGGGGGTCCTCCGAGCACCTGTTTTTTGGAAGTTCAATAACATCTGTACCTGACAATCAAATTGGATAAAAGTTGGTACATAAACATTTAGTACGGTTCACAACAGTTCTGCATCCCAACTTCCGGTTTGTCACTTCCGGTTAAAAATTTTTTTTTACTTTTTCTCGTACAACAGAATGTATGTTTGTTGGGATACTACTGCTTTCTTTAATATTTTAATAATTAGAACTACGCGAAATTTGTAACATTGGTTAGCTTTTAATTAAAGTATTTAAGGGATATTAGCTCATTATACATCCAGAACACTATGTTTCCAGAGCTGTGGTGAAGTCAGTCTATGCATCAGCGTCGCAATATTTTTTTTTCGGTTTACAAGCTAAATTAAATTAAAATAAAATTCTCAATTAATAGTACATTATTTAATTAGGAGCTAAAGTGATACTTTTTGTGTTGAGTCTATAGTTTGACAATTATAGACGAAACACAAAAAGTCACTTTAGCTCCGAATTAAATACACTATTTTTTCGGCAAACGTTTAAATTTTTTATAAATATGAAATTAATACATCAAACTTTTTATAAATATGAATTTGTATCGTCATAATTACTTCCAAAAAAGAGAAAAAAACATTTAAATTTGTATGAATAAAATTTTTTTATCAAAGCAGCCTTTTCAAAATTTCATAATATGAGAATCAACTTATTTTTTGTTGTCATGGTTATACAATATGTTTGAAAAAATAACAAACTAACAAATAACAAATGCTACTTTACAGCCTCCGTAATATAAAATAAAAATGGCGTTACTTTTTCTGTCGCTAGACGTTACTTTTGCTGTCAGGCTAAAAAGTAAGACTTTAGCTAACTCCCTAGCGGCAGTAAAGTTAAACTTTACAGCCGTTTGCCGAAAAAATAAATTTAAATCAAATTTTATCAAGTATTGTCACAAAAATCCTTAATAATATTTCGTATTGCCTTAATGTTGTCTAATATACATACATTCGCATTACAACATCAATAATGACTATACAATCATGAGACTTAGGATGTTGACTATTATAGAAATATTCCCAACCTGATGGAACTCGAAAAAGTACGCCGATGATGTGAACCCGACCATTTCCGATGGCCATGAAACTTCGGTAACCGTTAGTTTATATTACAAAATATTTTTTTTTTTTTTTTTTTTAATAAAATGTGTTGTGTAATAGGGTTTAGAATATGTGTCACAACAACACATAAATACCTTTTAAGACCTAGGTCTAGACCTGGGTCCCACAACAACTGGCGTTCTAAGGTGTAGATTAACGGTTTTTTTAAACATCTGTGGGTTGAAGCCACCTGAGACTAAGTGTTCCGGCAAACTGTTCCATTTGTACGCAGTTCGGACAAAGAAGTCTCTCTGCGATCTGCCAGTATGACAGCGCGGGATCTTTACCGTTTCACTGGTTGCGGCAGCCGATTGCCGAGTGGAACGGGGGTAAGAATAAGTTTGAGGCATGATGCCGCTGATTTCATCTGAGCACTGCTGATGACGATATTTGTAAAAAACAACGAGGTCAGCAACAGTGCGACGATGTTGTAGGGAATCAAGTTTTGATGTCAAAGTTCGATCACCCACAATTCGTATAGCTCGCTTTTGAACAGAGTCCAAGAGGGCCAAGATGGAAACAGAGGCAGCACCCCAAACTTGACAGCAGTACTCCATACAGGGACGAATATAGGACTTATAAACATGGAGCAATTGGTATGGAGTAAAAAATTTTTTGCATCTATTTAGGAGGCCGAGTTTTTTGGACGCGCTTTTTGCCATCGCCATTACATGATCGTTCCAGAGTAGGTCATTTGAAACTGTGACACCCAATAAACGAATGCTTTTACATTCACCTATTGGTTCATCACACATACTAAATAAAATATCTTTGGGGAACTCGGTCTTTAATCTGGAAACAATCAACAGCTGTGTTTTGGTGGAGTTGAAATTGACAAGGTTTTGGTCACCCCAGTCGGCGACTTTATTCAGGTCTTTGTTCAAGTTTATGGCAGCGTCTCTCCGGGCAGGATTAATTCGTTCGTGCATTTTACCTTTTGAAGGAAGGGGCTCGAACGACTTGTGCAGAGTACTATCATCTGCAAAACTATTTATTGGGTTGCTGGTGATTTTCAACAATTCGTTGATATAAATCAAAAATAAGGTTGGGGACAATACTGAGCCTTGGGGTACACCAGCGTTAATTAGTTTAGACTCAGAAGAAAATCCGTCTAAGGTTACCGAAATGTGTCGGTTGGACAGAAAATTTTGAATCAGCTTCACAACATTGGGATGAAAACCGTACGCAACGAGCTTGTTGATTAAGTTGGCATGCCAGACTCGATCGAATGCCTTGGAGATGTCTAAAGCGATAACGTATGTTTCACCACCTTTATCAAGTATGCTGTTCCAACAATGCGCTACATAGTTTAATAGATCGGTAGTTGATCTTTTGTTTCGAAAACCGTATTGGCTGTCGGATATCAAATGATTTTCTTCCAGAAATTTTGAAATATGTGTATTAATATAATGCTCATAGACTTTGGATAGGACCGATAGTAAAGCTATTGGCCTATAATTTGAGATATCGGATTTTGGTCCCTTTTTGGGGACAGGCTGGACATTTGCCAACTTCCAGCACGAGGGAAATATACCAGATTTGTAGGATTGGTAGAATATTTTAGTTAAAGTTGGTGCAAGTTCTTTGGAAAAGGTTTTTAAAATAATGGGTGGAATATTGTCCATTCCTGATGCTTTGTTGATGTTTAACCCCTTTAAAAGTTTAGCGACTATTTTGGGTTTGAAGTGAAGTTCATTCATATTAACTCCTGAAGACTGGATTTGGGGTATTTCTTTAGGAGTTTCCAAAACAGTGGAGTTCAGAGCAAAGCGTTCAGCGAACAAGTTAGCTTTTCTTGCGGGATCATTGACGATTAAATCACCATCAATAATAGGGGGAATAGAAAATTTTGTACCAGAATTTAAAGAATTGATGGCACTGTAGAAACTCTTGTCAGAAACAGACATAGACGTAAGTTTTGAGGCTTTCGCTCTGTCAATTTCGGACTTTTCGTTTGAGATAATCTGATTAGATATTTTGTTGGCCTTTAGATATTGGGATCGATTGGCGGGAGTTTTGTTATGAATCCAAATATTAAATGATCTACGTTTGTTTCTAAGTGCCGTTTTGGCAGCTTTCGAATACAAGTATTTTTGTTTGGGTTTTACTATGGAGAAAGGGACAAATTTATTGATAGCAAATTGGATGGTTTCTGTAAAGTTTTGAGCAGAAACATTTACATTGTCAGTGTAAAAACAATGACGGTCGAAAGGGAAACCATGGAAAAAATTTTGAAGACCACTCTTATCCATTTTTGAGTAGTGAAATATTTTACGGGGTTTGGGAGTTGTAGTTTTAAGTAAATCAGTTTTGATAACTGATGAGATTAAATAATGATCAGAATTTCCAATACTACCTTTCGCGACATCGACACTCGTAATATCTGGCATTGTGGTAAGATAGAGATCTAAAAGAAAACTATTATCACCGCCATTACGGGGAGTGAAAGTCGGGCTTTTAACAATTTGGAATAGGCCCTGAGACGCGGCAAAAATTTCTGCCAGTTTTCCACTATTGTCAACATCGTCGGTCGATTTGGAGAATTCCAACCATGATTTGTTGTGGACGTTGAAGTCACCGGTAACGATAACTTCACAATTAGGGGACTTTGCTCTAATCTCGTCCACAATTTTTGTCAGTATATTAAAAAAGTTTGGGTTACGTTTGTTGGGGGACCGGTATAAAGCTATTGTAAAAAAAGTCATTTCTGGAAGACAAATCTTTAAAACCATTGTATTGAAGCCGTCACCGTGTAGTTCAAAATTTGGAAAGCGCGTGTACGCAACACTCTCATGAATGAATGCGCATACGCCCTGATGGAGTTTGAAAGCTGATTCGAGCCTATATTTGGAATTAAGCGATTCTATAAAGAGAAAATTTTCAGAAACTTGTGTTTCTGTAAGGAATAGAATGTTCGGTTTGTCGTGCTCAAGATGATGTTGCACGTGGTCATGGTTAGCGTTCAATCCGCAGATGTTTTGAACATGTATTTTAAAATTTTTTATCGATTCATATATGTTTTGTCCCTGCAAATTCCGTGGACGTGCCGCTTTATGGGCGGGTGGATTGCGCAAATTTGCTTTACCACTTGCAGACTTATTTTTTTTCGGTTGTACTGCCATATATATATCAAAAAGTTTTATTTTATTTTTTTATGTTTTATTTTAAAATGCATAACTAAGTAAAAAATCCTATCATACTACAAAATATGACATATGCCAATATTTCATGATATTAATACGTCTTTTTTATTTTTTCACTAGATTTGATATAGGGTGGCTCGAAATTTGTTAAGAAGTTTATAAACAAGGAAAGTTTACTGTTAGACTGTGCTCAAACGGTTTAAGCGATTTTAATATTTTTTTTTTGTTTGAAAGATACTTACACTGCGTTCCAATTGATGCTAAATTGTACTAAACGTCCTAAATCAATTTAGTCAACTATTTTGTTTGACTAAATTAAAATTTTGTTTCTTGTGAAAAAATACCTACGTTAAACAATATCTGACAACTTGATTACATTAATTTATATAAAAATTTTGTAATTTTGTGAAATTAAATTTAGATTTAGCAGTTTAGTACAATTTAGCAGCTAATTGAAACACAGTCTAACGGCTGATTCTGAGTTAAGAGGTCTTAGCTATTATTATATTTGCTGTGACAATTTTTTAAGAGGAGTATCTTAATTGCGATTCTGTGAATTTATATACAATAATAAAAAATTATACCATATAATATATATTGATTATTATTATTTATTTTACAATAAATTGTGAAAAAAGAATGATTATGTTTTTTCATAAAGTTTATATAAAATTTGTACAAATAAAACAACATTACGAAGTTTGGCTTCGGTAGTGCAAATATGAAATCTTGCAAATATGAAATCTTCAATCGCCTTTAAAATCATTATCAATATACATATTTTGATTAATAATTTTGATACAAACTAAAATAAAATAGCGATAATTATTTTAAATTTAATAATAATTACATAAATAATTCATAATTAACATTTTATCCTTTATTAATATAATTTTTCATAAAAGAATAAAATAAAAAATATGAAACGTTAAATTATGATGCTTAAGATGACCATGTTTGCTGGTCTTAAGTAAGAGATTATTTTTTGACATCCAACAGTTGTGACTATACATACAGAATCGCATTTAAGAAGTTTTAGTCTTAGCTAAGAGAAAAAAAAGTCTTTGCTATGACTATTTTTACATTTGTGAAGGTATGTCAGAATCAGTCTGTAAGTGAAGCACGTTTTATGATTCGATAAATCACCCATATGATGTTGATCGCCATCTTTTGATATAAATATACAGTGGCGTAGCTAGCATGGGTGGCACCCGGGGCGGATATTGTGGTGTCACCCCAAAAATAAAAACTGTCAATAATAATAAAAAGCCGATAAACGTTATTTATAATTTTTTTTAATTAATACAAATGAGCATTATTATTATAAGCCCGCAAGTAATTTTTAACTAATTTTAATTTGCTGAAACTCCTCTCACACGAAGCCACTAATACGCAAATAGTCATAAATAACTTTAGTGCGACCGTAAGATTCGGAAGAAATTCTAAAAAATCCCATTCTACGATGAATTTCAAAAAGTCTAGGTATACCCAGTTAGAAACTGTAACATTGGCCGCTTTTAAATGCCTCCTCACCCTTTGTATCTCTATGAGGAGTTCTGTTGCCAATACCGCATCATAAACACCAGTAAATTTTGATACCGATAATTTTAACTCTTCACTGTTCGCCAAAAGCTAAGTGTTTGTCTGCACAACCTCGAACAATGAAGCTAAATCTTGAACTGACTTCAGTCTAGTTCGGAGTTCAACACTGAATCGGTCAAGACATTCCAACATGTCCTTTTTAAGTTGGGCTCTCAGTGTCAGTCCAACATCAGGTGCAAACTCACCACCCGTTCGTTTTTTGCGTTTTTATGACGAATTCGGCTTTCCATTGGAATGTCATAGTCCTCCGATTTTTTCGCAGCAAGATCTATCGCCTCTTCTACAATGAGACTTCGTTATGAATTGGCTCTATTTCTGTAGCTAATTGATCAATATTCAAGCCCGTGCTTTGCAATCCAATCTGAGCATAGATATTATTTCTCTTAGAATATCATTCCAAAACAAAAGATAGCAAAGAAACGAAAAATCACATGCTGCATTGATAAGGTTCTGTGCAACCCCTCTAGTGTCTACATTTTCTTGTTGATCACTTAACTTCTCAATTTCAGCCACAATCCCATCAAAGTTTTCGGCCAATACTTTTACTGCAGCATAATGAGCACTCCAATGCGCTGTTAAGAGTATTTTAACAGTTGCTTTGTTGTGTTTAGCAAGTACTTCCCAACGGCTAGTCGAAGCAGAAAAACATGTAAAAATGGCTTCCACTGACGAGTGTTGGCCGTATAAATTAATTGAATGATCTTTGCAGCCCACAAAAATTGCTTTGTTATTTTTTGCTTTAATAATAGCTTGCACTTCTCCATGTATACTACTCATAACAGCTGCATTATCATAACCTTTGGGAGCGACAATTCACAACATCTATACCATCATTTTCAAGATTTTACACTGAAAAAAACATGTCCTATTTCCAATCGAAATGCAGTTGTCTCAACCTCACCGTGCGGGCAGATATGGCGAATCGAAATACGAGATTGATTCAACAACCGTACAATGATAAGCCGATGCAGTTGAGACAATCATGCATGAAATATTTATGTGAAAATAAAATATAGTTCAATTAATCTCAAATACTTAAATTTTAAAATGAAAAATTCATGATATAAGGCCAAAGAAATATGTTTTCATGGAAATAGTTATTAACTTTATTCAACTACTGTTATATTGGATAGCACTTTATATTTTAATTACACCTCATTCTGTTATCAGGAAAATGTTACTGAGTACTGAGTAGTTGTCCCAATCACGGTGAAATTGTTTGAAAATTTGCATGAATAATAAACTGCCATCTTCGAGATGAGGTTATCATTACTTCAATTTTTTTTTCAGTGTAAGAATTTCGTCGCTTAAATAAGCGGCTTTTTTCCACGTAAAGGAAAAAATCCAAGGAATACTTCCTTGATTTCCACTTGGTAGTACCATCAATTTTCACATAACGAATCACTTCTGACATTTGATCAATATGTAAAATGTCAGGTGTGCTATCAAACATAATTCCAAAATATTTAACCGATTTAATTTCGTTGACAAGCTTAAACTTTACGTGGATCGCTAAAACATTTATGAACTCATTTTGTATATCTGGTGACAAATATGATACTTTTGGTGATTTACCATGCTCAAAATTCAAAATGTGTTCTTTTAACACTACATCATACTTTGACAATAGCTTGGTTAGTTCTAAGAAATTGCCTTTATTTGAAGAACTTTGTCCTTCATCATGTCCATGAAATGCTGGGTTTTGTTTAGATAAAAACAAAGTTATATCCAATAATCTTGATGAAAGATGTTTCCACTTCTGTTTTTTATTATATATTAATTGCAAGGCTGCGTCTCCTATCGTTTTATGAATTTTTAACCTCATTTCCAAAGTTTTCCACTTTTCGAAATTCTTCAGATGTTCATTTGAAGTTTCATGCTCGGCCACTTTGGGATTTAGTTTCCACCGCTTCTGATATCCAGTAGTAAATGTTGATTTTGTATTATTATTATTGGTGACAGCAAATACACGACAACAGAAACAATACAGGACGCAAGTTATTATTTACAGGAGAATAAACAATCCATGGCCGTAGAATTTTTTCACCATTATTCATCATTTTATAAAACCATTCTTTAGAAAGATGGCGAACATCACCTTTTATGTCTAACTCGTGTCTAGATACAGTAACAAACGACCCTTCTCTATTTTGAAAATGTTCACTTTCTTTTTTTATGATTTCAATGCGAACATTACCAGAGACGAGTACATTCCAATGTGATACATCTCTTAAGTCCTGAAGTGATTCACCCATGCAAATACTGTCTTCGATAGTAGAAGCATTAGCGGCATTATCACTGTCATTTTCATTATTCCTTTCTAATTCGTCATCATAGGTTATCATTATTAATTCTGTATTGTTGCTGTTACTTTCCGAAGATCAGCCACTATTCTCTGAAACATTCGTTGCATCAACGTGATAATCAGTTTCTTTTGATGAACCTTGGATATCATCGGGTTTTGTAACATATTTATAGATTTGGTCTTTCTCTGCTGGAACCAACTTTTTCTTTAAAAAGTATGAACTCCTCGTGGCATATTTATTTTTTGGGATATTTGCTAAACGAAATCTAAAAAAATATTTTTAATTATAGGATACCTATCAGCAAAGCATTAATTCTAAATATATTTGTAGGATACATAATAGGTACATAGTTCATAATAAGTACAATGTGTTAACGACTAAATACACCGCCAAGAAAATTAATTTATTTAAATTTCCTTGTAACAACTTATATTAAATAATATTTGATAAAATGGAATATACAAATCATAGCCTAATATTATAAGGAACTATTTAAAAAAATATAAGTATGAAATCCTAAAAGATATTTTATATAAAGAATTGAAACCAAAATTAAATATCCAATTAGAATCATGCTCAATAATTTACAAAATTGAATGTGATTTTTGTGAAAAATTTTACATCGGGAAAACCGGAAAATGTTTTAAAGACTGATTTAAGGAATACCTGCCTAAGAAGAAAAATAAACAAAATTTAAAGTTTATTTTTGCAAACCATTTACATAATTAATAACAATAGCTACACCACTTTTAAAAAAAAATTGAAGGCTTTACATTTATGTAGCCAAGGATCTTTAAAAGAATCACTTGATGAGTTTGAAATTTCCAAGGGATTTAAAACCCAACAGAATGTAATTTTAAATGATAAACTTTCATTTAATTCAAATATATAAATATATAAAACTGAAAACAAACAGTATGAGTATGTATCAACCTACAAAAATTTGCAAAACTGCAGTAATTGCATAACTGCCATTTTATTCTACAGTAATTATTTTTGTGTCCATTGAAAAACGATCTATTTCAATTTATTCTTTGAGTTTCAAGATAAAGGAAAAAAAATTATTTTGAGATCATTTGCAAACACGGTAATTTGATTGTTTGTTAGTTTCCTTAGGTGTTTGCAATTAATTTGTTTGAAATGTAAAACATATATTAGGTAGTAAGGTTAAGCGGATATTTTAGAAATCATTTTGGAATAGAGACATTGTAACTCAATGGTGCCACCCTATCGACAAAGGGTGCCACATTATCGACGTAAACCACTTTTCCTATACATTATTCAGCGTATGTGTTTTCAGACCTGGTCATTAAATAATCATGCTAAACAATATATCGTAAAAACAGTCAATATGGTATCTATAGGAATATTCAAAGCTATTGAGTAATTGTGGTGATGGGATTCAATGCTCAACATGTTGATTCGATTAATATTGTTAAAACTTTATTTCACGTAATAACTCAAAAATTTTAAAAAGTAGAATAGATTCTTTTTGAACCAATAACACATTTATAGGACACATTTATAAGTTATCACAATTTATAAATTAAAATTATATGGATAACCTGGTTAAAATGGTTTCTAAGTGATTTATCGTTGAAAACATGTGATGGTTTGTTTAAGTTGTTTACGTTCGGGTGTCACCCCAAAACGGTTTCGAAGTGATTTATCGTTGAAAACATTGTGATGGTTTGTTTAAGTTGTTTACGTTCGGGTGTCACCCCAAAACGGTTTCGAAGTGATTTATCGTTGAAAACATTGTGATGGTTTGTTTATGTTTTTTACGTTCGGGTGTCACCCCAAAACGGTTTTGAAGTGATTTATCATTGAAAACATTGTGATGGTTTGTTTAAGTTGTTTACGTTCGGGTGTCACTCCAAAACGGTTTCGAAGAGATTTATCGTTGAAAACATTGTGATGGTTTGTTTAAGTTTTTTACGTTCGGGTGTCACCCCAAAACGGTTTCGAAGTGATTTATCGTTGAAAACATTGTGATGGTTTGTTTAAGTTGTTTACGTTCGGGTGTCACCCCAAAACGGTTTCGAAGTGATTTATCGTTGAAAACATTGTGATGGTTTGTTTATGTTTTTTACGTTCGGGTGTCACTCCAAAACGGTTTCGAAGAGATTTATCGTTGAAAACATTGTGATGGTTTGTTTAAGTTTTTTACGTTCGGGTGTCACCCCAAAACGGTTTCGAAGTGATTTATCGTTGAAAACATTGTGATGGTTTGTTTAAGTTGTTTACGTTCGGGTGTCACCCCAAAACGGTTTCGAAGTGATTTATCGTTGAAAACATTGTGATGGTTTGTTTATGTTTTTTACGTTCGGGTGTCACCCCAAAACGGTTTCGAAGTGATTTATCATTGAAAACATTGTGATGGTTTGTTTAAGTTGTTTACGTTCGGGTGTCACCCCAAAACGGTTTCGAAGTGATTTATCGTTGCAAACATTGTGATGGTTTGTTTAAGTTTTTTACGTTCGGGTGTCACCCCAAAACGGTTTCGAAGTGATTTATCGTTGAAAACATTGTGATGGTTTGTTTAAGTTGTTTACGTTCGGGTGTCACCCCAAAACGGTTTCGAAGTGATTTATCGTTGAAAACATTGTGATGGTTTGTTTATGTTTTTTACGTTCGGGTGTCACGCGGTTTCGAAGTGATTTATCATTGAAAACATTGTGATGGTTTGTTTAAGTTGTTTACGTTCGGGTGTCACCCCAAAACGGTTTCGATGTGATTTATCGTTGAAAACATTGTGATGGTTTGTTTAAGTTTTTTACGTTCGGGTGTCACCCCAAAATGGTTTCGAAGTGATTTATCATTGAAAACATTGTGATGGTTTGTTTAAGTTGTTTACGTTCGGGTGTCACCCCAAAACGGTTTCGAAGTGATTTATCGTTGAAAACATTGTGATGGTTTGTTTAAGTTTTATACGTTCGGGTGTCACCCCAAAACGGGTGACACCCGGGGCGGACCGCCCCCCTCGCCCCCCCCCCCCCCTAGCTACGCCTCTGTAAATATATATTTTGTTTTGAAGCTCGAATAAAGAAAAGAACTTAATTTTGTTTTTAACTTTGAATGAACATAAATGTGCAATGTGCATATTTTGTTTCGAATAAAGTATTATTTTATAATATAATTAAATAAATAAAACTACAGTTTTATCAGAAGTGGGATAGTGAACTGGCACATTTGTCAAAAGTTAACATATGTGAACGTAATTGCTCTTTTAAAATGTCGTTCATTGTGCTTGGTTGTCACTGGCGTGTCGTAAGCAAGGCCAAAGCAAATTTATTTCAAGGAAATAATTAGTAACTTTAACTACTGTTATATTATATTGCATGTAACACTTTGTTTTTTAAATAAACCTCATTCTGTTCTCACGAAAATGTTAACGTGGAATTGTCCCAATCACAGTGAATTTATTTTTTCTTTGTTTGAATTTTCTCGCAAATATTTTTCTTCTATGTTTGAATAATAAACTGCCAACTTCGAGATGAGGTTGATATTATATTAATTTTTTTCAGTGTATAAATGAAAATAAATTTAAGGTTTCAGAAAATGGCATGCATGAACCGTTGGAAAGATTGGGCAGCGATGCGCAACCAATTCGATTGAATTCGAAGAGTCCGATCGGAGTTACTGTTTTAGCAATATCGCGTTCATCAATACGAATAGGATGAAAACGGAGACGAGGTCTATTGTGGAAAAAAATTTTGCATCCATGAAGCGATTGGGAGAAATCCTGAATATGGGGCATTGAATATTTAGTGTAAATTGACGTTGTTAAGAGAGTGGTAGTCACCACTAGTCGTTCTTCTTTTCGAAGAGTTGGAGAGGAGATTACCCAGAGCTGTTTGAAGGACTTCAAATGCCTTGCGACAACATAATGTCCTTTTCGTGGCCAGCTTATCATGAGCTAATCGGCTGTACTTACAAGCGAAGGGGGACCGTGAGTCTCAATAACGTCAGACATGTTGTGTTTGACCGGCTTAGTCAGGTTATGTAGAGTAGTGATACCCTTAAAATAATTAAGAATATCTCGAATTTTGATATCAAACGTATCATTTTTGATGATTGCTACCGAGACCATTGGAGACGTGAAGATTTCAGCAAGAGTGAACAAAGATGGTAGTGCATCGACTATGCGTCGGTTTTTAACGTCCACTAGGAGCCCATAGTTGTTCAGGAAATCAGCTCCGAGAATCGGGATGGTTACATCGACGATAACCAAGGTCTGATAGAACATACGTCTGAGACCAATGTTTAGAGTTAGAGTTCTTGTACTATAAGTGCGTACCATACGGGCGAAGCGTTAGCAGCATAAAGAGTGAAAGCTGATTCCCAGAGAATTTTTCCTCCGTTTTTTGGGGGAGGACTGTCACTTCAACGCCTGTATCAACCAAGAATGTTCAATGGCAGTTGCTATTAAATGTCATGAGACGGAGTTTGGAGAAGCTACGCCACCTCGTGTGTTGAGCTTAGGAGTTTTTTGGAAATTGGGAATTTTGGCGATAGAATTTACATTCGGGGTCGCATTTGCGTGCGTTATCCCCAAAACAGTGATCGTAATAGCATATATCATCGAACATTTGGACGCACGGCTTGGACAAAGGCGATTGAGCCGAATTCGCCGAAAATTGTTGAAGTCATCTAGATTTCATCAGTCAATTCACGACTGATATTCGCCACATCTCTGGAATCGATAATGTAGTTGCCGACACACTCTCTCGTGTTGGGCAAATACCAATTCCAGAGAATATTTCCTATGACGAAATAGATAATGCTCAGTTCAATGATCTCGAACTAAAGGAATAAGTGAACACTAGTCCCACACTACAATTTCGCCCAATGCCTAGGGCAATCTTCCAAAACTCTTTTATAAGATACTTCGACAGGCAATATTTGCCTATTTATTCCAAAGCAAATTCACCAAGTTGTCTTTAGCAGTTTTCATAATTTACCCCACCACAAGTTTCACAATTAAATATTACGGTATTTATACACCGATACGAAAAAAATAAAGGTATAACGTAACATAGTGCATAAGTAAACTATCTACTATTTATTTTTTTATGGAATTGGAAGTTATAGCCACAAACTCAAAAAGGGGAAAAACTTACAATATCTTTATATATATAATTCTACTGTACGTGTGTATGACTGTGAACTCCTTCTAAACGGCTAGACCGATTTGAATGAATTTTTTTGTGTGCGTTTGGGTGGCGCCCCGAATGGTTTAGATTCATAAATCAGCCCGGTAGAGGCGCTGCAGTCGGTATTGTTACTGACCTCCTCCTAAACGGCTGGACCGATTTGAATCAATTTTTTTGTGTGCGTTTGGATGGCACCCCGAATGGTTTAAATTTATAAATCAGCCTGGCAGAGGTGCTGCAGTCGGTATTGTCACTGAACTCCTCCTAAACGGCTGGACCGATTTTAATGAATTTTTTTGTATGTGTTTGGGTCTGAATGATTTAGATTCACAAATCAACCCGGCAGATGGCGCTGCTAATTATATTAATCATGCGTGGCTTCGTGAACGAGCTATTTTAGCCGCAAAAAATATCGATGTTGACGCTATTATCTTCAAAATACAACAGTCATTACCCGGCAATGAGATATTGTTCAAATCGATCGACACTGTTACCGATCCTGACGAAGCAGTAAACTATCCTGTTGAACTTTTTAATTCGCTGGATTTACCAGGAATGCCACCACATAACTTGCGATTAAAAATTGGCTCACCAATAATTTTGCTTCGGAATTTAAATCCACCTAAGCTATGCAACGGTACAAGATTAGTCATAAAAAAAACTTTGGGCAATGTTCTTGAAGCTACAATTTTGAACGGCTAATTTGAAGGTGGAGTTGTTCTTCTGCCACGCATCCAAATGATCCCTTCAGACTCACCCATTCCATTCAGACGTCTGCAATTTCCAATTCGCTTGGAGTTTGCCATGACTATTAATAAGTCACAAGGTCAAACAATGTCAATTTGTGGGTTGGATCTAGAAAATCCGGTCTTTTCACATGGCCAATTATATGTGGCGTGTTCTCGCGTTGGAAAACCATCAAATTTATTCATTTATACTCCTCAGGAATTGACTAAAAATATTGTTCATCAACTTGCATTAAGATAAAATTAAACAAACAATATTGATTATAACGAATTGTTTTTAGAAAAGTTGATGTTATTTAAAAATAAAGAATAATGAAATTTTTATTCTATTTGTCTTTCATTTCATACTTTGTTTAATATCCTAATCGCTTGAAATATCATGCAGGACAACGTCTGTCGGAATGATGTCTCTGATAAGTATAAGTTCAATCCCCACCCGACAATAATTACTTATTGCCGGGAATATTACTTTCAACAGTTACTTTAAGCTTAATCACTCACAAAACTCCAAAAAATTAATATTCCCATAATGTTGTCTATATATGGCAATATATTGACCGTGTGTCAGATATTAGTTTCACATTGATTTGCAACAACCAATAATGACTACAATGACTCAGAATGTTGACTAAATAGAAATATTTCTCATCCTATGAATTCACACGTAGTACTGCCTAGAAGTTTAATACAAAACTCCAAAATAAAATTTTAATCCTTTTTGCATCATTATCTTCTATTTATAAAAATTAATGTGTGTATGTTTAAAATTTGTAAATGTGTTTGTATTCACCTTCATTGAATGTATTGTCACTATTCTAACTGCCCTTGCTGACCATTGAATGACATCACGATTACAATTTTTTTGTAACTTTTTTAATAACCTACCAGTAAAGAAAGCGTATATTAAACAGCATGAACACTGTGAACATTTTTGAATCTGTATTTGTTCCGTATAATGTTCAATATAGAGACACACCTGAAACCTTACACATCTGAAAACTTATATGATCGCGTATTTTTATATATCCTTTGTTTTATATATAATACTAATTTTTTATATTTTGCTGATCAACTAGAGTGCTGATCCTTTTACATTCATATTTAAAAAAAAAATAGAAAATCATTTCTCATTACTGCTCGGGTGTAGGAATTTTTCTAAATCGAAAGTCGAAACTAAAATAAGTAGAAATTTTGAAAAAAAATTATTTTTGATCATGTCATGTGGGGTGTCATATGAAAGGTGATTTTTTTGTAGTGCAAACAGTTTATTTTGTAATTTTTGAAAGCACAGCTTTCGATTTATTTTCAAAAATGTAAATTTTTTTTTTGTTACCCCCCTTATCTACGAACAGTACAAAAGAAAATACATAAAAAAATTCATGGGTGTAGGGATTTTGCTAAAGCGAAACCAAAATTTGTTTTTGGTTGTCATAATTTCAAAGTTCATTGGAGGGAGTTTAGAGTAGAAATTTTGAAAAAAAACTATTTTTTATCATGTCATCATGAAAAGTGATTTCTTTTTGTAGTACAAAACAGTGTTTTTTGTAATTTTTGAAAGCACAGTTTACGACTTATTTTAAAAAATGTAAAAAACTTTTTGTCCCTCCTCCCTATTACAAAAGAAAGATTTTTAAAAAAATTCACGGGTGTAGGGATTTTGTTAAATCGATACTAAAATAAAAAATTTGCTAGTTATAATTTCAAATAAACGTGAAACTATACTAACAAAAACTGTTTTTTTCTCAAATATTATATACACGGAACCCTCAGCGAGCGAATTATATTCGCACTTGCATGACTTTTTTTTTTCAATACACACGAACATTATCGTTCAAACGATTACATAGCATATGACTTAGAACATTACATAGCATAAGATTCAAGAACGCTTTAGAAAACTAGAGCTACTGTCTAGGATGGTTGTATTTTTGGAGAATCAGATTAGAGTTGGAGTAGAAACTGATGTAGATATTTATATAAAATTAATATTTAACTACGTAAAATCTAATTGAGTTAGTTTTGAAACGTGTGTCATAGTGAAATGCACATAACTTAACCATATGAAGTGTTTGTGGAAATGAAATGTGGATAGTTGAAGCAAATTAAGTTAATATTGAAATGTGTGTTGAAGATAAATATCAACAACCAAAATTCAATTGAGATAATTTTGAAATTTGTATTAAAATAAAATGTGAACAAGAATATAGGTTAAAGGCAATTTAGTTAAATTTGATTTTAAATGTAGGTTTTTCTTATTTGTTTTAAGGTTTAATTATTGTAGTATGATGTATAAATTGGGATCACTTCCTACTATACTGTGCATGAGTTTTGTTGTAAAGCAAAACTACAAAGAGTAAGACTGTAAAAGAGAATATGTAGGCGAGGGTCTAGAAAACAAGTACGAATGATGGTTCATGGTTGTTGTTTAACTTTTTGACTGTTTTTCTAGGACTACTTTACTACACGACAATCACAACCTATATATATTTAAGCATTTTGTGCAGTGCTAAAAATTTAATTTTTTAAACTTATGAAAATATTAATATGGAAATTATACAATAATAAACGGAAACAAAACGTATGGATAACTTGAATAACATATCATTCTAATAATATTGCTCGATAAAGCGTTATTCATCTCAAGAATTTTCATTAATTCACATAATTCTTTATCTTCGTTTCAGCAGACCGATCATACAAAATAATAAAATGTCAAAACTTCTACCTCTTTCCAATAACGTTAAAAAACGAAATTTAATAATATTCGTTCATATAAAAGGAAATAGGATGCACGAGTTAGTATGTTTGTGTCCACTCTACAGTCTACTGATTAATTTTGTTTTGTACGCAAATCTATACACTGTCATTGTTCATAAACGATTGAAACGATTTTCAAAGGTTCTATCAACTTCCGATTGCTGTTAGCTATAACTGAAATTTGTAATGGATATAAACCCACTATATTTGCAGAACCAGTGGTGAACTACGCCCATTCGTCATTGTTGATTTTATTCTAGCAATGGTTTTCTTATTTCTTTAAAATTGAACCAAATCGTAAAATATTGAACCAGACGAGAAATATCGAACCAGTGTATGCTGATTTTCGGAATTGAATTTCTCTACTTAAATCAAATAACTTTCAAAATTCTAAAGTTTACATCAGAAAGTTTTGAGGATGTCCTTTTGTGGCAATCAATCTCTTTTTGTATCTAAAAATTTTATTATCATAAAATAACAAATACAGAAAAAATTTCCCTAAAATGCATGAAAATTTTCTTACAAACTCATAAAAAAACATATAAATTTTGGACCGGAAACCTTACTTTAAATATTTCCTTAATATTTTATTAAACTAATTTCCTATTCATATAATAAAATTATAACCATAAAAAAATATTATGACAATCATAAGAACCATAAACAAACGCTTAAAGTAATTCAAATCATTTTCGTTCTTTATATCAATGGTTTTTGGTCCGGAAATTCTTTTTAGGGAAATTATTAGGAAATGTTGATGATTATCATTATTGCTAAAGTGGTTGTATAATTACAAATTGATGCAAATAATGTTCGCATCACTTGGTAATGATATAGTTTTGGATCACTCTTTATCTCAATTTGAAGTTGCCATCAGAGTTTCGAACCGAAATGTTTTCCGTTTCGGTTTACGGTTTCGTTCCGACTATTATTTCGTTCCGGTTTTCGGTTTGGTTCCTTAGTTTATTTTTTCGTTCCGGTTTTCGGTTCGGTTCCGGTTCAGTTCCGATGTCAAAATCAAGGATTTTCAGTATTTTTATGCAAAAATTCAAGAGAAACAACTTCAGTAATTATTGAATCTAGAACATCGATACAGGCTTCAGTAAGAAGTTTTTCAGGCATAGTACCGTAATATTTTGAGGTTTAAATTTCATGTCTAATAACGTTGGAGTAAGCGTTATTACACTACTTGAGCTTAACTTTGATGGCAGATTTCGTTTACATGAAGCTTTTGCTGATATTTTAAGACATTTTAAAATCTTAAATTCTTTTTTATGAAACCATATGCCTCTCAAAATTTGCTGCATGGTTTCATGGTATTTTAAAAAAATGTAATAAATTTTGGAATAGATTAGAAACCAAAATTGTAGTACCTATTATATAGCTAATTTTACATGCAAAATGAAAATCTTTTACTCATAATATACTCATAATAATAACTACCGATCTATTAAACTATGTAGCGCATTGTTGGAACAGCATACTTGATAAAGGTGGTGAAACATACGTTATCGCTTTAGACATCTCCAAGGCATTCGATCGAGTCTGGCATGCCAACTTAATCAACAAGCTCGTTGCGTACGGTTTTCATCCCAATGTTGTGAAGCTGATTCAAAATTTTCTATCCGACCGATACATTTCGGTAACCTTAGACGGATATTCTTCTGAGTCTAAACTAATTAACGCTGGTGTACCCCAAGGCTCAGTATTGTCCCCAACCCTATTTTTGATTTATATCAACGAATTGTTGAAAATCACCAGCAACCCAATAAATAGTTTTGCAGATGATAGTACTCTGCACAAGTCGTTCGAGCCCCTTCCTTCAAAAGGCAAAATGCACGAACGAATTAATCCTGCCCGGAGAGACGCTGCCATAAACGTGAACAAAGACCTGAATAAAGTCGCCGACTGGGGTGACCAAAACCTTGTCAATTTCAACTCCACCAAAACACAGCTGTTGATTGTTTCCAGATTAAAGACCGAGTTCCCCAAAGATATTTTATTTAGTATGTGTGATGAACCAATAGGTGAATGTAAAAACATTCGTTTATTGGGTGTCACAGTTTCAAATGACCTACTCTGGAACGATCATGTAATGGCGATGGCAAAAAGCGCGTCTAAAAAACTCGGCCTCCTAAATAGATGCAAAAAATTTTTCACTCCATACCAATTGCTCCATGTTTATAAGTCCTATATTCGTCCCTGTATGGAGTACTGCTGTCAAGTTTGGGGTGCTGCCTCTGTTTCCATCTTGGCCCTCTTGGACTCTGTTCAAAAGCGAGCTATACGAATTGTAGGTGATCGAACTTTGACATCACAACTTGATTCCCTACAACATCGTCGCACTGTTGCTGACCTCGTTGTTTTTTACAAATATCGTCATCAGCAGTGCTCAGATGAAATCAGCGGCATCATGCCTCAAACTTATTCTTACCCCCGTTCCACTCGGCAATCGGCTGCCGCAACCAGTGAAACGGTAAAGATCCCGCGCTGTCATACTGGCAGATCGCAGAGAGACTTCTTTGTCCGAACTGCGTACAAATGGAATAGTTTGCCGGAACACTTAGTCTCAGGTGGCTTCAACCCACAGATGTTTAAAAAAAGCGTTAATCTACACCTCAGAACGCCAGTTGTTGTGGGACCCAGGTCTAGACCTAGGTCTTAAAAGGTATTTATGTGTTGTTGTGACACATATTCTAAACCCTATTACACAACACATTTTATTAAAAAAAAAAAAAAAAAAAAATAATATATGAGCAGCTTTTTGTTAGAATATTTTTTTTGTTTTTTCACTGCAAACCGTTTTACATGAACCGTAAATAAAATGATTTTTTCGTTCCGGTTACGGTTCATTACATATAAAAAATTACGGTTTCGGTTACGTTACGGCTCAGCCCAAAATTTCGGTTAATAACGGTTTTCGGTTTACGGTTCGGTTCCGGTTCGAAACTCTGGTTGCCATAATTGTTTTTTCCTCATATAAACATCAAAACTTTTATGTTTGAATAGTTCGATAAATTTTCCAACTTTATCACATATTAGTTATTACACACAATATAACATTTTATCATAACAACGTTATTATTAACCTTGAAAGACGATAAGAGCTGTTTTAGTTTCATCAAAAAACGCATATGCAAATTACCTTAACTATATTCGTATATATATTATTATTATGTACAATTACGTGTACAATTGATAATAATAAAACGTAATTCAACCTAATGATAACACTTTATTATTATTTATTCTACTACTGATAAGCGAACATATGACTAAATACATTATATAGATAAATATACTTAAATGTAATTAATTACCTTTTGTCAATTGCTGTTATCCATTCCATAGCCATGTTATACTTTGTGTATTTATTTATATTATTAATATTATAATTATTATAACAATGTTATTGCTTTTTTAATCACACTGCATTGTAAAAACAAAAATAGATTTTATATGTAATTATATTGTATTTACTCGTATGATAAGAATAATTTTAAATAAATTAGCATTACGAAAAATGATGATACAACAAATAAAATAATACTGATACTAATCCTTGAAGTTAAAATAATATTAATTACAAAAACAAAACTATAACAAATAATAGATATCGGTAAATGAACTTCAAAGCAGAGCTGAACATGACAATTCATTAATCAATCATACGGCCTTGTTAGTGTAGTTTGAGGTTTTAATGTCAACAGTTATTTAATGAATCTACTTTTTTCGATAACAATACCTAGTATGGGTTGTATAAAATAATTTAATGTACTCAATTTAAATTATTTTTGTTTCTGTATGTGTTTTTCATTATGTGCAATATTTTCTGGATTAATACATAGGACAAAAATGAACTTATGTTCGAGAAACTTCTTCCTCAACCTACAGGCCAAATTCACTAAAATTTTGCGCTAACCAGTAAACCTCCACCATTCTCATCCACTATAAATCATATTTTAGCTGATTTTATGTAGAAATCTGTCTATAAATATGCGTCAATTTCAGAATTTCAAGAAAACTAAAACCATTTACATCATCGTCATCAAACATGTGTAATTAAAATAAAATTAACAATACAACAAGAATTAATAAAAAAAACCCGTAAACTATAGAGTGGACTACTAGAAAAACAGAAATCATTATTTTTTCGTTAGAAAATCGGAAACTTTAAAATGATATTTTGTATCGTCGAGAAATTATTAAAATTGTATTTAAGCGGAATTGCTAGAATACAATTTTAATAAATTTCTTGATTAAAAGTTTGTTAAAAATTTGTTTCCAGAACGAGAAACAGTTTAAGTATAAGAATGCGATATTGTAACAAACAGTCATCTATAACTCATTAAATGCTGTATCGTGTACATATAAAATTATGTAAATAAAACACTAATGAATTTTTACAAACGATGCAAAAAGTAGGATGGCTTACTTTTTAGCTATTTAAAACATTTGCGTTAATACGTTTTTAGATATTAATGTACTGCTGTAGTCAAATTCTATAACTGTGAAGTGGTGAAGTGTTAAAAATTTCTTCATTTCGATTTTATCATTAATTTTTTATCATTATACCATTTTTGCGATTCTATATGCGATTTGAATGTTAAAAAATTTAATAGCAAGCATCGCAGTGTCAAACGTAAACAATATATAAAATTAAATGTTTATTCTAACTTTTAACACAATTTAAACGTAAAACCTTTACAAATTTAAATATATATAAATATTTTAAAAAATAAATTTGAAAAATAAATCTTTATTTAATTTAGAAATACAATTTTAAAAAATCAAATCACATTGACGTTATGGTGTTTTTTGACATAATGTCAATAACAACAAAAGAAACGATTTCATTTTATGGCCAAACAAAAAGTCCAGTGTTAACTTTATAATTTTAAAACTTCATTCACTTAGATATTTTTACGGTGAAATGATAAAAAACTTATCACTTCACTGCTTCACAGTTACAGAATTGGGCTGCTGTATAGTAAAGGAAAAAAATTGATGAAAGGTGAAAAACACGTGAAATCAGCAAGGTCTGGAAATGAGGTTTTAATTTTGTATATTTAGGTATTGGAATTCGTTGACATCAATAAAAAAAAATTTTCTGCGTTTTTACTTTTTTTTTTTAACCCTGTCTTAAGATACAGGGTGTTGAAAAATCAAAAACTTGCTCGACCCTGGTGTACTGAAATGGCTCTACAGTCAAAACTACTAGACTGATTTTAATGTTATATAGCTCAAAATGTAGGTATTGAAATAATAATTCACATTATATGACCTTGAACACTTTCTTTTAGAAAAATATCGGTAAAAACTTCAAATTCGATTTTCTAGAAATGCGTATTTTTTAAATTTTTGATTTTTTAATATGTGAAAGGTACATATGTTACTAACATTTCATAAACAATTCAGGAGGGGAAAATTTTTTATTTTTCTTATTAATTTTATTGCAACACGCCTTAAAATTTTTCATCATAAAAAAAAGTGGAGTTAAAAAATGAACAGTTTTTTTGGATTTACTTATATGTTTTTATAATAAATTTTTAATTTCAACTCAAAATAAATATTTTACACATTTTTTATCATTTATTTAATTTTACATTACTGAATTCCGTAGAGCTTTAAATAAATTTAAATTAAATAAATGAAATAAAATGTGTAAAATATTTATTTTGAGTTAAATAAAAAATGTGTTAAATATTTATTTTGAGTTAAAATTAAAAAATTTCATATAAAAACATATATGTAAATCCAAAAAAAGCTGTCCATTTTTTAACTCCACTTTTTTTTATGATGAAAAATTTTAAGGCGTGTTGCAATAAAATTAATACAAAAAAACAAACAATTTTCCCCTCCTAAATTTTTTGTAAAATGTTAGTAACATATGTACCTTTTACATATTAAAAAATTAAACATTTAAAAAATACGCATTTCTAGAAAATCGAATTTGAATTTTTTACCGTTATTTTTCTAAAAGAATTTGAAAAAGTATTAAAGGTCATATAATGTGAATTATTATTTTGATTAGCTCTGTTTAATACCTACATTTTGAGCTATATAACATTAAAATCAGTCCAGTAGTTTTGACTGTAGAGCCATTTCAATACACCAGGGTCGAGCAAGTTTTTGATTTTTCATCACCCTGTATCTTAAGACAGGGTAAAAAATATAAAAACGCAGAAAATTTTTTTGTATTGATGTCAACGAATTCCAATACCTAAATATACAAAATTAAAACCGCATTTCCAAAATTGCATGATTTTTGCTGATTTCACGTGTTTTTCACCGAAAGTTATTTGAAAGAAAGTGTTGCTTTACACTACAGTAGTAGTAGTGTAAATCGGAAATAGATGAAAACAAAATTTCAAAACACTTTTAATTTGTTTTGTTTCTGGATAATGGTAAACAACGGTTGAAAAAAATTTAGTTTTGGATCTAAAATTTTAGGATTCAATAAAATGGAGATCTATATTCGTACGAGATCTGCAAAACTTTCTAAATAGGAAAATATTTATGAAATAAGACGAACAATTTATTCAAGTTAAATATAAAAATACTTTCAGATTGACGAATTCACCATGATTCCCTAAGTTTACTCCACTGACGTGCAAACAAGCAGTCTCCATCACCACACAAAAAACATTATACAGCGTTAGACGAATAACTGAATAAAGCAATAGGGTAATAGTAATCTATAAACAAAAATTAAAATATTAAGAGGCTGATATCTCACAGCTATGAGATATCAAGTAGAGTTTCTCAAACGGGATCCCGTTTACCCCGGGATCCCGGGGGTAAATTTTCATCCCGGGATCCCGGGTATCCCGCTAATTTTTATTAACATATTTTGTTACTTTTTTCAAAGATATTAAAAATTTTCTCACTTGAAAATCGAGTAGTTTTTAATTCTTTTCCCCTCTGTAGTAATTAATTTCGTTCAAAATTAGGAAAATGTTTTTTGACACATATGGTGTCATGATTTTTTGTATGGTTTTTTTGACACATATGAACACAACAAATTAAAACGAATAAAACTTAAAATTGGTAGATTTTTCTGAGAAATCTACCAAAAACTTCCGCTTCATTTCTCTTAATTTATGTTTAATGGTTCTCTTATGAAGACGATTAATAGAGGAACGAGACATGTTTACAATGTGATTTGCAATGTCGTCTGGATTTATTTCATTGTTAGCACGAGTAACTGAGTTTGAGCCATCCAGCTTCCGAAGAAAATTCAAAGCTGCCCAACTAGAATGGAAAAAATCAATGTTTTCAACAGCGTTAATCCACTTTTGTTTCCTCGCAGTGTCCAGTGAGTATATTAAGTCATCAACCACGTCTGCTTCACCACTACTAAGGTGCTCCTCAAATAATAAATATATCGCGCTCTCTACTACAACCAGGAATGTATTCTTCACCGGAAGTCTCTTGGGATGCATTTCTTTGCAGTTGAAATGATGGTTCCTACGAACCTATCGTAATTAGGAATGGGTTGGATCTAGTGAATCACTGCATCCAACTCTGACCGATATTTAGCCCAGCCAGTTTTGTTAAAATTGCATCTAGCTTGGGGAGGAGAGTTTACGTGTGGGATTTGGATACCTACCTCAAAAATTACTGAACGATGTTGAGAGCGTGGCAAACCTGGTAAGACAGCCCTAGATATTGGAATAGGGATACGTTGTTCGTTTTTTTGTGGAAAAACAGAGGTCGGGATTTTAATAACTTGGCCATCTAACAGATCTAAAGGTTTTCATGTCTTTCGTATCATATACCAGGAACATGTTGTCGATTGGTCCCGTCAGTTAGTTGTATGCCATTGGGATTGTTATTTGAGTAGGACCACTGATTGTGATGGCTATTAAGGTCACCAACGTATATTGCTAGGTGGTGAAATAATGGTAGAGTATCAGCTGGCCACGCTGTATTTAGGGGCATGTTTACGTTAACAATCTTCGTGATCGATATATCAACAACAATAAGATGTATATCGTTGTCCGTCTGGTGTAAGTAAATAGGTGCAGTTCATGATTTCTGACTTAATATACGTGCCAGATCCATACGTTTGATGGTAAATAACACTAATTAGTTTATAACCAACAATTTTTCCTCTAGAGGTAAGTTGATCTTCATCTGTTGCATGCGTTTCCTGCCAGAATTACAACGTTGATATCGAAATAATAGCTTTAATACTCTTTCTTTAGTTTTTGACTTGCTAATGCTTTCAATGTTCAATTGCAAATTACGGACTGAGGGTCCAATATTTTTTGTCTTATGGTGCTGAGAAGTACCGTTGTTGTGATTTTGGTTTGATTGTATCACAGAACATGTATCATATGACGTTAAAAACATCACAAAAGAATTGGTAATTTTTGAAGCAACTAAGCAGAGTACAAATAATTTAGATTATACAATTCACTAATGACTATCACACCGACATCAATTGAATCGGAAAGAGCTTTTTCTGCGGCAGGAGGTTTCGTCACGAAAATTCGGACAAAATTGAGTAATGGCGCCAAAAGACCTAGTTTTTTGAAAAATTATTTAAAAATTAGTATTATGAATTTATTTTTGTTTTGTTTTTATGTATTATTTTACATTTAATTTTTGAAGTTTTTCTAATTAAGAATAATGGAAATTTAAAAATCAATCGCACATTTTTTGGGCTGTTTTAATTTTACACATTTTTCTACCACCTAATTAGAAAAATCTAGCTTTTAGCGTTTCCCGGGATTTCCCGGGATCCCGGGAATTTAACATTTTTTGTCCCGGCTTCCCGGGATTTGAATTTCTACGGGAAATGAGAAACCCTAATATCAAGACTTAGGTCTGGGTTAAGAATTTTGATATAGTTTTCGGCAAAAAACTTTTATGAAGACATTGTTTTTAGTTTTGGGCAGCGATGCATATCAAACATAGCTTTTTGTTAAAGTACAAGTATTTTTTATCTCTGTTCAGATATGTATTACAAAACTAACACGAAACATTAAAACGTTGTAAAGGTATAACAGAATTTAGTGAAAAGATTATACAATCAGCAAACTACTCAAAACCTCTCCATTTAGCGTTTCGAGAAAATATTTCAAAATCACAAATTCATATTTCTTTTAAAATTCCAAAAATATTGTAAAAATTTCAATTTCAAACAAAAATCTAAAAATATTTCAAAAATTATTACAAAATCAAAGATTAAAACTTTTTTCAAAAACTCAAAAATATTGCATAAATTATAACAAAATCAAAAATTGTAACTTTTTCCAAAATTATAAAAATTATAATAAAATCAATAATTTAAAATTTTTCAGAATTCTAAAAATATTCCAAAAATTCTTACATAATAAAAAATTGAAACTTTTTTCAAAATTCTAAATGAATCCCAAAATTCTAAATATAAAAATATATAAATACTATTTTCTTTTCAAAATTTTAAAAATATAGCAAAAATTATAACAAAATCAATTATTAAAACTTTTTCCAAAATTCTAAAAATATTGCAAGAATTATAACAAAATCAAAAATACAAACTTTTTTCAAAATTCCAAAAATATTTCAAAAACTATATCAAATTCAAAAATTTTTATGTCCAATTTCAATTTTAATTACATATACGTAATAAAAAAAATAACGATCCCTACCATCAAGATTTTTCCAAATTCAATGTTCCTACTCGTAATCACTTAAAATGAACGTTTTTTAAGCCAAAAATATGAAAATTTGCTATTTTTGACACACATAATGACTTTTTTGACACACTTCCGGTAGAGTTATCGAACACAGCGTCCTTTCGGACCTGTCCTATACCTATTTTTAGAAAGAAAAAATGTTTGAAATCCCTCCAGCGGTTTTCTAGATTTCGTAGGTTAGACGGCCGACCGATCGGCCGGCAGAGCGACATACATTTTTTTTTTGGTTTTTTAGAATCAGTAGGTCCTAAAACGTCGAGAAATGCCAAAAAACGTGAGGGTAAGAATTTCACTTTTGGCTCATGAATGTAATACTTAGGTCTTTCAGACCGAAGTAATTTATTCTAATGCCTTGATTCTATTGATGAAAATTAATTTAAAACTTTTGAACAATCTGCATGTGGATTTTCAAAAAAAAATTGAAACTTTCATTCCTTTAATCATTGCCAATTTCTTTGATCCTTCAATCATAGGGATAAGCGACATTAATTTGAGGAGAATTCGTTTAGAAAATTTTTTGCCATTTATCATTTATTTATATATTTTTAAATTATTCGTTGGCCTACTGTGATATCAGTTAATAATTTCAAAATTAGATTGATAATTTTTAATATCCCAGTAGGCCAGACGCATAAATATTTGTTACAAATGTTATTGGTGAAATTTAATGATGTCATTACATTTTAGAGAATTTCATTGGTGTAAATTAAAATAAAACTAAGGCAAAAAAATTTCAGTTGTAATTTCCCAAGGGCGGTGATAATTCGAAATAATTTTTTGCCAAAAATTTCGAAAGCAAGTATCGGCCTACGGCCTCGTGCTTTTATCAATACCACTTACTTGAGGAATTTTCCAAAAAATTATGAGAATTTATCAACGAACGAGGTGAATTCGTTTAGGAGGCTTGAGGGGAATTCGTTTAGAAAATTTTTTGCCATTTTTCATTTATTTATATATTTTTTATGAATTATACGTTGGCCTACTGTGATATCAATTGATTATTTCAAAATCAGATTGATAATTTTTAATATCCCAGTAGGCCAGACGTATAAATATTTGTTATTAGTATAAATTCAAATTTTATTGGTGAAATTGAATGATGTCATTACATTTTAGAGAATTTCATTGGTTTAAATTAAAATAAAACTAAGGCAAAAAATGTTTATAATAATTTTTAAGAAATGCTACCATATTATTACGAAGTTTTGTTTTTTCATAATTAAAAATGTTTTGTGGTGCCAACATATTCCTTAGATATTTGTGTTTATCATTGAACAACTTCGTTTTTATCATGGTAATGTCATGATAATATTTTGCCCAGACATGATATTGCATCGACAAATATTTTTCAATACATTTTAGAAAAGAAATACACACATACAATATTGTGATGGAAAATATCATAGTGCGGAGACCTCGGGTAACGAAAATTTGAAACCAGTTAAATTGGCCAAAAAATTTCAAGGCCGAATTTCTATGTTTTGTAGAATTGCTTTTTTGTCGTGGGTTGATAGTGTATTTTTTGTGTTTTATACAGAGTTTTAAACGCTCCATATATCACTCCTATGCTACATTCTTTCAGAGCGATCAACTTAAAAAATGCAACACTCCCAAATACAGGAGTGAAAATAATAAAATATCGTTCTTACTCCTAAATTGAATTAAATGTTCTCTTTCAAATACTCAAACATTTTTACTTCGAAATTGATGCTTTCCAACGTAAAAAATGAATAATTTTTGTAAATGTTTTGTTCAATTTTGCAAGTAATGTTATAAAAATATATAAAAAGGATGACGCAAAGGTACTGAATTCTGCATTTGCAAATGAGAAGAGTGAAATGAGTGCTCGAATAAAATAAAATTGTAAACTCTGGCTTTAAAGCTTTCTTATTTTTTAATAAAATGCCTTATGATGAAAAACGTGATCTACGCAGGTGAAAAAGTCGAAATTTGAACTTGACCATTTTTGATTTTCCTGAAACTTGGCATATAAGTAGTATGGACAAATTAAAAAATACGACTAATTTTAAAATTTTTTTAAAGTGCATAGTTTGAGCATAGGGGGCGGGGCACCCCAACATGCATGAAAAATGAAAATTCTGCCAATCCGATGTAACTTTGAAATTAAATTGCTCAAGAACGAAAATCTTTAAAATTAAATATCTCAAGAACACGAATTAATGCCTCTTTGTAAATTTGATATATTTTAAAGGAAGGTTAGAACTATATTTAAAAAATAAAAAAAGTTAAAATTTAATTGATTTTAAAATTTTTTGTTAATGGAAGTTATTTGAAAAAATGAAGAAAAATTCGAATTTCAGCCGTACTAAAAATCTTTAAAATTAAATATCTCAAGAGCAAGAATTAACGCCTCTTTGTAAATTTGATATATTTTAGAATAAGGATAGAACTATTTTCAGAAAAAAAATTAATTAAATTCAAATTGATCTTTGACCGTAGCGCCATCTTGAAAAAAGTTTTTTTAATATTTTTATTTAAAAATTAATTATAAAACAATAAATTAATTTTTTTTTCAAACGACTAATTAATCATCTATCAAACAAAAAAAGTTTGATGAAATCGGTATAGCCGTTCTTGAGCAATTTAATTTCAAAGTTACATCGGATTGGCAGAATTTTCATTTTTCATGCATGTTGGGGTGGCCCCCTATGCTCAAACTATGCACTTTAAAAAAATTTTAAAATAAGTCGTATTTTTTATTTTGTCCATACTACTTATATGCCAAGTTTCAGGAAAATCAAAAATGGTCAAGTTTTCACAACTCTGTCTAGAGCACGTTTTTCATCTTATGTAGTAGGAATTACAATATGTGTCATAACCACACATAAGAATCTTTTAAGATCTAGATCCCACAATAACATGCGTTTTAAGCTGCTGATAGCCGCAAATTTGTTTTTATTTTTTGTTGTTTATTAAAAATGGAAAACTAAACAATAAATCCTATCACATATTAAAATATAGCCAATATTTCATAATAGAATTTAGGAAGCAAAAATTAAAAAAAACCTTAAGAGCCAATTTTTTAGAAAAATTTGCTCAAACAAAACTAAAATTAGGTTACGAATAATCGAGCTAGTGGCTTCATGTCAAGATCTTGGTCATCTTTCTCAATGTTTAAAGCCCAGATATAAAGTTATATGAAAGCTCGTTTCTACCGAGATATTCCAGGTCACGTGAACAATCAAGATCACTTGATAAATTTTTCACAAGAGATCGCTGAGGACGTTCACCATCATCATCATATGAACAACAAAAATGGATTAAGCATCGCCAATAGCCAACCATCAATGTGCCAGGTTTTGCCCGTATTTCAAAGTCTGGCGAACCCTGCTTGGGTAATATCGTACCATTGTTACTAACTATTTAAACTAAGACATAAACAAGCATTAGCACTTCAGAGCGTAGGTTGTTTTAGCACCTAGAGCTTAATAGATATGCATGTGCTTATATGTACTATTCAAACTGTGCGCGTTATGAGTTATGGTTCGATGATTTAAATTAAAATCTTAAATTTGATACGGACACAATATGTCTGTGTCTCTTCTATCTTTATTCTCATCCCTATGAAAAAAACTAAATTTATAAAAAAAAATATAATTTTGACACTGATATTTTTTGTTGGTTCTTTATCGATAGAACTTAAATTCATCTTTCACAAATATAAATTACATTTCAAATAAGCTACTAAAAATAGTAAATTAAAGCCGTCAATCAAGATCATTTATCTTCCAATACTAGAGAACATATATAGTGAGTGTCTCAGTCTTGAACAAATAGAATAGATATTTTATTTTCTACATTTTCTGGACGATGAGAACTTTTCGATGTAATTTTAGATAAGAAAATAAAAAAGGAAGGAAAGATTATTATAGATGGTAGTTTTAGTTTAGTGTCGTAAATTATCACGATAATGATTGGTTTGGTTTACAATGATTATAAAAACTTTGGCAAGCAGCTAAAATTATATCGAAAGAAAACAAGAAAATAAATATGAAAACAAAAACTCGTTGTTTTCATCTTCATGAAATTTAATTAAAAAAGAACATAATTTTAAAAGATACCAAAACAATATTTTCATATCCTCTCAATTATCCATTATTAATATTCGGTTTGTTTCTTAATATAAAAAAACCTAATCTCTTAATTTATGTATTAAATTAAAACGTAGATAACGATCCTAATTATAATTTTCTTTACGCTTCAGTAACTGTGAAAAATTCTACAAAATTTTCTAAAAGCAAAATATTTGATCGAAAAATCAATAGACAAAAAAAGTTAATTGAAAATTTTATATTTCCCGAGAATAAACTACATCAACAACAACAACAAATAAATAATAAATAGGAAAATAATGGTGAGAGAAAAACTAGCGGTTGATAGCTAAAATTCTAGAAGTGAAGCGAAGTTATGTGTTTTGTTAAATTTAGTCTGTTAACATTAAAGTTTATGCGTTGGTTTAAGTTGATTAAATATGGATCTAGGTCGGGAAGAAAATTGCTTGACGTTTGACTTAAAAATTACAAATTCCAAAAATGTCTGTCGAAATGCCAACATTTTGTCGTGTATTACCTTGTATAAAAGAGGTTTTATCGTTCGGTTGTTATTCTTGTTGTATGTTCCATTCGTTTTGTACTTTTATCTGAGTTTAGAATTTTTCAATTGCTATAAGGATAGTTATAGCATTATACACGAGGAACCGGTTGTTTTGTGGGTGTTTACGATACTCTCATGTTTGTCCCTGAGATTCATTTATGTGCCGTAAACACAGTGGAAAACTGTCGAACAAACCGTTATATGTGAAATATACCGCCTACAGAGGTTTTGGTGCTAGTAAAATGGTGCAACAAGAAGAAATGGCTCCTCATCATCAGGTCTGATGCAAATACTCACAGCGAGACATGAAGAAGTACGGCTACCAACCAAAGAGATGAGTTTCTCTTGGAATTTTTAATTAAAGAAAACCTAAGCAGTGGCGTAGCTAGCATGGGTGGCACCCGGGGCGGATATTGTGGTGTCACCCCAAAAATAAAAACTGTCAATAATAATAAAAAGCCGATAAACGTTATTTATAATTTTTTTTAATTAATACAAATGAGCATTATTATTATAAGCCCGCAAGTAATTTTTAACTAATTTTAATTTGCTGAAACTCCTCTCACACGAAGCCACTAATACGCAAATAGTCATAAATAACTTTAGTGCGACCGTAAGATTCGGAAGAAATTCTAAAAAATCCCATTCTACGATGAATTTCAAAAAGTCTAGGTATACCCAGTTAGAAACTGTAACATTGGCCGCTTTTAAATGCCTCCTCACCCTTTGTATCTCTATGAGGAGTTCTGTTGCCAATACCGCATCATAAAAACCAGTAAATTTTGATACCGATAATTTTAACTCTTCACTGTTCGCCAAAAGCTAAGTGTTTGTCTGCACAACCTCGAACAATGAAGCTAAATCTTGAACTGACTTCAGTCTAGTTCGGAGTTCAACACTGAATCGGTCAAGACATTCCAACATGTCCTTTTTAAGTTGGGCTCTCAGTGTCAGTCCAACATCAGGTGCAAACTCACCACCCGTTCGTTTTTTGCGTTTTTATGACGAATTCGGCTTTCCATTGGAATGTCATAGTCCTCCGATTTTTTCGCAGCAAGATCTATTGCCTCTTCTACAATGAGACTTCGTTATGAATTGGCTCTATTTCTGTAGCTAATTGATCAATATTCAAGCCCGTGCTTTGCAATCCAATCTGAGCACAGATATTATTTCTCTTAGCATATCATTCCAAAACAAAAGATAGCAAAGAAACGAAAAATCACATGCTGCATTGATAAGGTTCTGTGCAACCCCTCTAGTGTCTACATTTTCTTGTTGATCACTTAACTTCTCAATTTCAGCCACAATCCCATCAAAGTTTTCGGCCAATACTTTTACTGCAGCATAATGAGCACTCCAATGCACTGTTAAGAGTATTTTAACAGTTGCTTTGTTGTGTTTAGCAAGTACTTCCCAACGGCTAGTCGAAGCAGAAAAACATGTAAAAATGGCTTCCACTGACGAGTGTTGGCCGTATAAATTAATTGAATGATCTTTGCAGCCCACAAAAATTGCTTTGTTATTTTTTGCTTTAATAATAGCTTGCACTTCTCCATGTATACTACTCATAACAGCTGCATTATCATAACCTTTTGGAGCGACAATTCACAACATCTATACCATCATTTTCAAGATTTTACACTGAAAAAAACATGTCCTATTTCCAATCAAAATGCAGTTGTCTCAACCTCACCGTGCGGGCAGATATGGCGAATCGAAATACGAGATTGATTCAACAACCGTACAATGATAAGCCGATGCAGTTGAGACAATCATGCATGAAATATTTATGTGAAAATAAAATATAGTTCAATTAATCTCAAATACTTAAATTTTAAAATGAAAAATTCATGATATAAGGCCAAAGAAATATGTTTTCATGGAAATAGTTATTAACTTTATTCAACTACTGTTATATTGGATAGCACTTTATATTTTAATTACACCTCATTCTGTTATCAGGAAAATGTTACTGAGTACTGAGTAGTTGTCCCAATCACGGTGAAATTGTTTGAAAATTTGCATGAATAATAAACTGCCATCTTCGAGATGAGGTTATCATTACTTCAATTTTTTTTTCAGTGTAAGAATTTCGTCGCTTAAATAAGCGGCTTTTTCCACGTAAAGGAAAAAATCCAAGGAATACTTCCTTGATTTCCACTTGGTAGTACCATCAATTTTCACATAACGAATCACTTCTGACATTTGATCAATATGTAAAATGTCAGGTGTGCTATCAAACATAATTCCAAAATATTTAACCGATTTAATTTCGTTGACAAGCTTAAACTTTACGTGGATCGCTAAAACATTTATGAACTCATTTTGTATATCTGGTGACAAATATGATACTTTTGGTGATTTACCATGCTCAAAATTCAAAATGTGTTCTTTTAACACTACATCATACTTTGACAATAGCTTGGTTAGTTCTAAGAAATTGCCTTTATTTGAAGAACTTTGTCCTTCATCATGTCCATGAAATGCTGGGTTTTGTTTAGATAAAAACAAAGTTATATCCAATAATCTTGATGAAAGATGTTTCCACTTCTGTTTTTTATTATATATTAATTGCAAGGCTGCGTCTCCTATCGTTTTATGAATTTTTAACCTCATTTCCAAAGTTTTCCACTTTTCGAAATTCTCCAGATGTTCATTTGAAGTTTCATGCTCGGCCACTTTGGGATTTAGTTTCCACCGCTTCTGATATCCAGTAGTAAATGTTGATTTTGTATTATTATTATTGGTGACAGCAAATACACGACAACAGAAACAATACAGGACGCAAGTTATTATTTACAGGAGAATAAACAATCCATGGCCGTAGAATTTTTTCACCATTATTCATCATTTTATAAAACCATTCTTTAGAAAGATGGCGAACATCACCTTTTATGTCTAGCTCGTGTCTAGATACAGTAACAAACGACCCTTCTCTATTTTGAAAATGTTCACTTTCTTTTTTTATGATTTCAATGCGAACATTACCAGAGACGAGTATATTCCAATGTGATACATCTCTTAAGTCCTGAAGTGATTCACCCATGCAAATACTGTCTTCGATAGTAGAAGCATTAGCGGCATTATCACTGTCATTTTCATTATTCCTTTCTAATTCGTCATCATAGGTTATCATTATTAATTCTGTATTGTTGCTGTTACTTTCCGAAGATCAGCCACTATTCTCTGAAACATTCGTTGCATCAACGTGATAATCAGTTTCTTTTGATGAACCTTGGATATCATCGGGTTTTGTAACATATTTATAGATTTGGTCTTTCTCTGCTGGAACCAACTTTTTCTTTAAAAAGTATGAACTCCTCGTGGCATATTTATTTTTTGGGATATTTGCTAAACGAAATCTAAAAAAATATTTTTAATTATAGGATACCTATCAGCAAAGCATTAATTCTAAATATATTTGTAGGATACATAATAGGTACATAGTTCATAATAAGTACAATGTGTTAACGACTAAATACACCGCCAAGAAAATTAATTTATTTGAATTTCCTTGTAACAACTTATATTAAATAATATTTGATAAAATGGAATATACAAATCATAGCCTAATATTATAAGGAACTATTTAAAAAAATATAAGTATGAAATCCTAAAAGATATTTTATATAAAGAATTGAAACCAAAATTAAATATCCAATTAGAATCATGCTCAATAATTTACAAAATTGAATGTGATTTTTGTGAAAAATTTTACATCGGGAAAACCGGAAAATGTTTTAAAGACTGATTTAAGGAATACCTGCCTAAGAAGAAAAATAAACAAAATTTAAAGTTTTTTTTTGCAAACCATTTACATAATTAATAACAATAGCTACACCACTTTTAAAAAAAAATTGAAGGCTTTACATTTATGTAGCCAAGGATCTTTAAAAGAATCACTTGATGAGTTTGAAATTTCCAAGGGATTTAAAACCCAACAAAATGTAATTTTAAATGATAAACTTTCATTTAATTCAAATATATAAATATATAAAACTGAAAACAAACAGTATGAGTATGTATCAACCTACAAAAATTTGCAAAACTGCAGTAATTGCATAACTGCCATTTTATTCTACAGTAATTATTTTTGTGTCCATTGAAAAACGATCTATTTCAATTTATTCTTTGAGTTTCAAGATAAAGGAAAAAAAATTATTTTGAGATCATTTGCAAACACGGTAATTTGATTGTTTGTTAGTTTCCTTAGGTGTTTGCAATTAATTTGTTTGAAATGTAAAACATATATTAGGTAGTAAGGTTAAGCGGATATTTTAGAAATCATTTTGGAATAGAGACATTGTAACTCAATGGTGCCACCCTATCGACAAAGGGTGCCACATTATCGACGTAAACCACTTTTCCTATACATTATTCAGCGTATGTGTTTTCAGACCTGGTCATTAAATAATCATGCTAAACAATATATCGTAAAAACGGTCAATATGGTATCTATAGGAATATTCAAAGCTATTGAGTAATTGTGGTGATGGGATTCAATGCTCAACATGTTGATTCGATTAATATTGTTAAAACTTTATTTCACGTAATAACTCAAAAATTTTAAAAAGTAGAATAGATTCTTTTTGAACCAATAACACATTTATAGGACACATTTATAAGTTATCACAATTTATAAATTAAAATTATATGGATAACCTGGTTAAAATGGTTTCTAAGTGATTTATCGTTGAAAACATGTGATGGTTTGTTTAAGTTGTTTACGTTCGGGTGTCACCCCAAAACGGTTTCGAAGTGATTTATCGTTGAAAACATTGTGATGGTTTGTTTAAGTTGTTTACGTTCGGGTGTCACCCCAAAACGGTTTCGAAGTGATTTATCGTTGAAAACATTGTGATGGTTTGTTTATGTTTTTTACGTTCGGGTGTCACCCCAAAACGGTTTTGAAGTGATTTATCATTGAAAACATTGTGATGGTTTGTTTAAGTTGTTTACGTTCGGGTGTCACTCCAAAACGGTTTCGAAGAGATTTATCGTTGAAAACATTGTGATGGTTTGTTTAAGTTTTTTACGTTCGGGTGTCACCCCAAAACGGTTTCGAAGTGATTTATCGTTGAAAACATTGTGATGGTTTGTTTAAGTTGTTTACGTTCGGGTGTCACCCCAAAACGGTTTCGAAGTGATTTATCGTTGAAAACATTGTGATGGTTTGTTTATGTTTTTTACGTTCGGGTGTCACTCCAAAACGGTTTCGAAGAGATTTATCGTTGAAAACATTGTGATGGTTTGTTTAAGTTTTTTACGTTCGGGTGTCACCCCAAAACGGTTTCGAAGTGATTTATCGTTGAAAACATTGTGATGGTTTGTTTAAGTTGTTTACGTTCGGGTGTCACCCCAAAACGGTTTCGAAGTGATTTATCGTTGAAAACATTGTGATGGTTTGTTTATGTTTTTTACGTTCGGGTGTCACGCGGTTTCAGGAAAATGTTACTGAGTACTGAGTAGTTGTCCCAATCACGGTGAAATTGTTTGAAAATTTGCATGAATAATAAACTGCCATCTTCGAGATGAGGTTATCATTACTTCAATTTTTTTTTCAGTGTAAGAATTTCGTCGCTTAAATAAGCGGCTTTTTTCCACGTAAAGGAAAAAATCCAAGGAATACTTCCTTGATTTCCACTTGGTAGTACCATCAATTTTCACATAACGAATCACTTCTGACATTTGATCAATATGTAAAATGTCAGGTGTGCTATCAAACATAATTCCAAAATATTTAACCGATTTAATTTCGTTGACAAGCTTAAACTTTACGTGGATCGCTAAAACATTTATGAACTCATTTTGTATATCTGGTGACAAATATGATACTTTTGGTGATTTACCATGCTCAAAATTCAAAATGTGTTCTTTTAACACTACATCATACTTTGACAATAGCTTGGTTAGTTCTAAGAAATTGCCTTTATTTGAAGAACTTTGTCCTTCATCATGTCCATGAAATGCTGGGTTTTGTTTAGATAAAAACAAAGTTATATCCAATAATCTTGATGAAAGATGTTTCCACTTCTGTTTTTTATTATATATTAATTGCAAGGCTGCGTCTCCTATCGTTTTATGAATTTTTAACCTCATTTCCAAAGTTTTCCACTTTTCGAAATTCTCCAGATGTTCATTTGAAGTTTCATGCTCGGCCACTTTGGGATTTAGTTTCCACCGCTTCTGATATCCAGTAGTAAATGTTGATTTTGTATTATTATTATTGGTGACAGCAAATACACGACAACAGAAACAATACAGGACGCAAGTTATTATTTACAGGAGAATAAACAATCCATGGCCGTAGAATTTTTTCACCATTATTCATCATTTTATAAAACCATTCTTTAGAAAGATGGCGAACATCACCTTTTATGTCTAACTCGTGTCTAGATACAGTAACAAACGACCCTTCTCTATTTTGAAAATGTTCACTTTCTTTTTTTATGATTTCAATGCGAACATTACCAGAGACGAGTATATTCCAATGTGATACATCTCTTAAGTCCTGAAGTGATTCACCCATGCAAATACTGTCTTCGATAGTAGAAGCATTAGCGGCATTATCACTGTCATTTTCATTATTCCTTTCTAATTCGTCATCATAGGTTATCATTATTAATTCTGTATTGTTGCTGTTACTTTCCGAAGATCAGCCACTATTCTCTGAAACATTCGTTGCATCAACGTGATAACCTTTTGATGAACCTTGGATATCATCGGGTTTTGTAACATATTTATAGATTTGGTCTTTCTCTGCTGGAACCAACTTTTTCTTTAAAAAGTATGAACTCCTCGTGGCATATTTATTTTTTGGGATATTTGCTAAACGAAATCTAAAAAAATATTTTTAATTATAGGATACCTATCAGCAAAGCATTAATTCTAAATATATTTGTAGGATACATAATAGGTACATAGTTCATAATAAGTACAATGTGTTAACGACTAAATACACCGCCAAGAAAATTAATTTATTTGAATTTCCTTGTAACAACTTATATTAAATAATATTTGATAAAATGGAATATACAAATCATAGCCTAATATTATAAGGAACTATTTAAAAAAATATAAGTATGAAATCCTAAAAGATATTTTATATAAAGAATTGAAACCAAAATTAAATATCCAATTAGAATCATGCTCAATAATTTACAAAATTGAATGTGATTTTTGTGAAAAATTTTACATCGGGAAAACCGGAAAATGTTTTAAAGACTGATTTAAGGAATACCTGCCTAAGAAGAAAAATAAACAAAATTTAAAGTTTTTTTTTGCAAACCATTTACATAATTAATAACAATAGCTACACCACTTTTAAAAAAAAATTGAAGGCTTTACATTTATGTAGCCAAGGATCTTTAAAAGAATCACTTGATGAGTTTGAAATTTCCAAGGGATTTAAAACCCAACAAAATGTAATTTTAAATGATAAACTTTCATTTAATTCAAATATATAAATATATAAAACTGAAAACAAACAGTATGAGTATGTATCAACCTACAAAAATTTGCAAAACTGCAGTAATTGCATAACTGCCATTTTATTCTACAGTAATTATTTTTGTGTCCATTGAAAAACGATCTATTTCAATTTATTCTTTGAGTTTCAAGATAAAGGAAAAAAAATTATTTTGAGATCATTTGCAAACACGGTAATTTGATTGTTTGTTAGTTTCCTTAGGTGTTTGCAATTAATTTGTTTGAAATGTAAAACATATATTAGGTAGTAAGGTTAAGCGGATATTTTAGAAATCATTTTGGAATAGAGACATTGTAACTCAATGGTGCCACCCTATCGACAAAGGGTGCCACATTATCGACGTAAACCACTTTTCCTATACATTATTCAGCGTATGTGTTTTCAGACCTGGTCATTAAATAATCATGCTAAACAATATATCGTAAAAACGGTCAATATGGTATCTATAGGAATATTCAAAGCTATTGAGTAATTGTGGTGATGGGATTCAATGCTCAACATGTTGATTCGATTAATATTGTTAAAACTTTATTTCACGTAATAACTCAAAAATTTTAAAAAGTAGAATAGATTCTTTTTGAACCAATAACACATTTATAGGACACATTTATAAGTTATCACAATTTATAAATTAAAATTATATGGATAACCTGGTTAAAATGGTTTCTAAGTGATTTATCGTTGAAAACATGTGATGGTTTGTTTAAGTTGTTTACGTTCGGGTGTCACCCCAAAACGGTTTCGAAGTGATTTATCGTTGAAAACATTGTGATGGTTTGTTTAAGTTGTTTACGTTCGGGTGTCACCCCAAAACGGTTTCGAAGTGATTTATCGTTGAAAACATTGTGATGGTTTGTTTATGTTTTTTACGTTCGGGTGTCACCCCAAAACGGTTTTGAAGTGATTTATCATTGAAAACATTGTGATGGTTTGTTTAAGTTGTTTACGTTCGGGTGTCACTCCAAAACGGTTTCGAAGAGATTTATCGTTGAAAACATTGTGATGGTTTGTTTAAGTTTTTTACGTTCGGGTGTCACCCCAAAACGGTTTCGAAGTGATTTATCGTTGAAAACATTGTGATGGTTTGTTTAAGTTTTTTACGTTCGGGTGTCACCCCAAAACGGTTTCGAAGTGATTTATCGTTGAAAACATTGTGATGGTTTGTTTAAGTTGTTTACGTTCGGGTGTCACCCCAAAACGGTTTCGAAGTGATTTATCGTTGAAAACATTGTGATGGTTTGTTTATGTTTTTTACGTTCGGGTGTCACCCCAAAACGGTTTCGAAGTGATTTATCATTGAAAACATTGTGATGGTTTGTTTAAGTTGTTTACGTTCGGGTGTCACCCCAAAACGGTTTCGAAGTGATTTATCGTTGCAAACATTGTGATGGTTTGTTTAAGTTTTTTACGTTCGGGTGTCACCCCAAAACGGTTTCGAAGTGATTTATCGTTGAAAACATTGTGATGGTTTGTTTAAGTTGTTTACGTTCGGGTGTCACCCCAAAACGGTTTCGAAGTGATTTATCGTTGAAAACATTGTGATGGTTTGTTTATGTTTTTTACGTTCGGGTGTCACGCGGTTTCGAAGTGATTTATCATTGAAAACATTGTGATGGTTTGTTTAAGTTGTTTACGTTCGGGTGTCACCCCAAAACGGTTTCGATGTGATTTATCGTTGAAAACATTGTGATGGTTTGTTTAAGTTTTTTACGTTCGGGTGTCACCCCAAAACGGTTTCGAAGTGATTTATCATTGAAAACATTGTGATGGTTTGTTTAAGTTGTTTACGTTCGGGTGTCACCCCAAAACGGTTTCGAAGTGATTTATCGTTGAAAACATTGTGATGGTTTGTTTAAGTTTTTTACGTTCGGGTGTCACCCCAAAACGGGTGACACCCGGGGCGGACCGCCCCCCTCGCCCCCCCTAGCTACGCCTCTGAACCTAAGCATCTGTAACGTATAGAACACATCCACTTTTGTCACAAGGACAAGACAAGAAGTGTTAGATTTGACGGTAGGAAATACCAATGCAGGACAGTTCAAAAATAACTGGTTAGTCGGATCATTTTATATTTCTATTTGAATTGGAATAATGATAATAAAGCAAAACAATATCAAAACTGGAAAGAGTATATCAGGGTGCTTACTACCTACAATAAGGAAATCAAGAGGGCAAAGAGGAGCAGTTTTAGAACACTCTGTGATACTTTCTCTGCAAAGTATGTAGCGGCATAAGGCATAAGGCTTTGGCGAAGGACGGTGTCGACTCGAGATTAAAACTTCGTGAAGAAGGCCCGATGGAACGCATACGGAGAATGGCCAGCAGAGAGCTTATCTTCTTCTAAAAACACACTTTCTGGAATCCATAAGCGCGTGTGAAGAAGACACAAGTAAGAAGAAAAGTGAAAGACCAAGCCCAGAGGACTAGAGGGTGGCTGCTTCGTTGTTTACGGAGGACCATATAGAGTGGGCCATAGACACTTTACAGCCATACAAATTACCAGAAGTGGACGGATCCCAGCTCTCCTGCAGAGGAGACAGAAGTGGCTATTACCACACCTTAATGGCATCTTTAGGTAGGAGCATAAAGAACGGCAAAAATGATATTTACTCCAAAGGAAGGTAAGAAAGATGTCACCCCGCCGAAGTCTCATAGGCCTATCATTTTAACATCTTTCATGTTAAAAACGATGAAAAACACCTCGCATGGAGCATTCTAGAGGATATTCTAAACGGGGAAAAAGGTTGACAACACTGACTGAATGTGTGAGAATTAGAGTAGCAGAAACCAAAGCTGGTGATTATAAAATCAGCTTTGGTACCACTCTAGGGGCTGTCCGCAAGGTTTTATCACCCCTCATGTGGAGTCTGGTGGTGGATAAAATTCTGGTTGTATTAAGCAACTAGGGTATTAAATGTATTAGTTACGCGGATGACATTGTCATTATCGCCAGAGGTAATTCCAAGAAACACTGTGATATTGTACAGAAGGGACTGAATCGGGTAGAACCTGGTAGACACCTGGTGCACTTCTGTGGGACTAATACGAAATCTGAATAAAGTTACGATAGGCCTATTCACCAAAAAGCGAAAATTTAGCATGAAAGCCATCTTCATGAACGGCTCCTTAATTGTATCTGCACAGGAAACTAAATATCTGGGAGTGATTCTTGCTACTTAACGCTGGTAAGACAGAGTTGCAAAAGGTGCAGAGGCTGGCCTATATCTGCATGACGGTGGCAATGAAAACATGTCCTACCACGTCAATTGCGATGCTGTTCCACTTCACTTGCAGATTAAGAGCGTAGCCAGAGAAACCATACTGAGATTCAGCATGCAGGGCATGGGAAAGGGAAAGATCATCGAGCCTAAATATCGAGAAAGTTTTTCAAGGGAGAAACCCTTGCTTGAGTTTCATAAAAACGGAATGATTAAACAGTTCAACTTTGGTAAGCGTTATACACCGCAATTGTCCAAATACCGAGGCAGGGTTATGGGTTATAGGTCATGTGTTATCGAAAAGTGTGCAGACTACAGCTTAGGAAGAAAATATAAGAACAAGACAATTTTATTTTGTTGGGCACCAAAGCAGCAGTTAATGAGTTTAGCTCATACACTATCACATCAATAACTGTTGAAGACTGTGTCAGCAAGCTTAACAAGCTTGGGAATAGTAACAAAGTTATAGTTTACTGCAGGTGATGCGGCCTGGAGCCCTTTTGTGGATTAGAGTCAAAAGCCTTTGACGAAAGGATGAGGTAAATAATTATGACGGAATAGTCCAAAACCTGAAACAACACCGCAGACTTAAGGCAGTCCCAAGAGTTGATAGACCGTTTAGGAACAACTTCAGATTATTGACAGGAATTCTTACAGGACACTGTAAACTAAGAAAACACCTTAAGAACGTTGTGGTGGAACCAAGGGACGAATGTAGATTGAGATTCTGACTATTGGAAGAAGAGACTCCCGCCCAATTTTTTAAATATTTCAGAGCCTTGATCTACACAAGAAGGTTGCATCTGGGGCAGTATAATATTGACGGGCATGATTTGCATAAACTTGTCCTTTCCATATCCTGAAATTTCTACGGAAGGCTGAATTGGAGGAGGTGCTTTATCTGGGTATTCAACACGTAGTAGGGTGGGGTATAGTAGATTATTTTGGTCGCGGTACAACATACCACTAACGAATTTAATCTAATCTAACCTATATGTGGAATACATTTAGAACCTTTGACACTAAAAAGGCAAAAATCATTCTCGATATGAACATTTTCTCAATCTAAAACCCACTCACAGATGGAACAGAAATTTGAATCATTTGGCAAAATCCATTAGGCTAAAGATTTAAAATTTTTTCTGCCCCAAAAACCAGATCTCTCCCTTCCTAACCCAAAAGCTATGGAACTCAGACAATTTTTCTGGTATTTCCTGGTATTAAAATCATACATAACCGGTATAGTATACTGGTCTTACAACTGATATTAGAATTTTTGTTCAAATGGTAGCTTAATGTCAAAATGCTGCACATAAGGGGGTAAGTAATCTCTTAGGTCATTTTAGACTAACTTTTTCAGCTTTTTGATCTTTTGATAATTCTCTTATTATTTGCAAGTGTTGCATCAGAAACATTTCCGTTAGAGACAACTGAAAGCTACGAAACAAAAACAAACCGTTTTCGATTGTTAATTAAACCTCATTTTACAAATTCAATAAAAGTTATATGGCTTCTATAGCATTTCACGTCGAAAATCATAAATAACTATAAAGTAGTATCTACAAAGTAAATTTTCTACCATTCACATAGTTTCAAACAATCTGGATTCTGTTCCAACTCCAACGGATCGAGCTAAATCTTTCAAAAAGATGCACTTAAAAAACATGTTCTATTTCCAATCGAGATGCAGTTGTCTCAACCTCACCGTGCGGACAGATATGGCGAATCGAACCACGAAATTGTTTCAACAACTGTACAGCTATAGAACTATGTAGTTGAAACAATCACACGTATATTTATGTGAAAATAAAATATAGTTCAATTAATCTCAAATAATTCAATTTTAAAAAGAAAAATTGATATAAAGCCAAAAAAAATTTTTTTCATGGAAATAGTGATAACTTTATTCAACTATACTGTTATATTGGATATAACCTTTTATATTTTAAATAAACCTCATTTTGTTGCCAGGAAAATGTTAACGTGTAGTTATCCCAATCACGGTGAAATTGATTGCAAATATTTTTTCTTTGTTTAAATAATAAACTGCGAACTTCGAGATGAAGTTGTCATTACTTCAATTTTTTTCAGTGTGGTTCCAAATGAACCAACATTGGTTGTCCCTTAAGTAAAGAAAATACTAAAACTAGAACAAATTTATCAATCTTATAATAAAATCCGAAGTGATTGATTGAGGTGTTTTCGAATCTTTCCAAAATATGTTATTAGAGGTCGATAGAATATTTATATCGAGAGCAAGTTTTAAAGGTTAAAAAAAGCTGTGGTAGATCCTAATTGAGATCCAAAAAACAACTATACGCTAAACTTTTATAACATCCCAACATGCTTGAAATACTACACAAGCGTTTGGAATAGTAATCAAAGACCACGACATGTATCCAAAGCTATCCACTTGTTTTTTTTTTTGGCGTTCATGCTCCATGTATAGTACCGTTGGTAAGCTAATCAGATTTGAATATTCACCAGTCATTCGCAACAGCGGTAAAATTACCATGGCAGTTGGTTTTTTAAGGTCGTTCATTACGTCCGTTTCCCATTGTAGTCGTGGTCTACCTCGCAGTCGTCCACTCCCGGGTACTAACTCTCATTTTTTTAACCATTCCAGACTGTGCACTGGTTTGTACAACACACTCAAACCAAGCAATTCTAGAGCAAGAAGGGCGCTCAGACTGCGCATGTTCTACGTTTCGATTCAATAGTCTGGAACTTTTTTACGTCCCAATAAAATTCTATTCTCTTTCTGATTTCCAAATTAAACAATATATTTTTTACCAGGGCTGTTTTTATCGGTTAACCTCAAGCCCAACACAAATTTTCGTGAATTTCCGATCTGTTCTTAATGCTATCAGAAAAATCTTTTTACAATGTTATAAAGCAAGCTGCTTGTTTCAAGATAGAAGCCCGCTCCATGTTGCCCCTAACATGGAGGTCTAACGCTTGGGTCTAAGGCGCCAATGAATCGTCGTGATGTAGCATCATTGATAAGCAGCGTTTACTCTTTCTGTCTACGATACACCAACCTAATTCTAGCAGCGTTGCCTATAGGTAGCACGGCGTGGATGTCGAATTTCAACTTTCGTTACCTTGTTTTCGCTACTTGTTCACTGACCGTAAATATGACCCACTACAATTTTACATAAGCGCAGATGGTTCACGATCCCGATCCCAGATAATTGCGAGTTGTGGGACCTTGGTCTAAAAAGTTTTTTATGTGTTGTTGTGACACATATCGTAATTTTTACTACTTTATTTTAAAAAAATGCAAATTTGCTATTTGAAATGGGTGCAGACAATTGTCCTAACCAGAATAATCCACTTCACAAAGTTATAGTCATTCCGACGCGTGCTCGACACATAATAGTTTGCGTTTACTGACGACAGAACATATGTATCAATTCCTCTTTACAGTGCTCCAGCCATTTCGTTTCCACGTTTAACGAATTGTCCCATATTTACATATGCCTATAGATACCTCCAGATCAATTCAGAAAAGTTTTTTACTTTTGGAAGATATTTAAATCAAGTAAAAGATCACATCTTGTACCACTGCCATTTGACCCAAAAATTTGAAATAAGTCAATAGTTTTTGCTTTACCTTTTTTAAACAAATTTTCAGAATTCGCATTCCAAATAGAGTTTTACGGAAAACTATATAATCTTATAATATAATATCCGTGAGTCTTTTCATCTATCGGGTCGTTACGCTTAAAGTTCATTATGAAATATGGACAGAGCGATGGACTGAGGCGCTATAGGTAGAGGGTTCAAAACCCTAGCGTGGTACATTTTTTATTGTTTTTTTTATGATTTCTTTACATTAAATTAAAATTATTGTTTTTTTATTCATAAAAATCATAAAAATTTCATTTTACGAATTTTAAATTGATCGATAATGTAGTTTTTTCAAGTAATTGCTACTGTTTTTCCCCGTTTCGTTCAAATTAATATTATTTCGATATTAACAAGAAAATTAATTATTTTTTTGACAGGCAGTGCTAAAAATCATATATGTATTGGTTTTCCAATCATTATTTTCCATAATTTCACTCTTGTGAAATAAAATAAGGAAAAACCAAAACTGCTATTTCAGCATTAAATACTAAAGATATTTTCTTCTTTCTATATGAGTTGACATCTTCATCACAAACATAAAAATAATAATAACACTGAGTGGTTTTGGGTAATTTGGTTAATTTGTTCCGGTGCGTTCGAAATTTTCACAAAAAATTATTACTTGGAAAATTACTACTGATATTTTTTTAAATGATTAGAGTTATGTTTTGTATGAAAGCCCAAGTAAATTTTTCGAAATTTATTTTCTTATTTTCCCTTTGTAGCGCTATTGCGGCAGGAATCAGAACCAGAAAAATTGTTCTATAAAGAAACATATAACAGCATAGAAAAATATAAATTTTTGACATTTTTAAAAACAGTGTACGTTAAAACGTTTGATATTTTTGATGCCAAAAATAGTTCGTGTTAATATACACTTAATAATTTAAATATATACATAAATAGCGTGTACACACTAAAAGTTTTTGCAATATGTTTTTAAAATTAAGTTTTGTAAAAAATGTTTGATATAATAATATTTTTATTCGCCTGCATATTAAAGTGTTATTTGCTGTGATTACTGTGATTTGCGGCCGTAAAGTGTCACTTTTTAACTATATATTGTCGCTTTAATAATGAAATACCGTATGCCATTTATACGTTGTTATTATATAATGGGTGCGCTGCGTTCCCCATAAGGATATTTATAGAGTGGCGTTTTAACATTTTCCAATTATTTTATAACTGGGGGGGTGAAAATTAAAATATTGTTAATGTATTGTTAACGTACATGCAAATTTGAATTCGGTTAAATATTGAAACAGCGTAAATGCATGTACGATATTCCGATTCCTACAGAATAATAACTTGGGTAACATCAGTGTCGTATATTTTACATACATTACGATCGCCACACGAAATGGTAAATATAAAATATTGAATAAGCATCATTCATGACTACATGATATGCCGGTTCATATAAATGAAAAATTGTAAGAATATCATGCGTTATTTCAATAATAATTAGTTATAGGCTTAATCGTACTTCCATGCAAATGGAAATAACGTCTATGAAATATGAAATAACGTATAAGGTACCTGATTTACTTTTCACCTCTTTTTAGGTAGAAAAGCCAGCACGTACCAAAATTTTAATATGCTGTGGGGAAATTAGTCAAGAGTAATTGGTAGAATTTTTTTTCCAATATCTTTATTCATTCAATAGTGCTGCCGAGTTCACGAAAATCAGAAAATCGAAAAATATTTACACCCAATTATCTCGAAACTACACTTTTGCGAATACATTGTTTTATTATTAAAGGGACGATATTTTGTTGTCATAGTTACGTTCAAAAAAGTAAAAACATTTGTATTTGTTTAAATTCTATAAAAAATAGAAATTATTATCAAAGCAACCTTTAGATTACAAATTTCCTAATCCAATTAAAATATTTGTAATTCTTTGTTGTCATAGTTATACAATAATTTTAAAAAGAAGAACAAATATTTTGTCAAAGGTTACTTATTCAACATATTGTTATTTCAAAATTTATAATTTATAATTTTTTAATCAGAAAAAAATCATTTTTTTTAAATGTTTTGCTTTCGGCTAATAAAAAATAGTATATGATGCACGGACGTAAGCTATTTTGAACTTAATATGGGTGCAAATCTCGGCTAGCACCTCCATTTGCAAACTCCACATTTGTCCAAAATCTTTAGGTTTACGTCCTTGCATCGTAATATACTATTTTTGATTCGCCTACATATTAAAGTGTAACTTTTTAATGTGATTTGCAGCCTTAAAGTGTCACTTTTTAACCATATATTTTGTTGTCATAGTTACGTCCAAACAAATAAAAAACATTTGTATTTGTTTAAATTCTATAAAAAATAGAAATTTTTATCAAAGCAACCCAAATTCCCCATTTCATAATCCAATCAAAATAGTTGTTATAATTTGTTGTCATAGTTATACAATTATTTTGAAAAAATAACACATATTTTGTATTTTGTCAAAGGTTACTTGTTCAACATATTTTTATTTAAAAATTTATAAAATGTTTAATTTTGATTTAGAATAAACAATTTTTTTTAAATATTTTGCTTGCGGCGAATAAAAAATAGTATATGACCCACGGACGTAGCTATTTTGGATTTAATGTGGGTGCAAATCTCGGCTAGCCCCTCGATTTGAAAACTCCACATACGTCCTATTCCTAATGTACTATTGCGTACGCATAAGAACCAACATATTGGAATGTTTTTTGAAGTTCTCTTTCAATTTTAACCATAACTAATTAAATTTTATTTATGGTAGGTACTTGACATTTATTTCCAATATAATTTGTTTACAACAAAATTAAAAATTTAAAACCTTTAAAAATAATAAAATAAAATATTTGAGAAACTTAATAATAATTGGTATAGTCAAATAGTTTAATTCTGTTGTTGCAAAATTGCCTTTTTGATTTCACACAGTGGATTTTGCAAAATAGTCCAGCACCTTTTCACTATTCACAAACTTAAAAAAACCTACTTGTCTAATTTTAATTTATTACTTCAGCCGTCCGTCCGTCCGTCATAACAGACGAAAAAGTTTGAATTCTAAAAATAGGTACACTCAATGGGAAGAGCTAAAAGGGCGATGTGTTCGATAACTGTACCGGAAGTGGGTCAAAAAACTCGTCAAGTGTGTCAAAACTAGGAAATATGCATATTTGTTGCTTAAAAAACGTTCATTTTAAGTGATAATGAGTAGGAACAAAGAATGTGGAGAAATCTGGATGGTCGGGATTGGTATGTGAGATCCAAAACTAGATTATTGCAGTATAATTTTGTCAAAAAATGTTGTCAAGTGTGTCAAAAGAAAGATTTTTATTTATTTTTTTACCCAATTTTTTGAAAAAAAATAAAATTAATTATTTGTTTGAAATGAATTTCTATTATTATTATTGAGAATTATGGCATCATAAGTTTGTCAAAAAAATGTTGTCAAGTGTGTCAAAAGAAAGATTTTTATTTATTAATTTAACCAATTTTTTGGAAAAAAATTAAATTAATTATTTGTTTGAAATGAAATTTTATTATTATTATTGAGAATTCTGGCATTATCAGTTTGTCAAAAAAATGTTGTCAAGTGTGTCAAAAGAAAGATTTTTATTTAGTTTTTTACCCAATTTTTTGGAAAAAAAATAAAATTAATTATTTGTTTGAAATGAAATTTTATTAATATTATTGAGAATTATAAGTTTGTCAAAAAATCAAAAAAATGTTGTCAAGTGTGTCGAAAGAAATATTTTTATTTACTTTTTTACCCAATTTTTTGGAAAAAAATAAAATTAATAATTTGTATGCTGAAATTTTATTATTATTATAGAGAATTATGGCATTATAAGTTTGTCAAAAAAATAATGTCAAGTGTGTCAAAAAATGATTGCAATTTTTGGAGCCAATTTTTCGAAAAAAAAATGTAGCTGTTTTTACGTAAATGTAATTGAAAATGAAAATTTGAATTTTTGAATTTGTTATAGTTTTTGAAATATTTTTGGAATTTTGAAAAAAGTTTGTATTTTTGATTTTGTAAGAATTTTCGAAATAGTTTTAGAATTCTGAAAAATTTTAAATTTTTGATTTTATTATAATTTTTGGCATTTTGAAAAAAGTTTCAATTTTTGATTTTGTAATGATTTTTGCAATATTTTTAGAATTTCGGAAAAGTTTGAATTTTTGGAATATTATAGGAATTTTTGAAAAGTTTAAATATTTGATTTTATTCTAATTTTTGGAATAGTTTTGGCAATTTGAAAAAAGTTTGATTTTATTTAATTTTTACAATGTTTTTGGAATTTTGAAAGAAATATGAATTTGTAATTTTGTAATATTTTCTAGAAACGCTAAATGAAGAGGTTTTTGAGTAGTTTGCTGAGTGTATCATCTTTTTACTAAATTATGTTAATTTATGATCTGTTATAATAGATGTTGGTCATACAGGAATTTAGAGTTTCTAAAAAGATTGAACCATTTCCTTTCCGATGGTATATATCAAACTTGTGTAAATTTTTAACTTTTAAATATATAAATTTAAAATTAAGAAGTTTTTTATCACCTTTTCCACATGTAAATCCCCTGACGAAACTAGCTGTTGCTCATTCATGAAATCAAAGTTTCTGAAAAGGTTGAACCTTTCCCTTGTCGATGGTATATAGAACTTTTTAAATTTTATATTTTTTATGATAAAAATTAAAAAGATTTTTATTCAATTTTTCAAATTGTAAGCCCTCTGGTGGCCAAACTAGCTGTTGGTTATGGATGAAATTAGACTTTCTAAAAATGTTGAACCTTCTCGTTTCCGATGGTATATCAAAACTTTTAAGGGTTGTTCTAAAAACATGGGAATTTCGGACGGCATGGCTTATTTCGTATATTAATATAAAAAAAAATTTTTTTCAAATGATTTTTGTAAACTTTAATTATGTCTAACCTGACCCCCAAAATAAACCCGTTTTGAAATATATTTCTAACAAAAAATATGATTCAAAACGTAAAATTATCAGTCCCCTGGTTTGTCACTTTTTGAAAGTCAAAACTGGTAAACTAAATAATTAATGATTCTAAGTGTGTAGAGACAAATTTACACTGCAGTAATAATTTTTAATAATAATGCGTAACCAATGTGTAAATAATCATAAAATTACTCTATATTTCATTTAAGATATATCCTTTTAAATTTTGTCACTCGAATTTTTTATCGTTCTCCCGCCGCCAAATTAAAACACATTGAAAATATTGGCAATTCATATTTCGATCAAGTTATCGCTCGTCACAGGAATTAATTAAAGTACAATAAATATAATATTGCAAGTGTTTTACTTAGTCCGAGGTTTTATCAATCAAAACAGTCATCATTGCAAGCAAGATCGTGTTTTGTCCAGTCACATTATCAGTACCCTGGTAAGTATTTTCGTAAAATTATTTTAATTACGGGTAATTTTACAGTTTTATACGTCGTGAATATGTAGCCCCTTAGTTTAGAATTCGTTTATTTTTTTCATTAAACGTAATTTTGTCATTTTTGAGAAAAATACTAAAAAATTATCAGTCCCCTGGTCTCAGTCCCCTGGAAGCTTCAAAAGCGGGATTAGACTTAGATATATGTTTATATCGTATTTTGAGATAATATGTTTCAGTATTTTAAAGGAAATATTTATTTCAATTTAGGAGAAAGAAGGATAGTTTTTTTGAAGTGAAAACTTCTTTAGGCGCACCACACACAGATTTTTCCGTAGGTAGTAAGTTAGTCTGATCCGTGACGATCTGAAATGAAAGACTTTATTAAGGTTTAAATTAAAATCTATCTACCATTGCTTAACGTTTCAAATTGCGTTGTGGATATCGTGCTCGACTGATATGCTGTAGGTACTGAGTTCAACTCCTGGTATGGTAAATATTTTTTTATTGTTTTTTTTGAAATTTTATTAAATACCATTAAAATTATAAGAACTGAATCTAAAAAATTATGGTGCAAATTATGAATCTTTTTGCAATCCATACAATTTTCGACCGATCTAGTTTTGAACCAATGAGAAAATTTTAAACTTTAAAAAAGTTTATCATTCTCATCAGGGCTAGCCGACTAGATAAACTACCAAAAATTGTCAACGCTAAATATAAACCAAAAATTAGGTTACAACTGCAGCGAAGTATAAAAAACAAAAAATTTACATAAACATATATTTAATAAATTCAGGTTTAGTCAATTAATTTCTCTGGTGATCACTGTTCAGTTCAGTTCAGTTCTTATATTATTCTTGATGGGATATTTTCCATTGGGGTGATGTTATATCACAAATAATTTACTGAATTAATTGTTGATTATGTGTCAATAGAAACAAGGGAAGACTAGTCATCTTCTTCTCACCGATATGAGTTTGTTATTCAATACTAGTATGTCTAGAGTATAACAAAACAGTGATCACCAGAGAAATTAATTGACTAAACCTGAATTTATTAAATATATGTTTATGTAAATTTTTTGTTTTTTATACTTCGCTGCAGTTGTAACCTAATTTTTGGTTTATATTTAGCGTTGACATTTTTTGGTAGTTTATCTAGTCGGCTAGCCCTGATGAGAATGATAAACTTTTTTAAAGTTTAAAATTTTCTCATTGGTTCGAAGCTAGATCGGTCGAAAATTGTATGAATTGCAAAAAGTTTCATAATTTGCACCATAATTTTTTAGATTCAGTTCTTATATTATTCTTGATGGGATATTTTCCATCGGGGTGATGTTATATCACAAATAATTTACTGAATTAATTGACCATTAAAATAATTTTTTTTTATTTATGAATTTATAAAAATAATAAAAATTTCTTTATACGAATTATAAAAAATTGATCTATAACGCATTTTTTTAAAGTTATATTGCTACTGTCTTTTGCAATTTGTATTCGAGTCATCAACGGTATTTTGCTTTGATCAATTTTTTTTTTGAACAAAATTTTTTTAAGATATTAAAAATAACGTAAGAAAGATAGTATAACCTGAAGGCTGAAACAATTACATTTGTATATCAAAATTATATGTATTGGAATTTTATCATCTTCACTAAACTTGTTGTCGGTTTGGAATTGTATATAATACATGTTTCTAAAATTAAGTGAAGACTTAATACTTGTAACTTGATACTTGATAAAATCGATTATATCGATTTAAAGCTCACAACTTTCAAGACGGAAATCGCATAAATTCTATACAAAAAAGCATAGCTTATGTATGATTAAACATGGATGGCAATCATGATAAATAAAATAATTAAAAATGGTGGCACTTAGCCGATAGTGATTTGCAAACGGCAACAATGCGCATTAATACCAATGAATTTGCTTAGCTTTCCTCAGAAAGATTTGTAAAATTTAAACTTGTTGATCTATGGGTGTGACAACCACGCGTACTTTAGTCCCTGCCTATTGGCATATGAGTGCTATTTTGACAATTATTTGGTTTACATTGTGAGGTTAGTGTATGTAGTTAGCAGTTTATCGTTCTCACTTGTTTCTCATTTATTCTACTAATACGATCCAAAAACTACTAATACGATATCATTTGATTGCGATTGCCAATGAAGTTTTCACTTCTGCCGTGCGGTCTTAAGCACACTCTCTATTTTTGACTCATGTATTTTTTTTTACTGACCACATACAGATAGTTGAAAGAACGTCATCAACTTTAACTAAAACTATTTGCCAGAACTTATATACGCAAAAAAAAATGTGGTGCCGTAAATAGCTCCATTTTCTTCCTTCGTGTGTAGAACTACCCTTAAAATTTTAACATCTTTCAATACTGGCACTATTCGTATAAGTGCATAGATGAGAACAGAAAACAGACCAGACAAAAAACTAATCGCAAAAATGAAAAAACTACTAAATTTCAAAACCGTATATGGGGCCAACTTAAGGTCATAAAGCCGAAGAAAAAAAACTTCATTTTCCATTTTCGGTTCGAACCAGGATTCTAATTATTTAATAGTTTTGAGCCTAATGGATTATAATTCTATGTTGTGAGACAATAAATCTTTCCGTTCACAGTGACGGAATTTTTAGAATTGTAGAATGTACCTAATTTCTCTTTTGTTTGGATATGTAAGGAGTTTGCCCTAATCAAACGTTTGTTTAGTTAGATCTTATTATTTTAAAATATATTTATTAAGCTTTAAGTATTTAAATTATTATCAATGAAAAAAAATTGAATATTAAACTTTCGAACGAATTTTTGGACCACTGAGTACAAAACAAATCAAACAAAAGAAAAATATTTTATTAATTTATGACAGCTCAAATTAAAATTATTTGATTATATTATGCTTTTATAAATCACTAGAAATTATTTTACATTTAATAATAATAAAAACGTTTAATGAAAATATTATTGATGGGTGGTCCGATACTTCACTGTTATCCCAGATTAGTGGTTCTGTCTATACAAACCACTACCACTACCACTACACGCTTATTCGAATTAAAAACAATTAAAATGTGATAATAGGGGAATGTTCCTAAGAGTTGGCTTACTACTCCAACAAAAAATCAATTCGTTGTAGTTCTTATATTCAGGCTGTGTACATCCTTCTCGACTTTGAAATGGTAACTCGACTACCTTTTTTAGTGGTTTCCGTTATTTTAAACAACACATCTCGTTGACAAAAGTTGATTTGTTGGTGGTGGTTTACTTTTAAACTCTAATTTAATAATTATTTTCAATTTTTTTTATATTTGATGAAAAAACTTAATTAAAACTTTCAACTGAACACCAACAACAATAACAAATTTACGAACTTTCTTAAAGTAAACCAAGTCTAACAAAAACTTTCGTGTATTTATATTTAATGATTCTTTCAATTTTCAATTTAGGTCAAATGTTAAAGTTATATTGGGTAACGTAATGATGTATAAAAAACCGTCGGCGATATTGTTTTGGGAATAGGTTTTGAGAATTTAGAGGGTTGGGTTGTTTGTTTATGTTTATGTTTACATTATATTTTCGATGTTTTCAAATTGTTGACAGTTTTTATGTTGTATAATATTGGTTTATACAAGAACATTGTAATTTGATATATTTATGATTGGACACTTTTTGTTTTGGGACTATCCAACAATATATATGTGTTGCAATAAATATTGCTATCTTAAGATGTACCCTATATATACCACTTGATTTTTATGTTGTCAGTACAGTAGGCATTGGCATTACAATATGTTATACAACACATAAAAACCTTTTAAGACCAGGATCCTACAACAACGTGCGTTGAAACGTGTTAAGAGACGCAAATCTTATATTTTGTTTTTTAATATATTTTGCTAAGGAATGGATAACTAAATAATAAATTCTATCACATATAAAATATGACATAGGCCAATATTTCATGATAGGATAAAGAAAATAAAAAGAAAATAAGAGATATAAAGCAAAATTCTTTTAAAAATTTGCAGGAACAAACTAAAATGCGGTTACCAATAATCTAGCTAGTAGCATATTCCTTGATCATGTTACATATTGTCTCCTCAATTATTAAAGAAAGCACAGATATAGAGTTATATAAAAGCACGTTTCTTCAAGCAATTAATAGCGTGCCACCATTAAAGAATATTCTACAGCTTAGATTGTGGGTGCTATCGTTGACTAAAAACAGTTCATCCACTAGCACCCCTAAAATATCACCTTGGATATAGCGGCATCTTACTGCTATTGCCAGTGGTATGTAATATCTCACATTAACTTGTATTAATAGCATGGACTGGAGTAGCCAGGGTTGTCAAACTCATAGATAAAAGTTTTAAAAAAAAGTTACAAATCAGAAAAATTTAGTTCTTTATGCGGGAAATTGCGGTGAAGCAAAATTAAAATTGGTTTGCCAACATTCTTTGAACATGTGACACACTGTCTTTCTCAATTAATAAAGCTACATATAGAGTTCTCTGAAGGCTCATTTCTTCAAGCAAGCAATAGCGTGCCATCTTTAAGATATACTCCGTAAATGAGATAAGGGTGCTACCGTTGACTAAATAGAATTCATTAGCCATCACTCCTAAGATATCACCTATAGTATGATCTTACTGCTATTGCCAGTGGTATGTGGTATCTCAGAATCACTTGTATGCCAATAGCAGAGATTGACATACGCGGAGTTGTCAGGCACATAAATTAAATTTAAAAAATATTGTAAATCAAGCATCAACAAAAACTGACCCTTTCATACACTAAGTTTCCTCAAAATCGTTTATTAGTATTTGAAGTTATTGAGTATGAAAACTAGCAACTGTTCGATACACCTCTCAGCACTTTTTTCAGTAATGTTAAAAAAGTAATAAGTTCTTAAAGTTTAGAATTCTGTCATACAGCTGAAGTGGAAAACAAACAAACATTATATGTTGTTAAATATAAAAAATGAAAAATTATGCCGCACAAATTGAGAATTAGGATGCAGGTTCTATTCAAAAGGTTATCAACCAAGTTTCATCAAACTCGCTTATCACCACTTATAAGGCTGTTGAAGTTTTAACGAACAGTTTCTCCAAGATCCCTTGACACTTTGTCCAATATTGTATTTATTAACGAGGGTGGTGTTTCAACGGACATAAATGTTGTGAACAAAAAAGTGACAAAATTTTTTAACTGATAAACCGGTAGTTGAAAACTATAACTGTTCAAAACCATACTAAAATCTTAGGCACCAAGTGTTATCAAAATCGATTATTAGAACATTATGTTATTGACGCTTCAAATGAACAAGTGCTAGTGAGACCACAATAAACATAAAAATAATATATCGTCAAACAAAAAAAAACAAGATAAGCATTACAAAGATCACCTGCGTAAACAATTTATGTAATTCTTCTGTTGTCTATATATCAAAACACATAAACCAAAATGCTAGAGCAAATAGCATAAAAACCAGGGTAAATTGATAATTCTGAATTCTGGTACTTAGCAATGAAAAGCAATTTTTTTTTTCAAACAAGATTTTATTTTTCAACATAATCTCTTTTTACCTCGAAACAATTAGCTCAACGATATTCCAACCTTTTTAACCCCTCCAAAAAATACGATTTTCCAAGGTCTGCAAAATAAGCCTCTGTTTCGGCGACGACATCATCATTATGTCTTAATCTTGCCTTAATCTTTTCCCACCCAGTCATTTTTTCATGTTTGGAAACAAAAAAAGTCACAGAGGCCAAGTCTGGAGAATACGGTGGCTAAGGCAACAATGCGTAACCAATTTGATGGCTGAAATGGGGTATGATTGAGACGGTGCGTTGTCGTGATGAATGAGAATTTTCTTCTCTGCTAAATGGGGTCGTTTTTTAAGAATCTATTCTTAAAACTATCTAACTAACTATCTATCTATTCTTCTTTCTATTTACCAAATAGTCCATATGAATTATGCCTTGCGAATCCCAAAAACGGTGGGCATGACCTTACATACCGATGACACGGTCTTAGTCTTTCGCTGGAAGAAGTCGTATTTACCTTGGTCTTTGAAGTATAGTGTTGAATCCTCGTTACATCAACGGTCACGAAAAGTCGCAAGAACTCATTTGAATAGCGCTGGAATAGCTCCAAATACAGTTTTAAGGAGGTGACACAATTCCGTTTGTTGTAATGATTTCGTTTGCGGAACTTTTTTCATATCCAAATGTTCATATAGGATATTGTGCACGCGTTCATATGAGATGTTTACCATCCAGCTATCTCGTAAATTTTCACTCGGCGGTCTCCCAACACGATATCATGAAATTTGTTGATCATTTGCTCGGCTGTGACCCGTTTTGGACGTCCTGGGCTCTCATCATAATTTGTACACCAAGTACCACAGCGAAACTGGCAAACCACGTCTGGACCATTTTATATGAAGTTGAAGACAGATCTAATTGAAGTTTGAAATACATATGTAGCTAAAAAGCTCCAAGATGTAAAAAACTGTAACGACGGACTATTTTCGATTTTTGCTCTGAAATAATAGTATTCATATTCAAAAAAAAATTCGCTAATAATTTATAAATTTTCTTCAATTGTGATAAACATGGACGTTTATTTGTACTACTGTACAATTGAACTCAATTTCAATTAATAAACATGTTTTCTCATAAATGATTTTTTCAATTTGAAAAAAAGGGAATTGCTTATTATTACTCCAGATGGAAACGGAAGGCCCAATATTGTGTATATAAGCGATCATATTGTTTGGATCGAAAAAAAAAATTAGTATATAAAATTAAATCAAAGTGATTGGTATTCATTTAATTAAAATTAAACAAAAAAAATACTTTTATGTAAATATAGTTGTAGAAAAAAAATCACTAGAAATTTTATTAGAAGAAAAACCAATAAATAAAATTAAATTACACCAGTTTTGTTTAATGTTTTTCTGTGCCCGCATTTCATCGTAGCACATTATGGAATATTTTACTTGGCATTTACCCAAATGATGAAACTAACGAAGTATTTTTAATACAACGAAGTGCCGTTTATAATGATCTGTTACATGCAGTTCAGATTATTGGAATCGTTGACGAAAAACAACACAAAAATCAAAAGTTTTTCACGCAATGTGGTTATTGGAAAGTAAAAAAATTGCATTTGGGATTTAATATAATCATCTGATAGTAATTTTGTAACAATAACTGGAATTTTATTACAAAATTTCGAAGGATACGATGAGATGACTTTCGTTGAAACTTACTGGATAGAAAACGAGAAAACTAGATGAAGATTTTATCCATCTTAATGGATTTCTAGCCTGATCAACATTCAACATTAAATAATGTAAGCCTTTTTGTATTTTATTTTATATAATTTTTGTTTGTTTATTTTCGTACTGATAAATTATTATCTCTGTTAGCCAATTAATAGTTTTTTTATATTATTCTGTGATTCATGATCAGAAATTTGCAAGTGTAAATTTGTTTACCTCATATTTCTACATTTTATAAAATTGCTGGTTTCATTTAACTTTTTATGTAATAATAAAATGTTCTTAATGATTAATTTTATCTTATTCTCATATAAAATTATGTGCGAAAGAAATTTTTTGTAAAGGTAATTTTGTAAAGGTAATTTTGTAAGGTAAGGGAAAACAAACATAAAAAACAAACGAGCACTTTGAATAATTAATTTTAGGGATTTAGAAATATTTTTATATTTTTGTTTGCCTTGTTTCATATCAGTTTACCGATATTTATATTTATTTTTTTTATAATATTAAAAAAATTATAGAAAATTAATAGTATTTTCTATGCATAAATAGTCAAATAATTAAAATTTTTGATTTCTGATTTTCTTTTGAATTGAATCATGAAAAAATGACGAAAATATGGATGCATGATTTATATTGCAATCACCACCTAGGTAGGAGCTATTTTCATAGGTCATAAGGAGTCGAAATAAGAATATAAGAACAAATATTTTAATTTTTTTTAAATTCGTGGGTCGAATACTATGAAAACATTTGCTGGTATCTGAAAACATTTGCGCAAAATTGGGCAAAGTGAAAGGGACAGCTGAACCGCCCAAACAAATGCTTATTTGAAACCTTATTAATAACTAACAGTAACAAGAGATTGATATTATGTTAATAACTTCCCATTCATTTTTGATTAATCTTAAGCCATAAACCATTAATAGCCATTAGAAGCTTTGAGTAAAACTATACAAATACAACTATTGTTCTTTTGAAACTTTAATAATTCTACAACAATTGTCATTCGATTTTATTTGAAGATCGGTGTATAAGACATTAGCGCTGTTTCGCATAGTTCTGAAAGCGTTTGGGGCCGAATAAGATAAAATGAGGAAAGGGGGAAGGGCGAAAGGGTTACCTGAAGTATTTATTTGAAACTTCAACAAGTCAAAGTGTTGTCATTTGATTTTGATGAAACTCGGATGAAGGTCTTTCGCACGTAAATTTATCTCGCGCTCATAATTTTTTACATTAGTAATATTAATTTTCTGTAGTTAAATGACATGAGTAGTGTTACTCTATATCGACATACCTCATCCTACATCGACTCATCCTACTCCCATATCACCTAGTCACTTCAAAATGACGTATGTCATTTCGATAGATTTTATTTTTGAAGTGACGAGGTCCGTCGAAGCATAATTATTGCCACTTCTTTTATTAACAAAACTTTTTTTGTTGGAATTTAATGTAATAGAAAATATTTCTAAATTATTCTCTGTAAGTTCATAAAAGATACCCAAAAATACAATAATTTTCTATTTTATTTTCCCTTAAACCTTAATTAAAAATATTGTTTTTCATAATAATTGTAAAAAGGAAAAAACAAACATTTTTGTTATAAGGAAAAATGTAAACGAGGAAAAATTGAGTTTTCCTTTTATTTGTAGCATGTTTTTTTTTAAATGTAAAAGAAAATCGTCCGGAATATATATTTTTGTTGGTTTATGAAAATACAACGTTTTGATATTGATTTTTGTTTTTGGCATGAAAAATTAAATTTGTAGCGAATTGTTTCATATTATTGTTATATTGTGATTATGGGCAGATTGATACTTTGAAATAAAAAAAAATAAATGTATTGGAAATGAAAAAGTTGTGCGTTGAATTTATGTTTGGTATAAAGCTGGGACACGTTTCTTGAACTAAAATAACAGTATAGATAGCGTTTTGTGTATCCCAAGACGCGAATTGATCTTGATATTCATTCAATTGATCTCGATTCACAAGTAACTTGAGAAAAGGTTTTACTGATGATAGTACACTACCTGATTCGTTCGTCCGCTTATCTTCTAACGGCATAAACACCATGCCCTTAAGCGCTTTTAAAATTGCAAAAACAACGTTTGGAGCGGCGTTCCAATAAATTTAAATAAAATGAAAAGTAAACCTGTTTTAAAAATTTACAGGAAAACTTAAATGGGGTTGTCAATATTCCAGCTTGTGGAATGTTCCTTACTCATGTTACGCACTGCTTTGCAAAAGCACCTGCTACAACAGGTGATTTTTTCACTATGTTTTTTATGGTTGTTGGGAGCATACAAGATTTGTTCGTCAATTAATTTTGATGACACTTTAACAAAGATGCAAATATGAATGGCAAGGAGCTTATTAGTTTTTGAGCTATATTAAACAAATCGGTGGGTGTCGTCCGAGGACCTATTTTATTTTTTAAGCTCAATAACATTTGTACCTGAAAATCGAATTGGATAAATCTTGGTTATATTTTCACTGCCAATAAAAATTTTTTTTGGACCCGAAAATCTTCTTAATATCACTTGTCTGAAAAATATTTAAGCTTTTCGGATATGTTATAAAATTCTCAACCGACATGCAGACAGACCAAAAGTTTGATATTCAAGCAACCGCGAGATTAATAATATGACATCTATATGATCGAATTTCAATTTCCCGACTAGGAAAGGCGAGGAAATAAATAAAGCACAAAAATAGGCCAAACCTAAGCAAATTGGCAGAGTAAGATGGATCGAGATGCGGTAATTTGCATTCGATTCAGGAAGCCGTCACGAAAGTTTGTGAACATAGCCACTTTTCGGCAAATGCAAGCCCGTGCATAAGAAAAATGCATTTTTTAAAAGTGCATTCAGTGATCTGATTAAAACTAAATTCATTATTTGGTCAATGATCACAGAAATAGACCCATTTTTGGTATTCGGGGGTTTTGGGGTCGCTGAAGACGAATATGATGTCTGCGATGACCTTCGAAGTAGCTAGGGGCCGGGGCGGGTTATATACACCTCATCTCGTGGAACTTTCCATAAATACATCTCGAAATTGATCGAATCTCGTAACTCGGGGGTTTTCGGGGTCGCTGAACACGAATATTATGTCAGCGATGACCCTCGGGTACATAGGGCCCAGGGCGGGTATGTCTCACTCATCTCCTGGAACTTTTCATAAATTCAGCTCGAAATTGATCGAAGCTCGTTACTCGGGGGTTTCTGGGGCCGCTGGGACAAAATGCTGTTCAGACATGCCCAATTATGATCCGGTCCGGATCAGGGTGTAATAAGGTAAGACCCAATAGGACGTTTGCATCCGGCCCCTATCAGAAATCATACATGATTTCAGTAAAAGGGCACACCCTATTTGTTCTGATCCGGCCGGACTGCGAAAACCTATCTCATCCCTAGTAGTATATGCCGGATCTGATCCGGATCAAAATAATATTTGATTTTTCAATTAAGGTATGCCCTATTTGTCCTGATCGAAGCCCTATTTAATTTGAATAAATTTCAGTTGGTTAAACTTCACTAGAGTATTATTTATTTTAGATATATATATATATATATATATATATATATATATATATATATATATATATATATATATATATATATATATAGTATATATATATATATATATATATATATATATTATATATATATA